>JAVRXN010000009.1:22113606-22463389 GCA_033556935.1 Timema podura
ATGTTTATACAGCAATGATATATCTCTATCATTTTAGACTCAGTAGTCAATATTTACAATTTTTACTGGTTTAATTTTTAAATGAAGTATATAATAAATATGCGATAACCATGAGATGTGCAACCCCTAATAAAATGTCAAAAATTTTAAGCGGAAGTTTAAATTTTTTATACAAAGTATTGACCCTTGTGGACCCAATATTGATCTCTTTTTTATCCAAATATACTAGTGAGGACTTCAATTCTTTAAAAAGAAACTCATCAAATTTAAATCCGGGAGTCAAAAAATGTTTAACGCAAGTATAACGCAATTCTTTCTCAGGTTTGCTAGTGTATATTATTTCGTTTCACATATATTACGAGTTTTTAGTAAATATCTCATTTTTAAACAATAGAGTGAGAAAGTCCGTGCGGAGCTCCGTACTATTTTTTTTATTTTTTTAACTTTTAACTTTTCAAAAAATGTCTATCCCATCATCATTTGCGGATGTTCCTCACGAGTCACAGCAGTTAGCAGCTCATCAAATTGCCCCTTCCCCTCTCCACACATACACACACACTCACCAACATACACATACACATCACACTACCAATATGAGCATTGGGCATGGCTCTGAGAAATTGTTGGAAATATTACCATTTAGATTTGATTTTCTAGAATATCATAGAAAAGAGTTCCAGCAATTCTCAAAATTACATTTTCACAGTTAATCCAGAGAGTGCAAGGACCTTAGTTACTCAATAACTGACCGACTGACTTCCGAGCAGCCAAATCATTAGGTGTCTACTTTCAATTGTCTTACAGTGCTTATATTCTCACGTTTGGTAGCCCTTGGAACAGAAATACAAGTAAAATTCCAAAATCCCGTACTAATGGAACATGCGGAAAAGATGCCAGTCTCTTATTATCTGATATAACATGGAAGAATAACTCATAGCTCTAATTCTGGCAAGTGTTTATGCACGCAAATGTGGCCACCTTTATTTAAACTTCTACCTTAATAATCTCCACTTCATTAGTGTAAATATATAATATTTACACTAGTTAATAGGCCGCAAGGATCATAAGATGCGTGTATATCTATTTATACTGCTTTTATACACCACATCTTACTACTCACTCAGGCTATTTGTATATTTACAACGACGAGGTGGGAGGGAGAATTGTATAGAAAATATACCCTAATTCTCGAAAGGCGGGTTCATGGAGCTTTTGGTAATGGTCACACAAAATTCAAGGTCAGCCCAGGAGAGTTTTGATTGTTGGGCACCACCTCGTTGGCAGTATTGAAATGAACTATAACGAGGAATTCGTTCATTCGCAAGATGTAAGTTTGAATATCAACACTCCCCTAGTAAGGCAGACCCAGACTGATAAGTGACCATTTGGACAGGGATCAACTTCAGCCCTTTATTTAAACCACCAATAAATATTACACCCATAGGTCTTCATATGTTTACCATGATTGAATCTGCAAAACCTGCACTTAAACGATGTAGACTAAAGTTTATCCAAACCATGAAAATGTTTCCCTAGTGTTACTGTAACAATACACAAAATGAAAATGACTCATATAAGTTAGGAGTACCTACACACAAAAAAAAAGGAAAATCAGAATAACTATATTGTATTATAAGGTTATTCCTCTGGTCAAGTATTCTCCCAGCCATTATTAAGTATCCATCTTTAACTACTCTATAAATTAACAATATCGGAAGCTCTAATCCTTAGGTAATTAGAAGGAAATTCAAAATTGATCAAGGGAAACTCAAATTATATTATACACATGAAAGTAGTTCTAAACAACTTCAAGATGATCTTAGTATTGATCTGGTACACAAGTCAACAAATGAGCCAGCCATCGGCAACGTTCATAGAGCTTTCACTTAAACTTAACATTTAACAAAAATGACTCCCTAATGAAATACAGATTAAACGTTGAGAGCCCATATTTTGGTTGAAAGGGATTTCCATTGGTCTGAAGCTTAACATAATAATAATAATAATAATAATAATAATAATAATAATAATAATATCAAATCAACACTCTAAACCCATCATCCTTAAGAACTATAATTATGATAGTAATATTAGTCCAATCCTAATAACTAGCCAACAAGATACAAATACAGGTTACGATATACAAAAAAAACAAATTGTGAGCTCCGAGTGGCCACTGCGCTGAAAGAACCAGATTAATGTGCACATAAAGGTTTACGGGTTCGGTGACAGTCACTAGCGGTCACTTCCTTGGATAGTTCCACCTACAGTCAATCTTCATATGCCAGCATCTTTGAAGTTAAGTTTAGAAAAAAAAAACTAATGTATCACTTATCTATCGGTCTCAGTGAGTCTCGCGACACGCGCGACCATACGTTCCAAGTGGACTCGGCAAAACTTCACTCGTGAGTTCCTCAGATCACAAGTCATGGGTGGGCAACCACTAAAGAAGTACCACGGATGTGATCCATAGTAGGCAGAACACAGTCCGGGAAACAAACTCCTGACTCCCAGATGCAGAGTCAAAAACCTTACAAACCCCGTGTATAAGTAGTATGGCTCCAACAATAAATGTAACCCTTTATAAAAGTCAATCACTAGATTTAATCAAAGCTGCTAAAACTTATTATATAATTAGTTTAGTAAAAAATGAATTTACAACAACATCCCAAGAGTAAACTTTGATATAAAATAATACTAATCAAAAAGGGTCTTGAAAGCCCAACAAAATAATAGTACGAGGCACTATCCTATTCAGAATGTTTTTAAAACCGTTAATACCTCAATAATCCAAGTATTTAGTTTCTCATAGTACAACTAGACCTGACAAAGACAAACAATGAACAAACCATCCCAAAGGAGAAATATTCTATAAACTAACAGTACATTTAAAAGTTATAAATATCACTAAAATTTTACGACTCAACATTATTTAAATCAAAATTCTAAATTACATCTTCAAAACTATCTGTCTTTTTATACGAGTAAACTACTAATAGTCTTAGGTTTTGAAAACAGAGCTTATGGCAGGTGAGAAAATATGATATTACACCATAGAAGCTCATAAGCATCAAGTCTCTGAATTTAAATAGTTAAAATTTTGTAACAGTCAGCAAATATTAGCCTATGTAGGTCTCAGCCCTGTTCTTCAAATGCAAAGTTGATTATTCATAATAGATTATTATAATTACTATAACCCCTCACTTCATACAATAAAAACTGACATTTAGGTAAATAGTTAAAAATATATAACATGTAAAAAAAAAATTCTGACACAATTATCTAGTTATCATACATGTAGTGCTAATTAGGTAAAATTATAAGTGATCAATCTAATCATACTCTATAGTAACAACTGATTGATAATCCAAATTGTTGACATCAAATATTGTTTCCCAAAACATTGCCACATATATATCCATTACGGATACAAATTAGTCAAATATCCCAGTTTAGATAAAAAAATTATTATCATAAATAACACTTAATTCAATCAAATTAAAGGGTTTTATAATATTAAACTGCCTTACGCAACGTGGTTTTCACTGCACGACCGGTCAATTATTTCAATTTTAGTCCCACTAAGACCGTTGAAATTTGTAAACATTATGAAAAGTAAAACAACTTTGAAAGTTGTAATAGACAGTACATATTATAGTAATTAAATAATATTAAAAGGTCTACATTACCTCTGCCACTAAATTTTAGCACCAAATCCTCCCAACGGAGACAGAGGGTCTTCTCAGCACAAGCGTTCATATCCAACACACACATACGAAACCGTACCGCTGAGCAGCCGACATAAAATTAGTCTCAATTGCCTAAACAACAGCTCACCGATCATGTTCTGACGTAGGTCAAAGATAATAATTCATCGCGTCGCTGGATTTGTTGTAGTGCCCTAGTGGATGAAGTAGGCAATGTTGACGTCCAAGCATCACTGGAAGTATCAGACTATTGTGGGCATGCTACCACAATAAGTAAATCCACCTTTAGTGGGCCAGGCTAAATATCTGAGGAGAGTTCCATGTGACGGGAAACGTTACACACTAGCAAAGCTGACCAGTTGAGGTATGGAGGGGTCGTGCCCACGTACCCACCTCGGTACCCATTGATTCTGGTTTACACATATAAATATATATTATATATCCGAAAAAAATTTAGCGCTTGTATAATTTTAATGGTTGTTCTAATGCAACTCAAAAGTTTTCTAAGTCTTGAGAATTTTGAGAAATTGACATTGTTTAGTTTTATTAATTAGATTCACTTCTAAGAA
Organism: Timema podura; assembly: GCA_033556935.1. Classification (NCBI taxonomy): domain Eukaryota; kingdom Metazoa; phylum Arthropoda; class Insecta; order Phasmatodea; family Timematidae; genus Timema; species Timema podura. The sequence goes on from JAVRXN010000009.1 coordinate 22,117,883, forward strand.
ATTATTTAATAACGAACAAAGCCTAAATCTTTCCTAGTGTCTGATTAAATATACTTTTCACGTGCATTTAAAATTTGATTAAAACTTAATATATGTATGACTATGCATGGATATATAAAATAGATTCATCTTGGAATTGTATTATGAATATTGGTATATATATATATATATATATATATATATATATATATATATATATATATATATATATATATATATATATATATATATATACACTTGAGCTCGACTAAAACTCAAATGTTTACACTCTAACTGTACTCGAACTTCAACTACTCACTCACAAAGTAATTTTAGGGTTCTTCGTGATTTGATAAGTTAATAATAACCTGAATTATTCTTGGGACAGCACGTTTTATATCTTTGATACCATATTAACCCTAATTATTGTTTTAAAATAGTGGTTCATTTGGTAACACCACATAAAGAAAATTAAACTATCTGTTTGTACTGAAGCAATATTTTAATTTATTTTGGTCAAGATAGGTCTTACTTTAAAAATTGCAAAAAAGTGGCATTTTCTTGCTTTCCCTACATTCCAACATTAAGTCTACCACATAATCTACAAAGCAGGTACTTATTTTCTAAGGACTAACAGCTCCTCGTCATACTACTATCTTAGCTGTAAAAAAAATTCCAATATGATCTCTTTTAGTTTATTCTTCTTCTTGTGTGTTTATTTCTGTCTGCTCTTCATTGTATTTGTTATATATCTACGTTTTTCTATTAATATACCATATCAGGCATCAGCCATTCTTTATCACCGTCTGTATAGTTTAACAATGTTTATATATATATATATATACATTTGTATATCTTTATAAATGTTTCCCTTGTTTACTATCTGTGTGTAACTTATCATTTTATACATTTTCCCCTGGATTTCGATCCATACATATCGTTCTTTACATCCCACTTATTTTCAGGTCCTTTATCTTTATTGATTTTGTTGTCTTATCCGTGTGCTCATTATTTGCCCCTTTCTTAGCTGCACACTTAGTTGAAGTGGGTCAAGTAGTTCGGATGTCATCGCTACACTGAAGTGCGTACCCCCTCCCACGACTTTTTTTTTTTTCAATTTCTTCAGTACAACTCTCCCTGCGGATTCCGAGTCCTTAAGAGTACTTTCCTCTTCTAAGCCTTTTCATTCTCTTAAGGTCTGAACAGTCTTGTGTCTTCTTGGTGACAATGGGTGGAGGGGCCTTACCCCATCGCCCACACTCCCAATACCCCTTTTTTGTTTGCCCTTTTGCGAGTTGATGCGACCAAATTAATCCCTCTCTTCTTGTCTCCGCTCTGGACCAGTTCAATATGTACTCAAATTGTGGTCTCTGGCGACCTCTCCTGAGACGTTGATTGGTGTCCCCCGGAGGCTCTGTCACCCCATTCCATCTCACATCTACCTCGTGTTCCTCCTTAGCCACTTGAAAATCGAGTGGTATTAGGGGATGACGTCGGTGGGAGTTAGAAAAGGGCAGAAGTACTTAGCGTGAGAAAGGGAGGAAGTAGGAGGGGTGGAGGCAATTAAAAGTTATTTTGTTTGGTCCGGATTAATGATTTTGCTGAGCTTATAAATAGAGCTAACCTTCCCTAGGCAGAGAGAGTTTACTCCGAGCCAATAATCCGTACCGGGAATTTGTGCTTGGTCCACCGCGGCATTACCGCAACACTTCGGCTTGCTTTCCCCCTTCTCTCCACTCCTCTCCGTCTCCACTCCTCTCCACAAGCTACCCTACCAACTCCGAAATATCTAGCCTCTCCCCTTACCATCCCCTCCCCTCCTCAATCTCAATGCAATCAATTCTGCTTCTTAGCCCGACTCACGACTGGCATTACCAGAGTGAAAATCCATCTATTGACCTATCAAGAAATAGATAAAATAATAAACTTTGATTGTTTGGTAATTACTGTGGTCTATATCTGAATAAGCAATCTTCCTTTGACATTTCCTAACTAACTAGGGAACTTATTTACAACCCAAAACGGTGGGAACGCGAACTAAACATCAGGTTCATCTAGTTTAGCTTTCCGATGTCGGGAAGTTTGGGGCTTGAATCGGGGATGGGCGTGTCGCGGGTATGTTTTCTAACTTGTTTCCAACTCTCCATTCACGCATATTTGGGTACATTTCCTCTCATTGTTACCCTTTTCATTGCTACCCCATTAGATAGACGAAATGTGGATATACCGGGTGGGTATTACGAGGCGATGAAAAGTCTCATGAATAAATTAAATCAAAACTACGAAAGTAAATTTTATAAAAATAAAGTTTCCTCATTTCTAGCATAGAATTTTTAAATTTAAATATTGTTATTTCAAGACATAGGTCTATTCCAATAGGAAGGTATAGTCAAAGGTAGTGTACTTGTTTTTAAGGTTACTACAATTTTTATTCAAAATAACTTTATATTGATTTGTGGCGTGTCTCTTTTTGCTTCTTAACCAATACTTGTCAGGATGGCTTGTGAAATGGAGGGTTGGGTGGCCATCACGGGTAAATGGAACTTATGAATGGTCAGACTTTTAGATTAATTGGTGTATTGTCAGTATTAGGTTAGAGGTGAACAGGTTTTGATTGAGGGTTAGGTGAGTATGGTCGTAGGTAGTCTGAGAGTGTCTAAAGTCTGGATTGCCCTGAGATATTCTCCAAAGATTCATGATACGGTTCATGCACTCTGACTGCACTCATCACTCAACCGAGAGAGACTGCCATTCTCAGCCTGCCGCCATATTGGGATTCACGTCCTCCAGTCCCCCGACCAATGGAGACAAGGGTCACGTGATTTGCAAGAGAGGCTTAAACAGGTGAACATAGCTTTTATGGGGTCATCTGCAGTAAGCATAGGATATAATGGATTCGTTTCTTTTGTGCTACTAAATACTCAGATCACATTCACCTTAAACAACTCTCCAGCCTCTGGCTTTAAAAGGCCGTAATAGTGGATACGATACAAGTTGAAACTACATTAAAGATTATTTAAATAAATCATGTAATTAATTAAGAAAGAAAAATGTTGCTATCTTTAGTCATGATAGTTTTATCGTTGATCATTTTTATACAATATATATGCGAATCTAGTAAGAATTCTCTAACCCTCTTTGGTGTCCACATGGTTTAAGGCGTCACTCTAGCAATAGACTAGACTGCCGATGACAAGTATATCAAGGTTCGATCCCAGTCGGGTGTATTGAGGGTGGTTTTTCCTAAATGGTTTCTCACTTTCCCTCCACGCAAATGCAGGTATACTTCCTCCAATTCTATCCTTTCTTATCCTTAACATATTAACTTAATTATTAGCACATAGGCGTATAGCCCGAACGGGTAGTAAGACATGGTGCTAAAATAAAGAATACTCCAAAGCGTACTACGCACTTGGAAACATTCTTTGCAAACATGTTTCTGCTATTTCCTAAATGCTTTTAGTGTTCTTAGAAATGGTTTACAAACATTTTTCGTAATTTCTGTGTGTTTCCTAAAAAGGAAACAGTGTCTTTTTCCATCCATTTCAAATGGGTTATAAGAAACGAAGTTTGCATCCCTGGACGTGTTTGCCAACATTGTTGATAGTAAACAACATGGGCCAGGGGAGTCTCCCACTATCCTGGGACTAACCATTTGTAAAATAACTTCAACATTTTGAGGAGACATACGAATTGCGAGTGAAGTTTTTAAAACCACTCTCGTCTTTGAGCTTCAGTTCTGCCAGAAGCTTATTTGCGTTGTATGAACTATTTTGAAGCGCTATACGAACCCACCACCGTCGTCTTGAACAGTCCATAACTGCGTACAAAGTACAAGCCATAGCCTCATCTCTCTCAGCAGGTGTTTTGTACTCAACTGAACCCTGGGCGGGAAATAATATTGGTTTAAATGTTTACGTCGGACTTATGGCCGTGGGACTTGCGATCAGTAGGATTTGCGGCCACCAATAATAATGTCGTGGGATTTACCTCCTTCACATTACAATTTGTAAAACTATCCACGTTTCAATACGGATTATATTTTGTATGATCATTTTAAACTGGGACCTGAAATTGGATCATCCAACTAACCTAATCCGACTAACCTAAACTCAACCCTAGAATTTGACATTATAAGAGTTTATGGCGGAAAATCCAAGATCTTGGCCTCACGCGAGAGTACAAGAATAACAAGGAAATTCAAGCCATCAGAGCGTCACTTTTACGAAAACAAAATAAATATATGAGATTCAGAAATGTGGCCTCAAATCCCACTATAGTATTACGGTTGGACGCAAATCCCATAGAAAAAGGCCTGATCGCAAATCCCGTGAACGCATGTCCCGCACTATCCTTTGCGAATTATGTGATTCCCATGTTTGCAAACTCTTTTTAAACTGTTTTGCTATGTTTGTGAGCAACAGGAAACATTTCGGAAACACCGAGAAACAATGCTTGCATACAATGTTTCCAAACACGTACTAGGCGTAAGATGATAATTTTAAAATAAATGTGTATTTGAACTGCCAGTTTTCAATATTTTATAAGACACAGATACTGTTGATGTAGGCTTATTATTTCGTTTTACATATTGTGTTAAAATTTAATTTGTGTCATTTTGATATAAAAAAACTATCTCAGTCTGAACTGAAATAATATAGAAAGTTTTTCTTTTACGTAATAAAGGTTGGACATGGAATTATGTCTAAAGAAGAATGAATTGTGAATGAGTTTCTTGAGAGGAAAATTAGTTTGATCCCGAATGTCTGTGTTTCATTTCATATTTGGAAAACATAAATGCTTGTGATATCATTTTGATTTTAAATTCGTAGTTAATTTGTGTTTTCTTCGTAATGTAATAGACATGAATCGCTTTACAAGGCTCCATTTCAGCAATAAAACCAAACAGGAACCTTTTAAAGTTAGACTTCAATTGATGCAGTAATCCAACTCTAATGATTATACTTCATTTGGGATGCTAAAGAACTCTTTCTTGATCATGTAATCCAAAATAAATGGAACGAAAACTCTACAACCCAAAACTTCGCCTTTCATATTAATAGAGGCTGTCAGAGAGATTTTTTTTAGATGTATAATTGCATTTGGTTTGTTTGTTAAGTTATGAAGTTCTTCTAAAAAGCCATGTTCCTTTTGCACTTGAAAGAGAAGTCTAATCTAACAATTTACAGCTTAATTAAGAACTAAATATTAAGCATGCGCGTGCGTTTTAAATGCCTAGTTGTAGTCTTTGAGTCGAAAAGAAGGTAGAAGGGTTGTTTGGGAATATCTGGAAACGTGGTAAACGAAGCTGAAAGAAGAAGAAAAATGTAAGAGAGTTGGATACGAAGCGGAAAAGGAAATATTGGGCTATTTAATCAGACATTCGAGTTGGAGTTGTAGGCTCATTAATGCATTTCAACTCGGTTCGTTTCACCCCCTCCAAGAAACACTTTGACTTGTAACTAAATTCCTTTTTCTAAACCCTTGTTCCCCTTCTCCCCCTCTCCTATCTTTGCTAAATTCGACAATCCCTTCTCACTCTTTTATTCGTTATCATTATCTCTCTCTTTACTCGGATATACTTTTTTTTACTTTCACTGTCTAATTAGAGTCTTAAGAAGAAGCTGAAATATTAGAGTGAGTATAATGATAATTAACGCCTGCAGATTCTTTCATTAATTGTGTTTTGTCTTGTTCACTCGAAATGCCTTCAAGCTTGCAAGAAGACGGGCTTCTTTCTAGTTCCTTCGTCCCTCCTCTATACATAACCACCTCTTTCGTGTTCAAGTTGTAACAAAAGCGAAAATAATATAATATCGTGGGTAAGAGGACGCTGTTGGTGAGGGGGGTGAAAAGAAAATGTATTAAATATCTCTCCCATATAAACGGCACGGGAGATGAAAATCCCCTTTTAGAATGTCATCCTAAAATCTTATTACAATACCACCTCAACACGAGACATCTTTTTCTCATGCATCCTGGGTACTGCTTAAAAGGAATTGATAAATGAAAGATGTTGTGGTTTTTTTAGGAATACCGTTCTTCGATAGGAAAAAAAGGAAAGGCAAAAGGCTTGTACAAAGAAAAAAGGATGACAACTCTTTTATTCTACGTGTCTTCGCTGTTGTAAGGAGGATCATTCTTTTGTTCTCAAATTTCGTGAAATAGAATGAACAGCAAGAATATTTCGTGTTTTTGCGTCTTGAATAATTAATATGGTCTTTCAAGAAGTGAGGAAATGATTGCTATATTTATGTTTTGAAACAATTACCTTCAAATTGTAATATCAGGGAAAGTGTATTGAAATGAAAGAAGAGATTAAAGATGACAAACAAATATTTGTCATATTGTCCTCATCACCTTTATTGCTTGTTTAAATCATAGGGTTCATAGTAAAGAACAGCGGCAGCTCAGACGTTTTGGGATTTTTTGGTGAATTCACAGCCAAAGGCCTAACCTATTGATGTAAATTATATATATAGATTCAACATAATACAAATTTACAAATGAGATTGGTTTTGCGAATTAAAAATAAGTGTTTTAAGGACCTAATATGCTCTTCGCCATTCCCACGTTATTTATTAATACATGGGCTTTACTTTAGTTGCTGGAGTAGACTTATTTTGGCAACCAACTTTTTTCACTACATTCACTACCTGTTCAAGCTATACGCAGTCAATACAAATTAAATCTCGGATTATTTCATACGTTTTTTGATTTTGTATACTTTTTAGTCCTAAAATAAAGTGTTTAAGTAAACAAAACACCATATTTTTATTGTTTTTCTTATGATACACGTATTCTGTAATGTATGTATTTATAACATCCCTCAGGTCGTACTGAAGGGGATAGTTTGGGGGCCAAACCCACCTACTCGTGAAAGGATTAATCATTATAATAAATTATTATTGATATTTTTTATTCCTCATTAATGCTTATGCTATTAGCTTATTCGAGTCTTTATTATTCATAACAGCTACAACCCCAATTTTGTTTTTAAGAATTGTAAATGGCTTCAATTGAGATTCATTATCAAAAAATAATTTGCAACTCCTATTAGGAGAATTCACCTCAGGTAGAAAATTCCCCTCACAGAACAATTTCTGATTTAGTCCCCTGAATATTTCTCAAATTATTAAGATAACTACACAAAGAGATAGGCACAAAATCAATAAATAAGCAATGCAATTCAAAAATTTTGTCTACGAATATGTTGTTTAGTTTGCTTTCGTCAACCTTTGTTTTTAAAGTCTCAAACACGTTTTCACTTACGATAAAAAGAACTTACTCTTTTATCAAATTTTTCAGAAATGTAGTAGAGCAAGTGATGTGAAAATTGACACGATTGACTGACATGAAAACATGTGTGTGTTTGGGTAGGACATGTTATGAAAAGCAGTGAAAAAGGTGAAAATACCCACAAGGGACCGTAAAGAGATATGAGTATACACTTGAAGAGATAGAGATGGGACGGGGAAGGGGAAGGGGTTCTTGCTTGCTTCTTTGAAGAGTATTTTCTTTGTTGGGGGTTACTTCAAAAGAAGGGCGAATATACAGTTTATATAACTTCTCACAAACTTTTACGTTCAAACAAAATTATTTTTCGAGAAAAGAAAAATATTCATACTCAAGAACTAGTTTGAAGTTTACAGTACTACTCATAAAATTATTACATATATATATATATATATATATATATATATATATATATATATATATATATATATATATATATTATTTGTCTCAGATGAACTTAGAGTAATTTATTCTTTTAATAAATTATATGCCTTCCTTTTTTAATGTGACATTTTATGCCACAAAATTTCAAATTGGTGTAATAATTAAATTACCCTTTATAATATTTTCCGTAGTAAATATAGAATTATTTATTTCTGAAAAAGCTTACGTCCTAAATAGTATCAATAAGAATGAAAAATATCTCAGTTTTAAATATAAACCACGGTGAGACTTTATTCAGTAATTTGCTCAAGTGTTGGTTATGCATGTCTAATAAATACTGTTCAAGTAGAAATAAAAGTATCTAATTATAACGTACGGCTTTGTGTTTGTTTATCCTTAAAAGTAGTTTTTGGAATGACACGTAATTGACAGAATATTAACTTGAGCATGGTCAATTAAATCTAGAAATCAATAAAATTATATTTATTTGTTGCTATAGCATCACATTATACTGCAATAAGATTTTTAAATAATGGGTAAAGTTACAAATAATCTATATTTTTACTATATTGGGTGATAAAATTTGCCTACGTTTATTTGATTAAAAATTGAGTTGGTAAAACAGATTTAGATATTTAACTTTAAAAAGTAGAAGAAGAAAAATGTTGCACTGCTTCTAAACTATATAGGCAATACGCATTTCAACTAGGCTAGTGAGTTAGGGTAAGCGCACAGTACAAGCCGACAGTCAGATTCCGATTTCCGATGACAATCGGCGCCGACAGTCTGAGGACTGGGGGTCTCATAGTAAGAGATGGAAAACCGGTTCCGAAACTCCACCCGCTCTCTCAGTCATGGAGTTGTCTTGTGAAGAAGCTATGGGCTTATTAATTGCTACAGAAAATGTTGGCTTAAAATTAAAGCCAGTGAAACGCGGGACTCATGAAATTAACCCATTAAGAGAATCATATGGTGAATATCATCTTTTCCCTCAATTAAAAGTAGATGGCGAAAGGTTTTATGAATATTTTAGGATGAAGATTGAAACCTTCTACTATATTTTGTAGAAAATCAAACATCTATTGATCTTAGACTGGTTTAACTTTCATAAGCAAAAGATTCTTCCAAAGAACCACTTGTAGTTACTTTAAGGTAGGATTATTTATGATTAAAGTTAATTTTATTGCTTTTAAAAGAACTATGTTTAGTCACCTTTAATTTAAAATAACACTTATTTGAAACCAACCCATTCATAGTCAAGTAAATATACATTGTAAATTCTATAATTATAATATTTAATTTATTGATTGCATAAATAAATTAGCTAATTTATATAAAAGGTTACATGCGTGGTAAAAGTAGTTATTTTTATTTTTGACGTCAAAATTAATGTAAAATTCACCATTTCACTGACAAATTTTGTTGAAATTTTTTTATTAAATCTTTAAACTCTAAGGTATAGTTATTATTGATTAAATAATTAAAAGAAAATTGAAAAAGAAAACTTAAATGAACTACAAGTCAACCACGTGTTGGCCAAGCCGATATCTGAAATAGGAATGAATGATTCATTCCGGTAAACCGTCTGACTCAGACAACCTGCGTACGTGCGCAGTTGTCTGTCTCCACTGTGAGGACTCTCGCTATGAACAGAGGGACATTTCTCGTGCCGGCTTGACTCCGACAGGCGCTGGTTCTCGGAATCTGACTACCGGCTTGTACTGTGCGCTTACCCTTAGGGATGAGAAAGGTAAAATTAGTGGACGTGTAGCTGAATTTTCTTGGAGGAGGATCTGGAAACCATTTCAGAGAAAACTAACCTCATCAGAGCCAACCGGGATTAGAAATCAATTATTCCCTCAATACAACGGGTAATCAAATTCAATGTGAGTCAAACACCAAAAGACCAGATTTCCCCGTGGATTTACGTTCTAAGCTGTACTTTCCCTTGGGACAGTTGCTCGTGTAATACAGCAAAACCATTCGGGTAAGACTGTGTCAACTTCTCCATGGATATCCAAATGGCTGGATATTTTTGAAAAGCACATGGAGATGTATATGCGTCTAATAGCAGCTTGGATTTGTCAGTCATTTTATTATATTTCGCATGTGCCTGTCTCTCTAGCAGGAACTCATCAGTTGTCGGACTGAAGCCATTCTGTTGCATTCTAGTTGTGATGCTTCATATTTTTCTGAAACATGACTGACCTATATAGTTACACTAAGGAGATATTTACTGAAGAAATTGACCTTTATAATAAAACTATGCCGTATTAATGGCAAGTTAAATGTCAGAAATATTTCGATAGAAACCTCAAAGAAAAGGGTTGGGATAGTTTATCGAATAAACTTAAGGAAGTAGAGAACGACTAAACAAAAGAGAGTGTGACACGATCAGACATCTTGTTGTGAACTAGATGGCATTTTGAACGCTTGGTCCCCATTGGGGTTATTCACGTAGAGAGACAGTAATCAGCTAAATTATCCACATAAAAAATTAACTGATTTTTGGACTTCCACTCTTTTTAGACGCCTTATTTTAGTTCACTGCCTCTGTCATCAAATCTGCCGGTATATATTGGCCCATCATCTATACTAGATTCACACCTGGCACTAACCTTACCTTATCTGTTTAAATATATCATATTTAATTTAACATACGGTAACTAAAAAATAGAAATAAATAAAAACTAGTTTTTGAAACAGAAACCTGATGTAGTGAATAGATAGGAAGTGCACATGAGCCCGACAGGATCCTTGAGAAGAACTAGTGGGGTTTAGTCCTTCTGTGATGCAGGAGTAAGTGCCACGTCTTAAAGTCGGTATATAAGGCCTATTTTTTACAAAAATTGTTTTAAATATATTTTTATTCTTTTAATTGCTATTAAATTCCATCCAGTTTATTTTTATCAATACCCCTTTTCTAATACGGATATTTTTTTTTTTTTAAAGGTTAAGTCTCTTTCTTCTGCCAGAATGTTTTTTTATGCAGAGTAGCAATGAAGGTGAGGCGTCCCAAGGTGGAAGTTTCTTTATTTTCTCTAGTTTTTTATTATTATTTTTTACCTCGGTTCAAAGATTGCCTTTTATCTCGGCACTGTTTGTACTAGAGCTTTCACTCCCGTCGATATTCCTTGTGCTTGTATCAATCTTCCGCCAAAAAACTCTTCCCTGTGTTTTTTCTACACTTCCGATATCTTTGAGAGTGTGGCGGGAGGGTTAAAAGAGGGTGGTAGGAATCCTCTTTTAAAAAGGGGTGGAGTAAGAAACGTGATGAAGAGGTTAAGTCCGATTTTTTTTTAATTGCAGGAGAGAGTGCGTGAAAAAATAAGCAAGTGAATTAAACCAAGATAGAGAAAGAGAAACACAAATGATATAATACAAAGTAAATATTTGTGTATCATTCATTCTTTTTTCATCCTTATCTCAAAATAATACGTAGCAAAAAAAAAGTGTTATTTTACAAAGATTACAATAATTTGTAGTCCACCTATATTAATTGCTTACCTATATATTTGATCAAATAGTTCATAGCAATCAGTGGCGTATCCAGAAATCTACTTTGGTCATATACTGTATATAATCTATTATTTCTGTACTGTTTTCCAACTGGGAAATTCACGGGTACTTTTAATGTATGTAACGGTGTATCTTTGAACAATGATTTGTAAGCCTGGCCATTAAAAGATGATTATATACATTTACATTGTGATTTCTTTTGCACAAATTATTAAATTGTGGGTCGCGACCCCTACAGGTGACGCGAAAAGTTTTTGGGGGTTTCATAGAAAAACCTTGACAAACTTGAGTAAATAAATATTTACTATAGAACTATTTAAATTATAATACACTACAAACTTTAATTCTAAATTTACTTGTTGCGGAAATAAACTTCCTCCCGTATGATTACATGAACATAATTTTAATAATCATTCGTATGATTAACAAAGATAAAATAATGGTTTTTGTTGGTTTTTTGCACATATAAAGTTTTGTAAATTTTAAAAATAAAATTATCTATCTTTTTTAAATAACAGTAAAGAAATTATAATTCAATTAAATGGTTGAGAATGTAATATGTATAATTGAGATGGAACAAATAGATAGGCACAATATTAAAATCTTATCCGAGTAAAGTATTAACTAACAAATTTATAAAGATTTAGAAAGAATTTAAGGTTTGACAACATGGAGCTAAATACAGTGCTGTGAGTTATAAACACATGCAATTGGTAAAATATTTACCACGTTTAAATTCCAATATCTAAGTTTTAATTCAAGTTGAAATGAGTTTTATAGAAAGCTAGATGTTTTAGTCAAAACATTAATACTCATATGTATAGTGTACACAATTATAATCAAAAATCAAAATGGATGATGCTGGAATACATGTTAAAGAGAAAAGGTTATAAATTATTGATTGAAAATGAAAGAACTACTTTCCTTAACTGAAATATAATTCCATGTTCCTTGAAATGTCAGGTGGGATGCCCGTTAATGTAAACTAGTCCCTATGATCGCCAGCATCATACTCATAAGTTCATGAAAAACAACACACTGTGCCACAAAATATGGTTAAAACACGATGCAACGCCAATAAGGTGATTTTAAAATGGGGAAGTAGATAGAAAAATAATAAATTGCAAAAATTAGTAAAATAATTACCAAGATACGAAATAAAATGTGCGTCTTATGTCAGGTTTCACAAAAAACTGAATTTAGGAATTTAGAAGTGAAAAAAGTACAAATAAACTTAAGAGCTTGTAGAAATTACTACTACATTTGAGAAAAAACTAAAATAATGAAAAAGTGAGTTAAGGTTGAAAGGTGAATTGAGGGGTTGAGACGGATGGACAGATAGATATTTAAAAACTAATAACTTATCAATAAGTAAAATTAACTGATGATACTTTTATTTAAAACTAGAGGTAGAGAAGAGAAATGACAAAACTAGGAGGACGGAATGAGGTTCATATCTTCTCGACACTTATCCGAACAGGTCTTAACTATTACGGATGGACAAGCAGTTTTAGGTTTGGGTTTAATTTTAGTGTTTAAGGAAGTATTCTTAAGGTGTCAATAAGTGTTTGGTTTCCAATTATTTTATTTTTTCATTTATAATATTTTTATTATACTATTGCAGTTTGGATAAATATGTTTTCAGTGTTGTTTATTCCATTTCCTTTGGATGAGTTGTAAAGAATTTGCATGTATTTGTGCATAAGAGTGGTTTGGTGTACAGTATTTTCTGTAAACACCTCAAAAATACTGTACAGTGGTATGGGCGTGATTGAGCAACAAACACACATACAAGATTTCATTATTACTAATGGCTCGTCGCAGCTATCTCGGAATATTATTGAACTAAAATGTATTCTAAACTTTTTATTGGGGAAAGATATCTATAAAAAAAAAGCATTCAATCGACTTTCTAGCTAATAGCTTACTCGTCAAAGGCTATAAACATTACACAAATCTTTTGAGGTATAATTTGGATAAAAACAATTATTTTCCTCCTTCGAGCCACGATGAGAACTTTAAAAGGACCCCTGTTTAAGCTATATATCTATTTGTTGCACCAAAACACTCAAGCAAAAAATATTTATTACTTTTAACCAATGACAAATATTTTATCCATCCATATACAACTATACACAAATCATGGTTTCCATGGTGATGTACACAAATAATGATTGTACAGATGGGCCCTTGCGTACACAGAATGAAAAGATGGAAAATTTGCTAGGAAATATGGGTTTTTGTTTTAGGCTACTATTTTTGCCAACATCCCTGATCCATAACGTTTAAAATGAGTGGACCTTTGTCAAAATAGGTTCAACCATTTTCTCGCAATTTCACTTACCATAAAAGGGCTTATCAAATTATACATAAGAGCAGAGTTAAACATTCGAAGACAAAGAAGAGTAAGGATAAAAATCAACAATGATATATATAACCTGATATCATCGTCTTGTTTGATAAATATACAAATAACTGCCGTAGTATTTATATTTGTTGCACCAAATTAAAGATAGAGTTTAATTGGTATTATTTGTAACAAGTGAGAAATATTTTATCTACATGTACAGACTCATGCACAAAGCAGGGTTTCCATGGTGATGTAAACAAAGAAGTAAAAGCGGAAAATTCTCTGAGAAAGTCAGCATTTTGTTGGAAACTACTATTTTTCCCGACATCCTAGATGCCTAACCTTTAAAAAGAGAGTTCGTTTGTCAAAATCTGTTCAGCCATTTCCTAGCAATTTCCACTACCGCAAACAGGCTTATCAAATTAGAGTGAGAGAGAGTTAGAGTGAGAAATTGAGAGAGTAAGTTTGAGAGAAAGAGTGTTTGAGAGAGAGAGAGAGTGAGCTTAAATAGGAAGAATAAGTTTAAAATAGACAGAGTGATATTGTGATAGAGTGAGATTGAGGTAGAGAGAGTGAGATTGAAATATAGAGAGTGAGATTGATTTTGAGAAAGTTTGAAATTTGATTTTGAGAGAGAGAAGGAGTTTGAGAGAGAGTGTTTGAGAGAAAGGTGGTTTGTAATAAAGCGTTTCAGAGAGAGAGTTTGAGAGAGAGAGAGTGTCTGTGAGAGAGAGAGTGTGTTTGTAATAGAGCGTTTGCGAGAGCGTTTGGGAAAAAAAGAGCTTAAGAGAGAGATTATAATAAAGATAATGTGAGAGATATTGTGTGATAGAGAGTGTATGTGAGGGTAGAAAGTGTGTGAGAAAGAGGGATGAAATGTGAGCGAATATTATATTAGAGAGAGAGAGTGTGTGTGTGTGTGTGTTTTTTTTTTTTTTTTTGTGAGGGGGGAAAAATGCATTTACGCACAGCGGGTCGGACTCGGTTTGGCCACGAGATGTTAGTGTGACCAACCCCTACCGACTAAAAAACCTAACCCTCTTCTCCTCGCCTCTATTACTCCCCCACGGAACCGCCGCTAGGCATTACTTCGCGGGGGAGGCATTAGCTGTTGTTCTGCTCTTCCTTCAGTGATTTGGCCTCTACTACTTCCCCATTTTCACCTAGGTATTGGCGGCGGGATTAGGGATGTCCTGGGATTCTTCCTTCCGATTCTTTTTTCCTCCTCTCCTGCTCTTCGTGACGTAGGCCCTTGAGGATTTCCTTCACAAACGTGCTTGTCGCCTCCCACGCTGCCTCTGACGACAGCATCATATCCCCTAAGTTTTCCGGCGTAATATCTTTTCCTACTATGACCTCCAGGTTTTCATGCTGGGTGTCATACCGAGGACACTTGAAGAACACGTGCTCGGCATTCTCCTCAACTCCGCGACAGGTGGGGCACTCCGGGGAATCCTCATACTTGAACTTGTATAGGTATGCCCGGAAGCACCCGTGTCCCGAGATCATCTGTGTCAGGTAGTAATTGACAGCTCCGTGGCTGCGGTTATACCACCTATCCACATTGGGAATCAAACGGTAAGTCCATCTCCCCTTGGTGGAGGCATCCCACAGCCGCTGCCAGCGTTTGAGACTGCTTCGCCGCTCCTGCCTCTTCAATTCCTCTGCACTCAGCGATGTTTTACCTTTGCGACGATACAGGGTCTTCCGCTCTTCCGCCAAGATCCCAATCGGCAGCACTCCGGCGATAACGCAGACGGCATCTTCTGACACTGTGCGGAACGCACTTGCTATTCGTAACGCGCTCAGCCGATAGACTGGTGCCACTTTACGATAGGACTCCTGAACCGTCAGTGCATCGGCCCATATGGGAATACCATACGTGAGGACTGAAGTGACGACTGATGACAGGAGTGCTCTCCTTTTCTGTTTGGGGCCTCCCACATTGGGCATGAGCCGTGATAGAACAGCCCCAACCACAGACGCCTTGGCACTGGCATTCTCCGCCTGCTGCTTAAAGTTGAGTCTCGAGTCGAGCATCACCCCCAAATACCGAATGAACGGCTGGGACATAATCACATGTTTACCCGCTTGCAGTGAGATCGTCTCAAGCTTCTTCCTGCTGGTGATCAATACTGCCTCGGTTTTGTGCTCTGCCAGCTTCAGGCCCACCGACTCCATCCACCGGTGAATCCTCGCGAATGCGACCTCGAAGAGGTTGTTGATGTCCTCCAAGTGTTTTCCTACAATGACAAGAGCGACATCATCAGCGAAGGCCACGGGTGTCACTGCTCTTGGTAGTACAAGCTTCAGGAGTCCATCATACATAATGTTCCACAAGAGAGGCCCAAGAACCGAGCCCTGAGGTACTCCTCCAGTTACTCGATACTCTTGTGGACCATACTCCGTGTCGTACTTGAGGACCCTGTCGGAGAAGTAGCTAGCTACCATCTTCCGCAAGTATCCTGGAACCTCCATCTCCGCTAACGCCCCCATGGTGCAGTTCCACCTGGCTGAATTGAAGGCGTTCTTGATATCGAGTGTCGCTACTAGACAGTACTGCTTCTCTCCGTTCTTCCATCTGTCCCCGGAGATCGCATCCCTTGCGAGTTTCACCACCAGGTCAATGGCATCGAGCGTGGAGCGCCCTTTGCGGAAACCGTACTGCTTTTCTGATAGTTTTTTCTCAGCTACTTTCTCGATTCTCCCGTGGATTATTCGTTCCAGGACTTTGCCAGCTGTATCAAGCATGCAGAGTGGACGGTAGGATGAAGGATCGTCCGGCGGTTTCTTCCCCTTGGGGAGGAGCACCAGTCTCTGCTGCTTCCACTTTTGAGGGAAGGTACCCTCCTGGAGACATGTGTTGTACATGTCCAGGAACATTCCTGGCACTGCGTTAATGGCTGCCTTGAGAGCGACGTTGGGGATACCGTCCAGCCCTGGGGCCTTTGTGTTTCCCACTTTCGCGCACGCCCTCTTCAGCTCTTCATCTGTCACCAGTGGGATCGTATCCTCCTTGTCCTGTTCGATATAGTAGTCGCATTCAGGCTGCTGCGGAAAAAGCACTGAGACGATCTTACTCAGTAGGTCTGGGCACGTTGGTGGGGGCATCGGCTGGCTCTTCAGCCGAGTCATGACCACCTTATATGGCCTCCCCCATGGATCACCTTCCACCTCTACCAGGAGCTCATCCCAGCACTGTCTCTTACTGCACTTGATGGCTTTGGCAAGTCGCCGCCGTGCCGCCGTGTGATCTGCCTTCAGCTGTTCGGAGTTCGGTTTCTCTCGGCCACGTTGGGATAATCTCCTTGCGCGAATACATGCCTGGCGGAGCGAAGCAACAGTGTGGTTCCACCAATACATCGGGGGACGCTGGTTTATGGAGCGCTTTCGAGGCATCGTGGCATCGCATCCCTCGGTGACCCGCCTCATAACTTCCTCTACTCTTTGCATGGCGCTGCCCTCTCCGATTGGTCCATCGTCGAGTGCTGCGCGGAACAAGTTCATTTCAAACATGCTGGTCTTCCAACCTAGTGAGTTTTCCTTCTTTGGTGCCGGTCCAGAACTTCCCCGGTCGTCCGATACCTCCCAGGAGATCAGCCGATGATCACTATAGTTGTAGACATCAGTCACCTTCCACGAGCTGTTCCTTCTTCCGAGACTGCTGCTGACGAACGTAAGGTCCACAATAGAGCTCCTTTCTCCTCTCATGAAAGTTGGTTCTCCACCGCTATTCATTAAGACGACATCCAGACAGGACATTGCCTCCAGTAGCGCTCGACCTTTTGGGTTTGTCTCCTTACTCCCCCAGTCAACTGCCCAAGCGTTAAAGTCTCCCGCGATTGCCACGGGGAAGTGCTCTTTCGCGTCTTTGACCAGCCTGACGAGAAAGTTGGTGAATTCGTCGAGAGTTAGGCTAGGCGGAGCATAGCAGCTGTAGAAATGGATATTCCGCAGCTTAGCCCCGACAAAGCCCTTCTCTGTGCTGTTGACAACGTTCTGGAAAGGAAATTCACCACAGGACCAGATTACAGCTTTTCCGGTAGCGTCGGACACCCAGGATTGAGTGCTGAGTTGCCTATACGGTTCCGAAATGGCCAATAGATCTGGCTTCAGCTCTCGTACAGTCTGCATGAGCAGGTCCTGTGCCGCCTCGCAATGGTTGAGGTTGTGCTGAAGTACTCTCATCGACGATTAGTGGTTAGCGCCTGAAGTGCCTCCTTAAAGACTGCGCACCTGCTGCTACCAGCTACGTGGTCGCAGTTCACCTCCTTCCCTTTTTCAGTGCACAGGATACAGCGCGCATCCTTTGTGCACTCGGCAACTTTGTGGCCGTTCTCACCGCATCCAATGCAGTGCCTGGATCTGTCGACCTCACTCTTGCATCTGGCGGCGATGTGTCCAAAGTGCCAGCACTTAAAGCACTTTATGGGTCTTCTCACCTCTTTGATGCGGCATCGCACCCATCCAATGCGAATCTTTCCCTCCTCACCGAGGATCCTCCGAGCGGTTTCAGCTGGAAGCCTAACGGCTGCTATCTGGGTTTCCCCGTACGCCCTTCGCAGTGATTTAACTGCTTCTGCTGTTATCTCACAGCTCTCACCTGCCGCTTTTTGGAGCGCGTCTGCAACTTCCCTCTTTGTGGAGGTCTCCTCAATGTCCCTGATCTCAAGGTCGACTTCCTGCATCTTGCTCATGACCTCCGCATCTTGTGTGTGTGTGTGTGTGTGTGTGTGTGTGTGTGTGTGTGTGTGTGTGTGTGTGTGTGTGTGTGTGTGTGTGTGTGTGTGTGTGTGTGTGTGTGTGTGTGTGTGTGTGTGTGTGTGTGGAGAGAGAGACCATGAGAGAGTGTAAGATAGAGAAAGAGAATGTGAAAATAAGATGTGGTGCACAAAACATTACTTTTAAATATCATATCTTCAAAATTAAGCGGTAAAATGAAAAAATAGCTTAAATTATGCATTTGTATTGTGTAACTATTTTCAAAATTGAACATCAAAAGTCATTACTGTATTTGGAAAAATAATAACACGAAAACTCTTATTTAATAGATAAAATGGCTATTTTTAAACATTATTCAAGATCATCTTATAGTTTTTGAGCTTATAATACATACCATATCATATTTAAACATTATTTTATATTGCGCGAAACAAAACGTAGACAATATTTTCACGAACTTAACAACTTAACCTTTTAAATTGCGAATTATTTTCAATATTTTGACTTAAATGCGAATTAATGATAACAACATTCCAATAAAAATAAATTATTCCCCAGGTTAGGAATCTCAATTTAGATGTGTTATGACCAGCAGCCAAAGAGAAATATTCATCCAAAGTGAAAATTGTTATGTGTTTGGACCAACAAATAAAGATTGAGTTATTATTTTTAGCCAAAGAGATATATTTTATTTAGAGGTTTACAGCCACGCAGAAAATAACGGTTTCCATGGTGACTAAACAAATAATGAAAAACTGAAAATTATCTGTGAAAATCAGGTTTTCGTGTAAAACTACTATTTTTCCTGACATCCTGGAATCCTAGCCGTTAAAATGAGTGGTTGTTTGTCAAAATATGTTCAGTTATTTCCTCGTCATTTCTATTACCAGAAACGAGCTTATCAAATTACATATAAGGATATAGGATAAATTAGTAAGATTTGCGATATTGGGAAGGAATACCCCCTTCCTTTTCCCCTCTTCCGCATTGCTGGGTTTACCATTGTTTCTTTCTAAAATGTCAGAACGGGTCAATCTCCTTGTAGCTTGAAGCAGTGGCAGCGTCAGGATTGTACCAGGCTGACGTTGACCTAGAGGTTGGGGTTTGAGTACTGGCCGTGTGTGCTGAAGTGTGTTGTTCCATATGTTATTTCACTATTGACTTCCTATCGTCTCTCCGTGCTAATGCAGGAGCAATTCTTTTAGGCTACCCTTCTCATTCCAGCCTCATATATCAAGGGTTAGTGAACGTTAAACATTTAAAAACTATTTTAATAGAAATTGGTTAACCTAATCTGTATTTTAAAATTTTGCAGCACACCCCTGAGTTTAGTAATCACACACCTGAGTTTAGTAATCACACACCTGAGTTTAGTAATCCCACACCTGAGATTAGTAATCCCACACCTGAGTTTAGTAATCGCACACCTGAGTTTAGTAATCCCACACCTGAGTTTAGTAAGCACAAACCTGAGTTTAGTAAGCACAAACCTGAGTTTAGTAATCACACACCTGAGTTTAGTAATCCCACACTTGAGCTTAGAAAGCACAAACCTGAGTTTAGTAATCACACACCTGAGTTTAGTAAGCACACACCTGAGTTTATAAGCACACCCCTGACTTTAGTAATCACACACCTGAGTTTAGTAATCCCACACTTGAGTTTAGTAATCACACACCTGAGTTTAGTAAGCACACACCTGAGTTTAGTAATCCCACACCTGAGTTTAGTAATCGCACACCTGAGTTTAGTAATCCCACACCTGAGTTTAGTAAGCACAAACCTGAGTTTAGTAAGCACAAACCTGAGTTTAGTAATCGCACACTTGAGTTTAGAAAGCAAAAACCTGAGTTTAGTAATCCCACACCTGAGTTTAGTAAGCACAAACCTGAGTTTAGTAATCGCACACCTGAGTTTAGTAATCGCACACCTGAGTTTAGTAATCCCACACCTGAGTTTATAAGCACACCCCTGACTTTAGTAATCACACACCTGAGTTTAGTAAGCACACACCTGAGTTTAGTAATCGCACACCTGAGTTTAGTAATCACACACCTGAGTTTAGTAATCGCACACCTGAGTTTAGTAAGCACACACCTGAGTTTAGTAATCACACACCTGAGTTTAGTAATCACACACCTGACTTTAGTAATCACACACCTGACTTTAGTAAGCACACACCTGAGTTTAGTAATCACACACCTGACTTTAGTAAGCACACACCTGAGTTTAGTAATCACACACCTGAGTTTAGTAATCACACACCTGAGTTTAGTAATCACACACCTGAGTTTAGTGAACACACACCTGAGTTTAGTGAACACCCTCTTAAGGTGGAGGTTTAGAGGATGGGAGAAAGGGGAAGTGTTTTTGCAGCTTTTATATAAAAATAATTGTTCAAAATAAATCAAATATTGCTTCACTTCAAAGATAAAGAGTTTAATTTCCTTCACATGGTGACCTCAACATTTCTTGATTATTTGACAAGGCTGTCCTGGAATTTAATTACAACTTGTTCTCTTCATTTAAAAAGTGTGTCCTCTAATGGACAGATATTCAACAACGGTTGACATCACCATGTGAAGAAAATTAAACTATGTTTGTACTGAAGCTATATTTTTTATTTTGACCAATAAAATGTTTTGCTATAAAAAGTGCGGAAACATTGGCCTTTTCTCACGTACTTAGCTTAAGTTTAGTGGGTTATTGGAAAACTTTGTGATTAAAATGTTATACTGTACATTATTATTTGACCAAACAAGCGATTCACCTTTTAAGACGTTGAACATTTAATAAACTCTTAGACTTATTCTGACAAGTATTTGAAAGATTAGAGAATTCTGTGTTGGTTGAGAATACAAACTTGGGTATTCTGGTTGGTCGAACAGTAGCGCTTGGATTTGAAATCTCAGAGTTTACATCTTTCTTCTGGCCAAATTTCTTAAAATTAAATAAACTTTTAAACGTGACTGACTTTCATGTCACCCCTGTATTTATTTTTACCCTAATATATATTCAAATCACTTAACAGATTATAAATAGACAGATACAAAGTACGCATCGTTCTCACCAAAAGATAGGACTTTTGATAGTTTTTTTACAAAATATAATGTTTAAAATCTACTACCCTGTAGAATGATGACGTATGATATCATCCGTGCCTATTCTCAGTATATTTTCTCTTTTCGCCGTCATAAATAATAATTGTACCCTTATATCCCGAGCTATTTATTCCATTCTACCTTTCGACATTCGTTTCTCCTTAATTTACTATTTTGTTTATGTTCCAGACAAGAGGAATAAGTAAATAGATAGAGTTCATCTTAAAAGGCTGATTTGTGAGTCACCCTACAGACAAACAAAAATCAGATAGAAAGAAGTAGCCTATTGCATCATGTTTGTGATGAAATTAGGAATACAGAAAAATAAAAAAGACATTTCAAATAAATAAAAATAATGAGGTAATTTGAGAGAGAGACTTTTATAAATGGATACAAAAAAAACCATTTGAAAATATAAATGTTCCAAAAGCTCTAAGTCTACGTGGACTTAATCATAATAACATAAATACAAGAGGCCTTTGGTAAATTGATTAATGGCCTCTTTTTACTTTTAAAAATATCATGAAGGTGGGTTTGTTTTAAAACTCAAAATCTGTTTATACTTGAGAAATCTAAAATAAAAAATTAATTAGGTTGTTGTAGTCTGAAGAGTGTATTTACAATCAAATGAGTAAACCTATTATCCACTTAGAGCTATCATTAGTTTATTGATCGGTCTCTTTGTAAAGATAGTGTTTTTCAAACGGACGGCCTACAAGCCAACTTAACCTGGAAACAAATATTATTATTTAATGCCAGGAATGTGTGTGTAGCAGTATTAACCTCGGCCTGCCCTTTGGCCTAGTGGTCAGCATTTCGGGTCCCAGGTTCACTTCACGACTGCACCATATTTATTTTTCCCTAAGGGGAATTATTCCTATAGATGCCGTGGTCTGGATAGTTGGGCTTAAGTTAGGTCTAAAACTTGATTCACACACTAATTTGACCCATGATGCTTTGCAACGTTTTAAAACAGCGTGTTATCAACATATTTATTTCCTAGTGGCTAAACATATATTTTAGATCATTGTCCCTATGGTTGTTTACAAATTATAACGCTGTGTCTTGGCACAATCCAATACATTGATAAACACGCTTTACATTAACGAGTTATTTCAAATCTCCTCACAACGGCCAACGAAGCTGTCTGCTAGCTTCTGGCTGTAGAGCGCATGCGTTGACAAATGCTCATGCGCATTAATTTTAGACGGTTGGTTCTGAGATTTGATTGGTTCTCCTGTGCCTAACATCTCGAACAGAGCGGACAAAGTAGAGAATAGTTTAACTTCAGCAGAACAGCTCACGCCGATTAAAAGGAAATCTTGTGATTGGCTTAAAGGGCGTCACGTGACCACGTTTCTGTTCTGCGCTAGTTTTTCTGTGAACGTGTGAATCCACAGTAATGGTGTGTACTGTCATCACGTAGTCATTATCATCACATGACTTCATCGGGCCAGGGTAACCGAACCTAGAAAGTGGATTTTACCATTCTGTCAGTCTGTGCCTGTCCACAGATCTGAAACGGTTTGATGGATTTTGTTAAAGCTTGAACTCTAGATAGTTCGGGGCTTTTTTAATTTCTACCCTAGCCCTCAAATTATGGGTATTTTATAAATGAGTGATTTTTAATTCCATATTTTTCGAAAATTTCTCTAACGATTTTATTTTGAATGGATCCTCAACAACATTTTTATTTGATATTTTGGTAGAAACTCGATGAGTGATTTTCAAAAATTCAAAATTTTTAAAATGGCATAAAAAAATATATATATTTGGGAAGTGTTTTATATAAAAATTAAAATGTTATACATATGTTTTGGGTTCAATTTGTCTAAGAGTAGTTTACGGTTTACTGTTTGTTTGTTTTTAGTTTGAATATTTTAGAAAATGACTCAAACTATTTGGTTCAAAACGCGTATCTGTTAAGTTTTCACATTATAAATAATTAAATAACTTATTTTGAACTTCTAAGAAATATCATTTTATAGTAATTTACTGAATAATGATATTTGTAAAAATTGACTTTAAAAAAAATAGTTTTATCGATTTTGTTCAAAATAAGTATCGGGGTACTATTTTACATAATAAATAGTATTGTACCCTATGTTTACTTTTCTAAAATAAATTTAAGGATTGTTTACTTATGAAAAAATTAAATATAATATTAGAAGTTTTTTAAATTAGCCTTGATGATTGGGCTCAAAAAAGGTACCTGCGAATAGTTTTTCATGGTAAATAAGAACACGTTTTTATTTTTACAAACTAACAATATTATGTGGGTTGTTTACCAATAATATTAGAAAGTTTGTGCGATTGTCTCTTACCATTTATATTAATATAAAATTAGATCGTTTTCAACAAAGTTTGAAGCAAAATATTTAATTCTGAAATTAAGTTTTAGTTTGGAACACATAAGTACAGCCTTCCTTAAACAAATAGTCATTTTTAACAGGGGTGAATAAAGTGTGCTACGATAATATAACCAACAAACAATGTGGCCCAATTCATCTTTTTATAAACGTCTTAGGAATAAAACATTCTAGATTATGACATTTGGAAATTGGTCATTATTTTGGGAAATCTAACAAGTGATGTTGTCCTACCAAATCTTACCCACTACTCATCAAAGATCGATTAATGGTTGAATTTGCGCACCAAATATGTTCAATATTTGTCAGCACAAAAGTATGTTTGCGCTCATAAAAAGGAACAAACACCAGATAAATCATATTTACCGATACGCACTTGTAATTTATTTTGGACGTGACTTCAACAAAGCATCTAAAACCACTTACAAACTTGATGCAAATATAAAGTTTAAATTTTGTGATAAGAAAATATAGGATGGGTCTTAACATTTTATTTAATCTTAATGTTATATTTGTTTTAATAAGTATTTTAAAATTGAGATTTTTCCACTTAAGATAGTGACACTATTAAAATTTCTGAAATGCACCTCAATTTAATTATTTTCCATGTTCAATGTGCCCCCTCATTAGTTCCAATGTTCATTTGGCCCTTATGGTCAAACGAGTTTGGCATGGCCTGGAGTAGAATATTTTCCTAGTCTTAGCTCTTAATATACTGTCACCTTTACCATCCACAGTAAAAGATAAGCTACTGAACATTTACAAAAAGTCACTGTATTTGTCTTAAAGTTGTCCAAATGGAGAAAACTTAAGAACAGAATATGTGGCTTAGCTACACATAAAATTATATCTAATAGCGTTTATAGCTTGTAAAAGTGTATATAAATGTTGGGCTGACTATAGCAATAAAATTATATCAATTCTTATTTGAATTTACACTAATAGTCTGATCACCATTGAAAGAACCTTTCAATCTGTTATCAGGGGAATTTAAACTCCCACTTTAAGTATGGGGATACTACAATGTATTGTTTCAATCCATTTTCCAATCAAATTTTGGTGAATAAATAATGCTTAGTTTTAGCGCCTTTATAAATCACTGTGAAAGTCCTGCTGCGTTTATCCTCCAATTTGTTCTTATCACCACATAAGATAGGTAGCACCCAAAACAACATGCATTGCAATAAAATATACCAATAAAATAAATGGTTCGTTGCACTACACAAACTTTCTCTTTTATTTTAATATAAAGAATTTACAAAAAAAGTTAGATTTGTGAAACAAATAATAAACATTAATTCAAATACACTCCACCAATAACCATGAATGAAATAATATATACTGTTACCGAAACATTTTGGAAAGAAGAACATCTTTGTCCGCCAAAGAGCATAACAATCAAATTCACATTTCAAAGAACCTGAATAAAACGCATTAGATTTACTTTTAGCTCAGAATATATCGGTTTTATAAATATAAATATCGATAAATAATAATTGTACCCCTAAAATATAATATTTTTATTTTTAATATTATTACAATGTTACAGTGATACGTTGTTTCATATCTGAAATAGTTTTGGATACCTATATGATAAAAATTTGAAATTTCTGCTAATTTAAAGTACCCTCAGTCATTTTAATGAGAGACTAAGAATTTCCATTTTGTTTATAATGCTAAACAGTGTCTAGATACAAATTTTAATAAAATATGTTATAGCTGATTTCAAGAAAATTGATTTTACCCCTTTTATCCTTCATTAAACTACTCCTAATTTTAGATGAATATTTAATTACTAAAATTCCTCGGTTGAACTTTATAAAAATCCCTAGATATAAAGTTTTAACCCGATTGGTAAGATGGTTTCGGCTCTAGACCGAGATGCAAACACACAGACATAGGGCGGTATGTAAGAACGTTAGTGAATGTTTAGTGTGGTCCCGAGCACACTATAGCTCCACCTTTTAACCAATGATGACGCAAGCAAACCCACGCTAATGTCCACTTAGCATCCACTTGGTCAAGTTCTTGCATACGGCCCATAGAGACGGCATCACGCAAACAAATTTTTCTACTTTAGAGGTTCATAAAAGGTTGACATTCATCAAAATATCGAGTTAGATCTTTTACGATCACAATACATCTCTCTCCGAGGGGTCGAGATAGAGTAATAATACTAGAATGCTTAAATTAAAGAAAATTCTACTTATATAACCCGTGGCATTAGAAACTCGAAAGTTAAATACTGTACTTAGGATACGTGAACAAGGCAGCAGACAGAAAGAGGTGTACAAATTATAGGGGGTTAGCGCTGATGTGCCAATGTACAAAAATATATGAGAAATACTGGGAAATAGAATAAGAAATACAATTAAATTAAGGTCTAGAGAGGAACAGCACGCATTTAGGGAACAGAGGTCTACAGTAAACTTGATCTTTGCCATAGGACAGCTGATGGAAAGAAGGAAAGAATTTGGGAAAGACTTGATAATGGTATTTATGGATGTTGGGGAGGCATATGATAGTATGGATAGAAACAAAGTTTGGAAACCTATGGAGGAGGCTAAAATGGAAAGAGGAGTTGTAATGAGAGTGAAAATCATGTATGAGGATAACAGGATTTGTGTTAAGACAGAGATTGGGAGGACAAAGTGATTGCAAATAAAAAAATTGAGTGAAGCAGGGGAGTGCCCTTTCAACTCTACTATTTGTAATGTTAGTGGAAATTGTCATAAATAAAGTGGCAGGAAAACTCGGGTAGGAAAGAATGAAAACCATGACGTTTGCTAATGACTGTATGCTATGGAAGGAGAAGAAAGATGAAGTACAGGAACAGCAATAAAAATGAAATGAAGAAGTGAAAGAGAGTGGAATGAAATTTTGCATGGTGAAGTGTGAAGTGATGGTACAGACAAGGAAGAGGATAAAGCCTAGTAAAGCTATAAACTTGGATAAAGTAGAGCTGAAAAAATAACAGAACATGATTGAGGGAAAAGGTGAAAGTAGAGAGGATGTAATGAGAAGAGGACAGCAGGGAGAGATGTTCTATAGGTGTGTAAGAGACCTGCTATAGATAAGAGAATTTCCCATGAAGTGTGTAAGGAAGTGTTTTACAGGGAGTATTTTGTACCCATTGTCACATATGCAGCAGAAGCATGTATATTGAATGTAAGAGAGATTATGAAAGTAGAAGCCATGGGAATGAAGTTTGCGAGGGGTATGTTAGCTGTCACCAGGAGAAACAAAATTAGGAATGAAGTTATCAGGAAACGAGTAGGGGTACAGGGAGTACATGAGATAGTAGAGGAAGAAATATTGAGAGGTTATGGACATGTGTTGAGGGTAGAGATAGAGAGGATGCCAAAGAAAATGATGGAAATGAAGTATGTAGGAAAAATACCGCAAGCGAGGCCAAGAAAGAGATGGATGGCGCAGAAAACAGGAAATGTGCAGGTGAGAGGTGAAGAATGGAAGCAATTAAAGGAGGAATAATAGTGTAAGGATAGAGGTGGATGGTGACATTTTACTAAATTGACCCGGCCACAGGCTGGAAACATTAATTGTTGATGATAATAATGATGATGCAGATGATGATGATGATGACAGCTAGGTGGGGTGTCGTGATTACGAGCGGAGATGAGCGAGGTGTTGTCACACTATAAAGAGTGGACAATCAACACACATACAGCTTTGCAAAGCGGGGTGGGTCAGCACTTCTATGGTTGGAAAAATGACGTCAAAACTATCACGTTAAGTGTTTCTTAGTTATTATTATTATTCTAAGTGGAAACCTTGTAAGGGCAGGGAAGGAGTGAGTGTATACATGAAGTATGTCAAGACAGGGTCTATTATGGTGAATACATGGGTTTCAAACCACCTATTCCCAGAGTTTTTGCAAAGTTTTTAACATGAAGTTTAAAGATGGCCTCGTAACAAATTTCAAATAACTTAGTGGCATTCACTTTTCAAAAATATGTCAGGGAAGGGCCACTCCATATAGCCTTTATATGCATATAATACGTTTTTTAATCCAAGCGAGGACCACTCCAATCACCTTCCAAAATCATTCAATTTTTTTAAATGTGTTGGGAAGACCACTTGCAATAGCTTCTAAGGGCATCTAATTTTATTTTCTAATTCAGGCAAGGACGATTCCAAATAGCTTTTAACCGCATCAAATTTTTAAAATTTTCTGGTAGAAGACCAATTTAAATAAATTTTAGTGGCATCTAATTTTCAAAAGAAAAAAAATCAGGTTAAAAACATTCCAAATAACTTCTAGGGATTCCAAACTT
The DNA here is from genome assembly GCA_033556935.1 of Timema podura. NCBI lineage: Eukaryota > Metazoa > Arthropoda > Insecta > Phasmatodea > Timematidae > Timema > Timema podura. The sequence continues at coordinate 22,145,898 of JAVRXN010000009.1, forward strand.
TAAAAAATATGTGTGTGAGGATTACTTCATATAGATTCTAGGTAATCCAATTTTTTTTTTTTTTAATTTGTTTTAACTTCTTAAAATACTCGTAGTTTATAGAAGCATCAATATTTCAAAAATTTGCCGAAGGAGGACTATTCAAAATAGACCCTAGGAGTATCCAAATTTCAAAAAAAAATTGCAAGAGGGGAAACATTTTAAATAACTGTTTAAAAAGTATAATTTTCCAAAATTCTTCAAGCGGGGAATATTACAAATAGATTCTAGTAACATTCAAATTTCTAACATTAATTGCGGGAGAGAAGTGTATTAAGTCCCAAAAAAACTTCTTTGTTTGTTCTCTTCCCCCCTCCTTTCTTACACAAATAAAGTTCCATCACTACTGTATAAAATAACAATGTTCTTATGTATAAAGATTTAATAGTAGCTAATGTCATAAACTTACGGTTTTGAAACAACCCCCCCAATATTAATGGCCCATGAACCATTTGTTGTCCGTGCCAAAGATACACGAGTCACGAGGTGTCGCTGCTTACAGAACAAAGTACCCTCTCTCTCTATCTAGAGTTAGTTCAATCCAAACCACCTCATAGAAAACCATGGAGTGTAAAAATACAATAAAATACAAGATGAAAGCAAACAATAATCCTAGGAATATATTTTGGTTTTTTAGAAAGAGATCGAAAAGAAACACAAAATGATCTCATAAAAATGTATCGAGGATGTGAGTGTTTCAGTGTCTCTTGGGGAGGGTACGGGGGGGGAGGGGTTGTTGAATCACTACACGCAGATAACAGAATAACAAGTTTTACGGGAGGTCGTTCTCCTTGGTTTGTTCTAGTGTGGGAGGGGGGGGGGTAAATGGAGTAAGAGGACTTCTAAAAAATATATATACCTTGGATGTATATATATGTTCAATGGATATACATATATATTCACTTGAGGAACATAATATAAAATAAAAATATAAATAAGTTAATCTTGAATGTAAAAATTAATTCCATATCTCACCACTAGAAATCATTAGTATGTCAGGATTAAGCGAGAAGAGGGGTTAGAATATATTATTTTCGTTCTTTATTTCAAAGCCACGTGTTGGTTGGGAGAGTAGAGAAAGAGAACAGATGAAGCTTATTGAGAGACATATTGTAGGGCTGGAAAACACTAGCGACCCTGATGGATAAAATTTGTTACTAATTAAATATCATAAGTTTGATTCATTAGGCTGGAACTTATTGCTATTTATAGGCCTATACATTCAACATAAAAACTTAGCTGAAATCTTGTTTTGTTGGTGTACTTTTGGCACCGCGTTTTACTACACATCTGGGCTACCTGCTGATGGAATAGGGATGTGAACGGTGGAATTTAGAGGAAATGTACTTACATTTGTGTAAGGGAAAGTGGGAAATTATTTAGTAAGATAAAACTTTCAGTACACTCTCCCAGGATTTAAACCCTGACCACTCCATTACTAGAAAGGTGTTACACCTCGACAGTGACACCGCCAACAAGGGGGTTACCGATGCGGGAAATAACGTCGTTGCCTGCCTGTGAAGTATCAGCAAGTCAAGATAAGATTAACCACACTTATAATGTATCTACGTTTTATTCGGCGGGTTTTGAATATATAACGTTGAAACGAAAAACTTACATGCTTGAGGAATTCTAAAAGGAGTCCAACGTCGTCACAAAATTATGTCTGGAATATTAAAGTTATATATATATAATAGCCTATTAGTAAATGTGTTTTGTAATCGTCTACAACTTAGGCTATTTAGTATATTCATGGAAATGGTCTGTAGGAATCTTCCTGATAAGATGTAGATTAAACAAAGTCCGTGGTAGCATACGTATATCTATAATATGAAATAAAACAAAGCTAATTTTGCAATGTATGTTAATGCTGTCCTGGCTCCAATAGTCAGTGAAAGAGACCTCACAAGATGAACTGCCAACTCTCTACCCTCTCTTTCTATGTCGCACATTGGCATAAAGGTTTGATAGGGTTAGAGTGATAACGTGTGTCAAGTTAAAATGAAACACTCTTAGCAAAATAGCTTATAAATCAGCAATTAGGAAACGGTGCTAATATATTTGCCAAGCGGGTCAAACCAAGACACCAAACATACCTGTGGCTCATAAATCAGCAATTAGGAAACGGTGCTAATATATTTTCCAAGCGGGGCAAACCAAGACACCAAACATACCTGTGGCTCATAAATCCCCAACTCATTTCGATCCGTCGCTGCTATGATACGGTCAGCTCAAATGTCTTGTATCGCCTTATTTTGAAAAGAAGAAAATGTTACACTTTCATTCAATTTGATTAGACCCACTTCGGTGGCCGCATGGTCTAAGGTGATACTCTCACAGTGGACTAGACTGCCGATGACGGGGAGATCGAGGTTCGGATGTACTTAGGGTGGTTTTATTCTAAATGGTTTTCCACTCTCCAACCACGTGCTAAAGAAATTGTTCTTTAGATATAAGATCTCTCTGTGCACCATTTAATTAAGTGTGAATTTGTTTTATTTGTATACATAAGATTTTATAATCTCATTCTATAATTCAATCCTCACACCCTCAGAGTTCTACTTTACATTCATCACTTTCACAATCCATCATTTTTTTCTCTCTTTTCGTTCCTTTATATTGTTCCGTTTCTATCTTTGTGGGAGCTGTCAACGTTTAAAGCTTGGGTTTCTCGTTTTTCAGCCGGGTATCTAAATAATACATTTTCTGTCCATGTTTTGTTCCTTATAGAGAAAGGGGAAAAAAAGGGTTTGTCTTCACTACATCTCTCTTTTTTCATTTTTTTCCCCCATCCAGGACAGTGAAAAGTGTGTTCAAAAAATAAAAATATTAATGTACAAAAAAAAAAGTAGATGACGAAGTGAAATATTTCTTACTATGAATATTGTACATGGCTACGTCCGCTTCCGTAATATAGATATAAATATATATAATGTATCACGTGATCACAATACGATATGGTTCCATTCGGCGCGCACATCAAAGATATCGAACATTTCACTACAAGTAGCTCTAAAAAAACTTCGCCTCATTTCACTCTCCAGCATAAGTTTAGAGATTAGCTCAAATCTATAGCCTCAAAATTATAATAATCTTACAATATTTTTATAATATTAATTTAAACAACGTTTTGTAAATAGTTGTAAAGTCAAATCGTTACAGATTGTTTAGTAGTCCATAGCTCTTCTTTCTTCCCCAAATGTAGTTTGAAAACTAATCCCGCCATATCCTTTGTATGAGGGGGTAGATACTTACTGTGTGACGTAAAAAATATATATTATTATTATATTATTATTATTATTATTATTATTATTATTATTATTATTATTATTATTATTTTATTGATAAGAAATTCCGAGATGTTTACTAACGTAATGTTTCATAATTATTTTTGCTTCTCATTAAGTGGTCAAAAAGATGTGATGGAACATAATTGGTCAGTGAGATATACAATATAGAGCATACAAAATTTATTAACATGAAGTTATTTTAAACTTAAAAAGAGTTTTGGAAGGGAAATTAGTGCCAAACTGAGGAAAAATAATTAGCAGAAATTATTTAAAAAAACAATATTTGAAATAATATTTTAAATAGAAAAGAGAAAGGTTAAGATACCATGATATTACCCCGATAAAATATGTAAACAATAAACAGTACAAAAAATTAAACAAAAATAAAAGATTAAACCATAAAAAAAACTAGTTTTGTTCCAGGCAGTATATAAAGAAGGGCTGCACAAATGTTAAATAGACAAGAGCAACAACAAAATTGTCTTTATTATTTTAGCAAAGTTAAGGTGTCAGTCCTCTCTTCCACTTCATTAGAAATTAGATACAAACCATATTACAGTCGTTAGAAATATTAGCACATTTAATAAAATTTAGAATCTAAAAATAAGATTAGTATAAAATAATTCACACGCTCATTCACACTCTCATCCAAAGCTCAAACTATTTCAAAAACTCAATCAAGTTTATTTGTCCAGTTGTATTTGGTTACTTCACTCTTGAAGGAAGTTCTGTTGTGCCAGGTGACTTGTAGAGCTATCTATTTATTTCCAAGCCTGCAATGCCAAGATATTAAAATAGCACGCATATAATATATTATGTATTATCTGTGATAAATGCACGTGAATAGGCAACTGGGGAGTGGACTCCTAGAGGTAATCGTGTGTTTGTTTATCTTTAATATATGAGAACCGTAAGAAACGACCACCCATTTAAATTATAGGCAAACGTATGTGTACTAACTACGTAAATATTATAGAGCTCCATAAGGTTAGCTTTAAATAAAGTGTAGCTTCATTTGCGTGGAAAATCATTCAGTAAAAACCACTCTCAGTACAACCGAACGGATTCTAGCCCCAATTTCCACGTCATCTGTAGTCCAGTTACGATGATGACACACTGGACCAGTAGTTCTCAAACTTTCCGATATCGTGTCCCCCCTGAAGCCAATGATAATTGGCCGCGACACCTGCTATTCTCGTCCCGCCATACGAGGTTTCACCTTTCTTCGTATGGTAATCACTTCAACCTACCATCGTATGGCAATCACATTATACATTCCTTCGTATACCTGTCCTTCAATCGTATATAACTCATTCCGTATTGGCTAATCCATACATTTTATTTTTTAGGGTCTCTAAAAGGGGTTTTCTGTGGATATCTTCGGTTATATTGCATAGAAAAAGAGCGTGTGTCATCGATTACTTTCAAGAGATGCGCTATCCAGAATTTAATTTCAGGAAGAATAATTGATTCGTTCCCTAACCCCTCCCTCCCCCCTCACACACCCTACCCTTCCAATCGTATCTTGAACTGGATAGGCAATGCCTGCTAGTTCCCCTATTTTCCGATTGAAATCGTTCTATTTATCCCTCTTATGTGCTTGTCTCCAGTGAGGCTGAGGTATAAATCTAAAAAATACATCATAACACAGACAAGTAAATCACATTCATCATGTAAACTAACCGATCAAATACGGAGCAGTGTTAACCAACTTTAAGAGGGTTCGCCTACGGGAAATATAGGGACAATCTGAAAGATTTTCATGGCTTGGCACATAGGCATACATAGTTTGCAGGGCTATTTTTAATTAAATATTCATCCAAACAAGATTACTCCGTTTTATTAAAATTAAGCTTTGTAATACATGATGGGTCATAGGCGTCGCCAGTTCTTAGCTATTGCAGGTAGCATGAATACAATTTCGCTTTAAATAATAATTAAATAAAAATAAAATTTTGATCAACTGAATATTACAAATAATACTATATTAAATTAATTATTAAAATCATACCTTATTCATTAATAAACTTATACAAATGTGGATTCTCCTTTTTCTTTTGCGGCATAAATCTTGTCCTTTTTGAAAATATTATGGTTCGTTGCCTATACCATTTACTTACGACGCTCGAGCTTAATAGAAATGGACTATTTTAAGTGATCAATTCCTTAAAAATTAATTTATTAATTTCGCTGAACTTAAACAAATTTTAAAAATATAATTGCTTTAACTTTGTAGTAACAAGATTGATCGTTTCGATCAAACTTTCAGTTGCTATGATTTAACACAGGGTCTATCTAATGGTCTTTTATTCATCTTGTCTTTATACCCGTTTCGGTTATACTTACTCTAACTTACTATATGGCATTAGGAACTTGAAAGTTAATTGCCGTACTTACAAAAGAACGCCAGCTATCCCTATCTTGAGCACGTTCTATCCAGTCCCCCTCATTACACCCTATCTCAGGTCCATTTTAATATTATCCTCCCTTCTTCGTCTAGGTCTTCTCAATGGTCTCTTCCCATTGGGTTTGCCAGTCAATACTCTGGCAAGGTTCTAGATTCTCCCATTCGTGCTGCATGTCCTAACCACCGTAATCTGCTAAATGTGATCAATATAGCAATATTATTAATGAGTAAAGATTATGTAACTCATCATTATGTAACCTATTCCATTCATCAGTATTCTCATCCCTCTTTGGACCAAATATCTTCCTAATCCTCGTGTCATATGCATATATTATTAACGCTAATGGAACAGGGATGAGGAAGGTAAAATTTTAGAGAAAATTTATCCTAATTTGTATGGAGGGAGAGTGGGAAACTTTAGTAAAAACACCCTTAGTACACCGACCAGGATCCGAACCAAGATATCCCCTTAACCAAATATCTAGTCCAACAAGGGAGTGACATGGTATATCATGAGGGAAAATGGCCTAATCTATGGGGTGTGGATGAGGAGGGTAATCAGAAGAAATGTAGCTGCATTATCGTGGAAAATAGATGGGAAAACCTCTGTGAGAAATCTCTTGAAGAAGCCTGGACTAGATTCGAACCTCGGTCTTCCCTTCCCCGGGCGTTATAACTACCCTTTAGACCACGTGAATATTGGTGAGGCAGGTCTCAAGTTGATGCTCCTTAAATTAAGATATGAAGCTAATTGCCAGTAGCATGGGTGGACTGATCTATAAACTAAAGAAACCAATTACGCTCCAACGTTAGTGCCTTGATCTAAAAGTATAATTAAGGGCACCGCCTACTTAGAAAATATCCGAGTGTGAGGATATGTCTTTCAATGGGAATGACAGTTGTGAGCTTCAATTTATCTTACAATTTCTTGTTGTGACTGAATTAAAAGTAATTTTATTTATTTGAGGGTTGCTATATTTATGTTTTTAACCATTAAATTGAGCTCAGAACTGTGACATTTCAGGTGTAACGTCCTTGAAGATGGTATAATTTAACATTTTCATGTAATTCTTTAATGCTTTATCTTAAAATCTAAGGTTTTTGTTCCTATATGTTGATACTTTTGAACTCCATTTTGTGGTAAACCATCTTTTAAAATAACACACCACCTGTTCAATAAAGATACATTTCTGGACGTTTGCAAAGTGTCTCAGTGGTCCGGTAGACAGCACCCTTAAGATGGGGTGGAGGGGAATGCGAGTTAAGCACAGTATTTTTGTAATGTTTATAGAATTATTCTTGTACAAACTAATTAATAGTACTTCAGCACATACTTTTGTTTTACTTTCTACACATAGTAATAGTAACAGTTTTTGAATATTTGGCATGAACATAAGATCAAATTCCGGGATGACCGTGACAAATATTCCAGAACTGTTCAGAATACTTTGAAGACTATATTAAACGCATCTTTTGATGTAAGATTTTATCTATTTTGTCCAAAAAAGTTATTGTTATAAAAAATGCAGAAGTACTGACGCTCCCTTCCCCCTCACCTTTGGCTCAAAAACAACATTTTCATTTTAAATAGTTGAGAACCTTTCATTAAATTTAGCAAAAAATAATATTGTCTTAACACCCACCCACCCTCCCTTATTTTTTCTCTCTAGATTGGTAGGGAGTGTCAGGTGACAACGGGGTTTAAAGCGCTCAAGACCGTGGCGTCGCGACGCTGATGATCAATATCCTGGTTTCCGCCAACGCTGCACGTCCTGCTGATACCGCCAGCGCCCCTTGAAGACAATAGCGCCGTCAGCACTTCATATTATCTTATTGTCTCTCTCCCACTCGTACAGGGGACAGTGAGCTGGGGGGGGGGGGGAAGTAGGTGGTTATTTCAAGTTGGAAGGGGAGGAGGGAAGGCTCTCCGACAAATCATCTCGTTATAGGTCCTTAGGGAGCCGCGTTTGTGTTATTTGTTTGTATGAGGACAGTCCTATTCTTCATCTTTTATAGTCTGTCCGGGTCTTTCTGCGAAACTTGGGGGTCGCAATGTTTAGTTTGACCTCCATGTGTGTGTCTTACTACCCGACAGGCTATTCGCATATGTACTTTAGTGTACACTCTTGGTCTTAGATGAGGAAGGTAGGATTTTAGAGGAACCTGTAGGCACGAGGGCTAAATATCAAGCTTGTCCAGTCTAATCTCTTTTATCGGTGACGGGGAAATAGCGGATCAAGTCCTGGCTGGATGTATTGGGTTGTTTCCTAAATATCTTCCAACTCGCCTTCCACGCAAATTCTACCTTCCTCATTCCTATCCCATTGATGTAAATATGCAAATAGCTCGGATGGACGGTGTGCAAAGGTCGCTTTATAGATGCGCAAAGTGAAGTTTGAAACAATCATGTCAATTAAGTTCGAAGCTGAAGTCGAAGTTAAGATCAGTATTTAGTGGACAAGACTTAAATCCGAGGGATCGAGGGGATAAGGTTCCACAATGTGGTTTTACCATCTCTTATTTCTAAATAGGGCTGGTGTAACTCTTATAAAATATCACATTACTTATAAGACTATTTCATAAAGCGCGTGGAAAATGTTTTGGGAATATGGAGTCGAGATTGTTTGAGCTAAAGATTTTTATTTATTGTTTGAGTTTTTGTTGTTTTTTGTTTTTTTTTACCGCTTCTTACTACCGCGTTGGATTATTCACATTTTTGTAATCACGCTTAAGAAGGTATGGATTTTTAAGGCTAAATTTATGAAAAACACTCATCAGCGCATCTGGCTGGGATTCGAACCCCAACCTCCCTGTCACCGGCAAACTAGACTATCAATTTATTAGTCTGGTGGTATTTAGTCCATGTGCTCAGCAATTAGGTTTGTTTATATGATAAGGGGGTTCAAAATAAATGGTACGGCGCACCACACAGACTTTCTCTCACTTTTATCTCAAAATAGACATTTACTAAAAACTAGTAAGATTTGTGAAATGAAATAATTGTTGTACGTTGTACATTGCTGTAGAAACATTACGCCAAAGATCATAAATGAAATAATATACACTGTTACTTACTCCATGGCATTAGGAACTAGGAACATTGTTACAGAAGAGTGAGAAAGGAGAAACATTTTTGTCCACCAAAGAGCATAAGAATTAAAGAGAGAAAGTCTGTGCGGTGCACCGCACCATTTATTTCTATTATTTTATAAAATGTGCTATAGTATTGGCATTGATTACAAAAAATAAAAATTCTTCAAAATATACACCACATGTCCTAAATAAGTCTTAAATAAACCCTGAAACAAAATGTTATGTATATATATATATATAATTACTAGCATGAGGTACCTTGCTTTGCCTGGGGTAGAATGAATAGTCAAGGGTAAAAATAGTAAAAAAGGCAAAAAACTATAAAACGTTATTCTAATTAAAAAACTTTTAAAAAAGGGTTAAGTAAAAAGGTAAAAAGTGTAAAAAAGATTAAAAGAGTAAAAATGGCAATAAGGTAAAATAGTGTATTTTTAAGGAAAAATAGGGGGAAAAGGAAAAAAGTAAATAAAAGCAATTTGTTTATCATTCTTTTACCACTTTTAAATATTGAGTTACGTGTTTCTAAAATGTACGTAAAATAACTAGACTAACCTTTATATTTACATGTTGATTTTTTATTGATTTCTTAAATGTTTATTTAGAAAGTTTTTAGTTTCAAGCTTCAAATTATTTTCATCAAAGGTTGATATTGTATAATACCTTTCAAACATAATTAAAAAAATCTTAATATCAAAAGAAACTAGGTACAGAAAACTTTTCTTTTCTCAACGTGGGAATTCATGTATACCTACTTTGTATTTCCTATTCATTACGTAGGGAGTTCAAAAGAACAAGCAACAACTTAAAACAAAACAAGAAGGGAGCGAAGTTAGCAGCGCGCAGATTTGCCTCCCCCTCTCATAATTTCTCTCTCTTTCTCGCTCCTTCTCTTGATCACCTGCAGGTTCTTGGCGCATGCGCGTTTCAAGGGGTTTGTAGGGGTGTGATACGGGTCTCCAGGGAGCTTAAGCACCGGTACCTGGCCACACCTGTGCTGTCATCTAGCGGCCCTGACCTTAATTCAGTCTACACATTAAAATCTTATTACCTTCACATTAACCAAATTATATTCTCAACTTTGTTTTTACACACTAACGTATAAAGTTTTTTAGTTCATCTAATTCTATTCTTTTCCCTATCTGTTCTTCTTGTGTTTAAACGTCACTTTGGCCAGAACTATGTGACACCCGTTGGTGCAAACGCGGACCAAACATCAGGTTCGTCTTGTTTGGTCTACCGGTGTCTGGAAGGTCTGGTGTTTAATCCCTGCCGAATATACTTGGGATATTTTTTTCCCCTAAATAGTTTTCAACTTTTCCTTCACGAAAATAATCGTACATTCCCTCTCGAGTCTAACATCCTCATCCCTAGCTCATTAGCCTAGTTCAAATTCGGCAAATCAATAAGTTTATCAAAAGTAATTAAATTAGGTAACTCACGATGTTTATGAATTATTTATTTTATTACTAGCAACAGATTCTATGTAGCGGTTTGCACTACCTCTTCTATGTTCCAGAATACTGAGGTTGAACCCCAGGCAATAATGATTTTATATCACCACGTATTACTACCCATTTGGGTTATTAAAAGCACATGTATTAGGGATGAGGAAGGTTGAATTTAGATTAAGAGTAACCGTATTTATGTGAAGGGAGAGTGGAAAACCATCTAGAGAAAACCACCCTCAGAACATCCGACTGGGTTTCGAACCCCAATCTCCACGTCATCGGTAGTCTAGTCTATTTCAAGAGTGACGCCTTAGAACATGTGGCCACAAAAGTGGATGACGATTATGTTATTAATGGTTGACATCCAAGTAACATTTTTATATTAATTACTTTATAAAAAATCTAGATTTGATTTTAAAAGTTGGTTGACTTTTAATATGTTTGTATTATGGTTCAAAACATTTGAGCTATTCAAAAGTGTGCTCTGATTAAATGAGCGCTAAATTTGATAAGTGTATAAGACTTCTTTGCTATTTTACCAATGTCAAACAATGGTTACATATGTTGTTAGTCACATTAGTTTAAAAATGCTTTAAAAAATAAATACCCGCTTTAGTTTCTGAGTGACCTAAGGCGTTACGTCATGTTAGACTGGCCTGCTAATGAAGCGTAGATCGGGGTTCGAATCCCGGTTGGGTATGTTGGTGGTGGTTTTTCATAAAATGGTTTCCCCCTCTTCTTCCACGAAAATACGGGTAAATTACCTCTAATTTTTTCCTTCCTCATCCCTACTCTATTAGAGTAATATCATATATGAGTATAACTTGAACCGATAGTAAGACGCGGAGATAAAAATACACCCTTTACTCTACCTTGAAATAAAATTTAATTCAGCTATATAATCAATTTTCATTTTTTATATATATCTTTTTTTGTTAAAAATTATAACTCTATTAAAACTGAATAAATATTTTAGCTCACTATGACTTTAGTCACATTTAACTAAATCAGACCCGCAAAGGGGGGTGAGCAGACCAAATTTCAGGCTCATATAGTTTATTTTACCAAGGCGTGGGGAGGTTAATGTATAAATCCCGGTCGGGTGTCTTGAAATGTGGTTTCTACTGAATATTTTCCAACTCTCCTCCAGGTGACAGCGAGTACATTTCCACTAAATTATATCTTCCTCATTCCTTTTATGTTAATGTGATTAAATGTGGACATCCCTAATTATTAGTAAAACGTCGTGCCTGTTTCATACGCCTTCTATCTAATTTGTGCATTCACCTTATAAAAGGATAGGTGGAATGCGCCAAAGAAATTTATGACGTATATAAGAGGTAAATATTAGTACAGTAACATCTCTTAGTAGCGGACACCCTAGGAGATTTAAAAGTGTTCGTTATTTGGATTTTTTTAATCATGCTTTTTGTCTATAATTTATTATTTATGAACCTGTAGGCCCTATCTATATATATATACTGGATAACTATTATAAACATCAATTACAGCACTGCACATTATTGTGTAGAGTACAACCATAGCTAATGAATGAATACTGCACTACGTAGCCTATTGTGTGATTTATAGTAGTACTCAAAACAATACTCAAATTAAATTAAATTTGTACATTTGGCCTATTGTACTGTATATAAATCTACCAAGACGACTTAAAGTAGAGAAAATACATTTCAATATTAAATTAACACTTCTGTAAAACATTAAGCATACAGGAATGACAAAAAAAATCACCTCAAAACACTAAGGACGTTTTATGAATGGGAAAAAAAGTATTTTGCTCAAAACCCGTGGCTTGAATAAGTTATACAATTTGTGTATGTTTATTAGGTTATGTTGAGTTTTATTTTCTAGATTATTTTTAAAAAGTTTAGTCCTCCTGCATCTACCTCCGACAATACAGGTTGTTATTGCAATAGAGATGTTTAGTCCTCCTGCATCTACCTCCGACAATACAGGTTGTTATTGCAATAGAGATGTTTAGTCCTCCTGCATCTACCTCCGACAATACAGGTTGTTATTGCAATAGAGATGTTTCGCTAGCTGCGGAGGAAGGACTTATCACGTTTCACCTAAAATATTGGTATTTATAACATATGTACTATTACATATATATGGACCAGTTTTGGCAATTTTTCAAATATATATAGAGTTTGGTATACAAATATGCGTCTCTAATAACATTCATGTTCGTTATTAAGAAATTCCGTTATTGGAAGGTATTTTGCCCTAAGATCCGATGCTATTTTGACGAAGAAATTTAAACTGTCCGCTATGAAGATAAACCCGCAATTGAAAGGTATCCGTTAAAGAAGGTTTAGCTGTAAATCTAATAGTAAAATGTATATTGATGATACTGTAAAATTACAGAGGACGTTATTCAACATAATGTTACATTCTCTTTAAAGATTATTAATTTCGTACTGAATGTGATAGTAGCACTGGTAGCAAATAGTTTCGTTCATTATGTAAACACATCTTTCTCACTGTTATGTCAACTGTTCCAACCGCAATCAAATAAAACTTTCCCGTTCAAATTGACAAACTGTTGACTTTAACGTAGGAGCTCACGTTTGTAACGAATCTTTCATTTAATGCACACATTTCTTTTCATTCAAAATGCCCGCCATTTTATTTACCGACAAAATAACAAACAGATATTTGTAGAATTTCAAAAAGTAGTTTATTACGTTGAAAACGATGAGAATTTATTATCAAATCTTTTCATCTTTGTCGTCATCCTTCACCCTCCTCCCCTTCCCTTTTTTTGATATAAAACTCTTTTTCTCCTGTTGAAAAGTTTGAGCGGAGAGTATAACTTAAAACGTTAAAATAAAAAGGGAGCTAGACCTTACTTGTTTTATATTCATTTCGTCGTCTTTCATATAAAAAAATCTCTATTTTTCTCCTTCTCTCTTATAGTTTATTCGTGTTCGTATTTGAGCTGCATCCATTAATAATTCACAAGTGATTTAGTAACGAATTCGCGAGGTGACATTTTCGAGAGAAGCAGTTCTCATGGAGATGGGAATGTAAAGACGTGTTATTTAAGGACATTTCAGCAGATAAACTACAGTTTCACGCTTAATATAATTAAAAATTGATCTGGGACCTTTTTTTTAGTGACGACGCAAACTAGTGGGTGGGCACAAGAACTAACCTCGGCTGATACCATCTGCCGGTGACGTGAAGGACGGGGTTACAATCCCGATAAGTTATATGGCCTACTGCAGATACTCTTTCCTAAATGGTTTTCCATACTCCCAAAGCACAAATGCGGAAACATTTCCTATCAAACTCATCCTTCCTAATTCTTAGCTCATTAATGTAAATATGCAGTTTCACATATCTTAAATCAGAGAGGTGTACAAAAAACAACTTTTTGAATAAAAAGATAACATTATGTTCATAGAAAATAAGATTCTTGTTATTTTTTAACGTGAACCTATTGTTTGATTTTTATCGTATTCGACTTCTATAAGATACTATAAAAAACACTTTTGAGTAGTCAACTTTCTTTGTTTTACATTAAATAATAAATAATTTCAATAAATTTGTGAAATATCACGCGAGCACTGAAACAATCATGTACATTATTACTTTTAGTCCTCCTTTTTATTCCCCCTTATGGCAATTTTTAAAATTTAACTTTGATGGAAAATAAATATATTTCCTGATGTGCGTCTTACTACCCATCCGTAATACACGCATTTAACAATACAATTGGAGTAAGAGTGAGTAAATTAGGATGGAAAGTTAATGTGCAGACAGTTGAGTGAAGGGATAGTTAATGTGCAGACAGTTGAGTGAAGGGATAGTTAATGTGCAGACAGTTGAGTGAAGGTATAGTTAATGTGCAGACAGTTGAGTGAAGGGATAGTTAATGTGCAGACAGTTGAGTGAAGGGATAGTTAATGTGCAGACAGTTGAGTGAAGGTATAGTTAATGTGCAGACAGTTGAGTGAAGGGATAGTTAATGTGCAGACAGTTGAGTGAAGGGATAGTTAATGAGAATTTAGTTTTAAAAAATGTATCTGTTCACCCTGCCTGGATTCCAACTCCAGCCTCCCCAACACCAGTAAACAAGCCTGAATGAGACTACCACTTTGTTCGTGTGCCCATCGATAGAGGTAATGTAATTAATATATTAATTTCTAATCAATTGTGGGTAAAGCTGGTTTAATGGTTTAATGGTTTAATGCACTCTAGACTGGACTTAAAATGTTCGCCCCAGTTGTATTCTGTGTTATTTGAATAAGCTACACTTCGCTGCGTGGCGTAAAATAATGGTCTGGTATGTCAAAATATTGGACAGAAAATAGAAACATAAAAAAAGAGATGAATCAATCAAAAATAAGTGGCGACCACCTTACCTCCCTCCACCCACACCCACCTCTTAATCACTGTGGGAGAAAATGTAATACCTTCTTTCCTTCCTTTTCTCTTAATACTTTAGGAAGCTTTAAATTAAATATCAAACTTATTCGCTGACTAATAAAGTGACCCCGAATGTCATAAAACAATCAAAGTAATTTTATGCTGCTAATTAATTGTTTTTAAATATATCCTTAATATTAGACCAACTATTTAGATGCTGCCTTTATGCTCAAGTGGTCATATTTCCTGACTACAGATCCAGAGGTCTCATGTTCAATCCTTGTCACTTCCAGATCTTCTGTGAAGCAGTGTGTCAGCCTCGCGAGGACAATTGGGGAGCTACTTGAATAAATAAGTAGCGGCTCCGGTCTAGTAAAGTGAGATTAACAGCCAGAGGGTTCTTAGTGCTGACCAAATGAAATCCTATATTCGTTAATGTTGGCACTATCTTCACCAACATTCAATCGCTACTCGGTCGGTATATAGCTCGCTTGCAGCTGACACCATGGCGTTGTTTTTTTTTTTTTTTTATGTTGCCTAACTTAATAAAACATTACAAGCAAATCCCCTCTCACTCACGCTTGTAACTTATATAGGATGCACCGACAATCTCGTATTCCTTCTGTTTCGTCATTTTCTCATCAAGTTCAAAATGCTGCTACTGGTTTCGCATTCATTTTTTGACTGCGAGAGCGAGAGGGAAAAAATTAAAAATGTCTATACATGATCGTGAGGAGCAAATCTATTGGCTATGGTGACAAGATCGTCTAGTGCGTGGACGCCTATAATGTTTCAGAGTGACCAAAATAACATCGATCATTCATAGCTGGTAAAGTTAGTTTGTCCCCGTCTTAGTGGTGATGAGTCTAGTAAGCAAATGAAGGATGAGAGAACTGCTTTGGTGGCCGCATGGTTTGAGTCATCGTTCTCGCAATAGACTAACTCTAGACTGCCGAGAATGGGGAGATCAGGGTTTGATCCCGGTTAGGTATACTAATGGTGGTTCTCCTAAATGGTTTTTCACTCTACCTCCACACAAATACGGGTACACTTCCTCTAAAATGCAACCTCTCTAATCCCTAACACATTATAGTAATTATTATACAGGCGTATTACATGAACGGGTAGTAAGAAATGGTGCTAAAAAAAATATTGAGATAGATATATGATAGAACTATTGGTTGAATTCAAAATGTAATGAAATGTTAACCGCTGTTGATTCTGTCCAACTATAAGCGTGCACAGTGTGTGATGCATCTCTTAGAAACCATGGTCACAGATTTAAACAAACTTAGGGCTGATGTAGAATCCTTTTCTTCTCTAACAGTTTACAAATGGATGAATTAAATGCTATTGTTAGCAGAGTTCAAATAAACTTTTTTTAATACCTTCAACTATTTTTCAAATAAGGAAGAAATTTTTAATATAATACTAATAACCAGAACAACTACAAGATCAGATATTTATACAAATTATTACATTATTACATCACCAGCTCGTCAACTGTCAGGCATTTATAAGGGTTTTCTCTTTCATTGTGTTGGCCAGGTTAACAGTTTCCATCATTTCTGGATTTTTACCATACAATTCTTGCTCAAGCTATTTGCAGAAAATTCCTATGTATAGAGAGATAATGTCAAGATAAGAATCGTTAACAGCATCCAAGCATTAAAAATTGAGTATTTTCAGTGAGTTTATGGAAGAACTGGATTGTCAGTTTGGAAAGCATCGTCTTCACATCATTTGTACTTCGGCTAAACAAAGGCAAAGTCCTTTGGCGGTTCAAACAGCTACTTCCTCGAATAAAAAATTAACTAAAATATATCGATATGATCTATTATCTAAAACTATAAGACCCGGGATCGCTAATCTATATTTTTCATTCCTTCTTGATACCGCTATTATATGGACTAAATTTGTAACTGCGAGGTAAACGCAAAAAATCATAAATATACTTTCTGCAGTTTAACCATTTTCAGGAAAATTGAAATTTTGGGGAACCCATTTAAAAAATAATTTAAACCATTTACATTATTCATAATTGTGGCTAATGATTTTTCTTACGAAGATTTAAAGCTGGAAAAACTATTCAAAATCATCGATCATTTGAGAACCGAGTTTGCTTGAAGATTCACCAAGTTTAGAAAACTATAACCAGTTGAAAGATTTATTTTAAATAAATTTTATCCGTGGGATGCTGAAGATTAATCTCAGGACGTTAATTATGTCTTTAATCACCTTTATTCTGCTACATTGTAAATAAAAATCATTTAAATTCCAATTATAATTAACTGGAAACACTCTGCCTTGGGCGACTAGCCAGTATTCCGAATCATCCGCGTTTCTTATGTTTCAAAATAATTATATATTTACTATTCAACTTTATAATTTTTATATGAAAAGTAGGTAGCCTAATTTGAAAATACACATTTAATTTATTATATATTTTCTTTCTGGCTAGAGGAGAAATAGTTACTGAGGAAAGAATGAGTTTCAGAAATAAATATAGTAGGTATTTACTCCATGGCATCAGGAACTCGAAACTTCATTGCTGAACTTACAAAAGTACGCCACTTATTCCTATCTTGAGCTAGTTCTATCCAGTCCACCTCACTACACCCTATCTCTATTTTGAGCTAGTTCTATCCAGTCCACCTCATTACCCCCTATAACTTTCAGGTACACTCTAATGTTATCCTCCCGTCTGCGTCTAGGTCTTCCCAATGGTGTCTTCCCATTCAATATCCTGAGCACGGTCCTAGAATCTCCCATTTGCGCTGCATGTCCTGCCCACCGTAATCTACAAGACTTTATTACTCTAACAATGTCTTGTGATCAGTACAGGGTATATAAATCATCATTATGTAACCTCCTCTACTCCAAAGTAACTTCATCCCTTTTTGGACCAAACATCTTCCTAAGCACCTTGTTTTAGAACACCCTAAATTGGTTCTCATCATGTAAGGTAAGAGACCACGTTTCACATCCAAAGAAAACAAACTGTAAAATTATAATAGGTATAGAAGAAAAATAATAAAAAACAACGAGTGATCGCGGACTTTGATAGGTTTCCAAGTCGATCAGGGCCAAAATAGTGTTCCCTGGTTTAGAGCAAAATAAAATAGTAACTCTGAGATATAAAGACGTTTTAAAAAGTCACTAATTCATAATTTTGAAAAATTATACTGCCACGCTAGTTTTTAAAAAACTTATCACGTTTAGAAATCAGTGCAAATAATCTTGTTGCACAATGGGGGTAAGCATGATACACAATTCGATAATAACCATGGCTCTTATAGTTGTGACATAGATCATTTTTGACCCAAGTCTTTCAATTATACTATCTCTTTGTTTCTCACTGGATAGCATTTTTAAAACATAAACAAAACTATATTATTTAAAAAAAGCAATATTGACTTACACAATTATTTTAAAAGTGCTCCTATCAAAACCAATACAGACAAAAAAAGATTCGTGGCCAAGGTCTTTATAGGTAGGCCTACTTCAAGATAATAAATTATTTGAACTAAAATGACTTATTTATATAGTATTAGAGCTTAGAGCTTGGACCTAACCTGAAAATATAATAAATAACCGGAATTTGTCCGCCAGCATTAACGGACAGTGATGTATCCTTCTTCTTCTCATCCGGTGCGATATTAGATGGTTCTGCCGTCTGGCAGGTCTTCGATCAACTGTGCTGGAAAACATGCACGAGATGTTAGTGGGGGGGGGGGGAATCAGATTTGGCCTAATCTCGTAAATCAATGAGCGAAGCGTCACTATTCCTTGTAACCTCACTCCCTTACAAGGAGCCGCGGGAGGTAGTGATTGATGTTTCTCAGTTTAGTTTTATTTAATCTTTTTTTCATGAACAGTTCACTAAACTATCTCTCATTTGTTTATATTTTCACGTGCATGGTTATTTTTTGTTTAAATAAAAGGGATGCAAAGATTAAGGAACCCGCATCGGTGAATACACAGACTAAACGTCAAGCTTATCGTGTCTAGTTTATCAATAGAGGGGAGGTCAGGGCTTGAATTTCACCCCAGTGTACTGTATGTTTCTTCTAAATGGTTTCCCACTCTCCTTACACGTGAATTCGGTTACATATACCCTAAATTCATTCTTTCCCATCTCTTCCCTATCGGTGTAGCGGATATTCAGGACGGATAGTAAGATGTGCAACAAGAAAAAAATAGCAGCTGAGTACAACATACGCTGTGATTTTTATTTTATTTTTATTTTTATTTTTAGCATTTATGGTGCTTTAAGGTTTATTAACAGCTTAATCCAGGGATAGGAATTTGTAGAGTATCTAAAAGGAAATGTACCCACATAAGCGTTGATTAATAACTGTATTAAAGCCTCAGTGATAATATCGCTTGGAAAACCATTCCCAGTAAACCCGGCCAAGACTCGAACCACAACCTTTCAATCAATGCTCTATATCACTCTGCCACTTGTGCATGCATGTGATGATTGTTCTTAAGAACCACGTCTTACTAACTTTTCAAGCTATACGCATATACACTAATTAAGCTAATTAGCTAGGGATTAGGAAGGTTGAATTTAAAGGAAGTGTACACACATTTGCGTGGAGGGAGTGTGAAAAAACATTTAGGAAAATCTACCCTCAGTACTCCCGACCGGGAATCGATTCCCGATCTCCCTGTCATTGGCAGTATAGTTTATTGCGAGAATGACACCTTAGAACACGCGGCCACCGAAGCAGGTGAAATTGTGAACTTATTATTTAACAGTGTGAAATTTAGAACTCCATACAACGTACCGGTATTTGTTTTCGTTTAATAAAGGCTTAAACCAGTTGTTTTTCATTTGTCGTTAGTTCCGTTCTTGCACGTAGGACGTTTTTGGCGTCATCTTGGACTATCATAGCTGAAACACACAGATCTTCTGGACCAGGTTGCTCATAGGACTTTTGGCGCAGTTGTAAAGCACTTGTAAATCGTACCTTGTGTGTTTGTTTACTTTTGACTTGCATTTCTAAAGACAGTCAGTGTCTGATCGATCACCTGATAGTTAGGTTATGTTAGACTAGATTGGTTTGCAAAAATAAATAGTTAGTTCAGTTTAGGTTAGGTTAGTTTAGGTTAGGTTAGTTTAGGTTAGATCTGCAAAAATTGAAGTAATTTGCTTGACGGTAAGATAGGTTAGGTTAGTTTGGATTCGGGTGTGTTACGCTAGGTCTGCAAAATGAAAGGAGAAATTATGTGTGTCATTTTTCATAAGCCCTATCTTGGTTCGTCCAAAATACTTATTTATAATGTGCTGAACTTCTATATAGATTGGCTCAAGCGTGTCGCTTTTCGGATGGAATGTGCCAAATGGCATACGGCTCCGTTCTCCGTGCCTTACTGTTTGTCCAAACCAGCCTCGTGTTACAGTGGTCAGAACCCCTGGTGGCTGACCTAAAGGTCTAAGGTTCGATTCCCGAATGGTGTGGGGGATTTTTCTCGAAAGGGGAATAAATCCTATTGTCACCACGGTTTGGTTAATTAGGATTACGCTAGGTTAAGATCTCCATTAGCTTCACTCCGTCATATTCACTTTCATCATCTCATCGGGACATGGAAAGAGCCTTGTAACCACCTTTAAGTACCAGAAATAATAGTCAGGAAGGTTACAAGAGAATAACAGTATTTTATTTGATTCAAATATAGAAGATGTACAATGACCAATTATCAAGATAATCACATATGGTATGACATGCAAAGGTATAGGCATCGATATGTATCATAACACATCGATAGATAAATGAATCAACAGAAGGTATCGAATCAGATACATTAGTATAATGCACAATGTTTTACGCACGTTTAAATGGACTTGAAAGTCTTAGTTAGAAACCACAACGTCAATATAAAATCTCATGGGTATGAACTTGAGTAGGTTTCCCATATCACAAACCTTATTACTACCCATAATAATTCATGAGAGATGAATTTGACATTAATGTTTAAATAAGAAACATTTTCATATTTCAACATAATATTTCACTAAAGGTGAAATTGACTAGAAAGATTAGAATTATAACAATGGCAAATCACCATGTCTTAACTACGGTCAGCCCACGTAATTTCTAGGGTTCAGATACAGAAAACTCCGTTATCATTTATAAATATTATAAAACATTACTATTAAAAAGGGAGATCCTTACAACATATAAACTTCGTTGGGCCTATGGTATGAATATCCAGCAAGGACTCCACGTAACAATCAATGTAAATATCTATTTTTAACTGGAGCTTTCCAAGGCGAATATATTAATACAACTAACCCGCCAATAATGACGTTGACCTCCAAAGAATTACTCAAACAAAATACCTTATAACTGCCATGATTGACGTACAAACTTAAGCAAATGGAACATAGATAAGTGCTAGTGCCCTGTCTAACTCACAAAGAACCATACAATTAGTGTAAGTTTGCTTCCCATTTAATTATTTAAGGTGCGATGCATGTCAACAATCAAGTGTGCATGTCTCTGCTTGTATAAAATACAACATATCCGCCATTAAGGCTATGTTCCCCAAGGTCGCATACCTGGAGCGAAAATAGAGATAAAGTTATCATGAGAACAAATAGCAAGGTGCCCCATAGCGTTAAATTAATTATGTATATGTGATTACAGAATATCCCCCATAGACAGTCTACAAACTCTTTCCATAATAGTAAATTTAAATTCACAAGTCCAAAACAGTCATTTTAAAGAGATTCCCCCCCCTCCCATTATTCAAAAGAGAATTTTGACGACTTTAATAAACCCTTAACTTAATTCGCCGCTCTCACCTCCAAGCCAACGATACAATGAGTACCGATATGCCGTACGGCTGTTGCCCGACTAGGAATATCCAAATTGACAGAAACGTCAACCTAGGTCATCCTAGAAAGGGCTAATTATGCTTTGTGAGTTACAGGCAGCAGTCGCTAGCCCTTATCCTCATGATATGAAGGTGAAAACAGTGAATAGGTGAAACCGTTGGATGATGCTAAAATAAATACAATAAAATAAATTAGTACCCTGTGAGTGAAAAGTACCGATATTAGCAAAACATCCCAATATATAGTGAGCAAGCGAACTTTCATGTCCAGTGAGAGTAGGGAGGAAAAGGGGGGGGAAGGTGGAGAAGGAGGAACGGAGCGGGGGCTCTGCCGGTCAACCAGAGAACTAGAAGAAGCTTCGAGACTAGCCCAGATGAAGGAAGCAGCAACTAAGCACGCTGAGTTGCCCTAATTTATTTTCTCGGGCCAGCTGTAAAAACACGACTCCGCTTAGTCTATGGAATTGAGTGTTGGAGAGAGGAGGTCAGTGCTCACGAACACCAGAGTTTGAGTCCAACAGGGCAGAGGGTGTTACCACATTTGTTTGAACGTGTTACATGTAACTCGTTACAGCCTCCACGAAAAGAATGTACGATTACTACATTTGGGCGTCCCCTGAGCACGGTACTTTAGTACTGGCTAGTCTTTCCGCAAACTGAACCACAGATCAACCCATCCCAGACATGCTATTGTAATTACAACAGCTCGTGCGAGATCTTTTCATATTTAAACTGAGGAGAAAGGTGGGGTGCTATAATAAGTGTGGCCACATTTGCGTGGAAAGAGGAGGGAAAATTATTTAGGTAAAACCATTTCAGTATTGTTGGTGAGGATTTGAACCTTCACCTCGTCGTCACTAGCCAATGAGACAAGACGTCTTTGTCCTAGTTAAATAAATTATAAAATGTTTTTATTTTATGATGATAAAACCAACCATTGCAGAGACAGTTGGTTTTGGAACACTTGTCGTTCTAAATAGAACAAACTATACTTGTACTTGATGTAACCAGTGTTTCATTTATTCATACCATGCTTTGAAAGCTCAATCCTAAATTATTTACAAATCATACTCTAACTCCACAATTAAATCGAAAAATAAATATAAAAATACATTATTACAATAGTTACCCAAACTGACATGAAACAATTCCTAAATTTAATAATAACGCAGTTGGGAGATCAACATGTTTGTGTTTGTAATTCGATCAACCGGTACAAGCTCTCTAACGGAAAGTATTTACTAGCTGAGCACACTAATAAAGATACATGGTAGTTTGTGACTATGTTTAGAGCCATCAAAAACTAGCGTGTATTGGTACAATTCATAACTTCAATATAAGTTACAATGGCGGGCGAAAGTGTTGAATAAATTTTAAACATTTGGTTTATATGTGAGGACAACTTTTTAATGTGTACCACCAACTGGAAGGAAATATCCTCACAGAAAAGTGTTGTTTTTTGTTGTTTTTGTAGGGATGGCAGTTCTGAAGCTTCAAAACCACTAGAAAACAATCCTTACTTATTATATTGGATTTTTCTTTTGTGAATCTGTTTTTAAAAAATATTTTTTTTAGGAATGTCAGTTCCATATTTATGGCAATTTACTTTTATCTCAGACGTGCGACATTTCGAGTGGAACGTCGTTGAATTTAAGCTATTTTCATGATTTTTTTTTTTTTGTTTTATTATAAGGCGTAATATTTTGATAGATTTCACCTTCAATCCAACATGAAACACATTTTGAAATATCAAATCACTTTTTACATTCAGGCAATTCTCGGTTTATGAACGTTCGATTTATTCGCTATAACGAGCGTCACAATTCATACAGCGGTCTTAAAGTCGCCAATAGATAAAGAGTTATTATAAAACTAAATACCTGACGTCAAACTTATTTAATGTATTTATACTTTGTAACTCTTTGTGTTTTTAACGTAAATTAATAATATACACGCAATATCTACCGCACGCAGAGGGGTGAATTTTTGTATTTCTATTTATCACCACGTCTTACTAATTGTTCAGGTTATACACCTAATTTTAAAGTCGATAGCCCCTGTACACAAACATGTGCACCTCAAATATGGAATTTTAAATATTTTTTCTATATTTTCTTAAATTTAATAAACACTGGGTTATAATAAATCAAATGAAGATGTTCTTTTTTTTCTGTTTGAAGCAAAGAAAAGCTTTAATCGGGGTAACTACGCAAATACATTGCGTGGTTACTCCGAGCACCACCGGTACTTCTAGAGTTAAGTATAAGTTATCATTTAAAATGTTAGTTAATCATTATTTTGGATGTAATTATTTTAAATGTAGAATATAAAAATATATTTAACTTGCATTATGCACCAAAAACTTTGGGGTTAAATGTTAAAGAGAAATATATATCGGGGTCGTGAACAAAAAGGTTGAATACACTGTATAACCATTCTATGTTTAGTACAATGTTTAATGCTTTAAAATAACTTCTAGCTTATACTCTATATATCGTTAAAGATCGAAATGCAAAAACTTATAAACTAAATGTCTAACGAAGCAATGTAAAGAGAATATAGGTAGTGCAATGGAGAAAGATATCTGATGCTAGATTGTGACGTCACCAGTGCGCACAAACCAGCAATGTAAAGAGAATATAGGGTAGTGCCAGATGGAGAAAGATATCTGATTTGCTTAGATTGTGACGTCACCCAGTGCACAAACCAGCCCATTACATATACAAACCTCTATGGAAGACAGCAAGTCGTTAAAATCGGGTCACATTTTGGAACTTTAAGTAATACAAAACCTTTAAAATTCACACCAATGTCCAATTATCGTCATTATTCTACTTTTTTGTTAATGTATGTTTGGCTGTCCTCGTATTAAAATATATCTCTATGTACTGGGTGACGTAAGCAATGACATCAAATTATTCCAAGTGGCGCTACCTTTCAATTCTCTTTAGATTGTAACGAACCACGTCTTGTAACGGAGCTCGTTCGTAAACCGAGCTTCCCGTAAAGGGAGGGGGGGTTTCTGGTCGTTTTCAATGATTCTCAGTGCTCCGGTTGGTGGTCTACTTAATTATAACAAAGCATGCGTATATCTGAACAGGTAGTTAAACGCGGTGTTAAAAAAATAACAAAACCATTAAAAAATGTTTGAAGATGACTATTTTATTTAGGGTGGTATTTTCCTATCACCCCCACCGGTCAGTATAAATGTCAATCTCAGGTAGTCTTGTTTACCAGGGACTTATAAGTTGGAGTTTGAATCCAAGCTGATGTATGGCCTAAACGCAGATAAGTGTATATTTTCTAAATGTTACCCTCCTCCTACCTACCCTATTATTGTAATTAAAATACATAAGTACAGCCCAAACGGATACTAGCCCTCGTTGTAAAATAAACCACGTATCATTACTTCGTTAGTATAAGAACTACGGGGATTTTTTCCCTACAGCCCTCGGCAGAACGAGAACCCAATTCCGTGACAATAACACGGGTCTCCATTATTTGTCTGAGTATGCTGAATACAACCAATGCAAACAGAGAACGTTGAATATACAGTGTGGTTGTAGCGTTCATCGGAGAAAAGGTCGTAACCTACTCGGATAAGTCAATTTTAGTGTGTAGTACATGTTGACACTTCTCTTTAACATGATTGTTTGGATATCGTTTAATTAAACTAACTCATTCAGTGATGCGTCACACATTCAAATATTCTAAATGGACATTTTACATAGCCACTTTTTAGCTTGTTTTCTAATACCAAAGTAAAAATACTAATTTGATAATAATAGGAACCGTTGATTAGCTGGGGGGAGATATGGGGTTATGTACGCATGTGTGGGAGTGTGTGTAAGTTTGTGGATGCCAGCATTTTATTGTAGCTAAGCCCAATAGTAATGAGTGACCCAATCAAGAGTGTATGGATGAGAAAGTTAGCCTATTGGAAATACAACCTCGTTAGCACATATAAAAACAATAGATAAAAACCCGCTTCGGTAGCCGCGTGGTCTAGCGCAGAACTCTCGCAGTATAATAGACTGTCGATGACGGGGAGATCGAGATTCGAATCTCAGTGGGGTGTACTGAGGGTGTTTATCTATAAATGGTTGTTCACTCTCCCTCCACGCAAATGCAGGTACATTTTCTATAAATATAAACTTCCTCATCCCTAAAACTGTACCAAAAGCTCGGCTGGTTGCCTCTACATCTATAGCAGGCGCAAGCAACCGACCAGTGTCCATAGTCATACAAAAAGTAGAACTAATGGAAACAATTATCCTACAGAGATTCGTAATTTGAATATCACTTTATATCCGGCCCATGTTGGTTTCCCCACAAATATAGTAAACATAGCGGAGAGAAGGATAATGCTCTTAAGCAGATATAGGGTAATGGATCATGATATGCAAGTCTTAAAAAAGGACATATAAACATTGGCAATAGGCTGTACAAGCCTGTTTATTCTCAAACAACAAGTTTTTTAATGTAGTAAATTAGTAGCGTAATTATAATAACAGGGATAAGCATAAACCCTATATAAAATATTGTACCCTTTGAAACGCTAATAATTGAAATATGATTATTACCAACAACAACAAAATATATATTAGCATGGTCAATCGAGTCTAATACACGACATAAGGTCTCATTCTAATACTAGAGAGCTCTACCTTTTACGATACCAAAGTACAATATTAGAAAATATACATCATTAAGAAAATATAATAGGATAATTCTGCCCTTAACTATACATACAATCACTCCATCTAAAGGCGGCATCAACTATCCGAGAAGCGGGCTAGTCGCAATACCAGACACATATATTTAAGTTAATCATACAGGAAAGTTTACTTCTACCATGACAAATATACAGAATATTGTCTTCTTAGACGTTCTTTAGTAAAGCTATACCAAATTCAAGCTAATCATGAAGTTAAATGTTATACAGACTTACTCTTCATACTGGCATATTGAATAGAGTTTAGACAAAATAAAGAATGTATCAAACGCGAGCTACCTACATGTGATGAATACACATGGATGAAAAGTATGATGCCTCACTGACCCCAGAATTAAATTTAACATACAAATCAGACCAAAATGTAAATTTATTTTAAAAATTTAAATAAAACTGAGCCAAAACGTAATAAGTACTTTCCCTCGCATAATCTTAAATAGTTATACCTAAAAAATGTAATTCTGATTTTAAAAATATAAAATAAATAAACAGGCCGAAAATGAATTTTAACTTACATAGACTACGGTTAAGTCCCTACAACTCCTAGGACATCAAAGAGTAAATCACAATAATAATCGTTGGCTTTTAAACAGTCCTTCTCAGCTGGGGAAAGTCGGCAGGGGTAGAGAACACTTTATGTAATCCTTATTGCGGTCATCAACGTCCACTCATGAAGAGCTACTCTACAGACGCATGCGCACTGCAATGTTTGTCTGGAGATGCACGGTGGGGGGACAGTCAGTCTTCTCCAAGCTCACACGCTTGCGCGTTGTCCAAACCCTGGGGAGACTGCGCCCTGGCGGAATATTATGACACTGTACACACTTTGCTCAAAACGTTTTTGTGTACACCTCCTTCAGTCGGGTGATTTTTCATAAGTTGGCGTGACTTGGACGGCGAGAAGCAATGATGAAATGGGGTGTGTCCATGGAAAGGTTGTTGAC
The DNA here is from genome assembly GCA_033556935.1 of Timema podura. Lineage (NCBI taxonomy): Eukaryota > Metazoa > Arthropoda > Insecta > Phasmatodea > Timematidae > Timema > Timema podura. The sequence continues at coordinate 22,173,095 of JAVRXN010000009.1, forward strand.
GGGGATTGATCACTACATTTTACAGTCGTCATGGTACAAAACCATTAGCGTAATTAGTACATAGGTGTATAAACCGAACATATAGTAAGACGCGGTGCTAAGACAAATAGATAACATCAGATAATGAACCTATCCCTTACCTCAAGTACAACCGTTCGTGATTTGAGCTCCTACCTTCCCGTACAGATTTTGAACTAATTGACGGATTTTGACGATCAGAATCCTGGTTCACAGCAAGGTCACATCCGCACTTTAATTTTGGGGGTGTTCTTCTTTAGTACATATTTATTATAACAACTATATAATGCGGCCACTTCAAACCCAAAGTTCTGATTGGAAGAGAAATTAAATAAATAATGTCGAATTGAACAAGTAAGAATAAAGGTAGTGCCAATAATTAAATGGATTTTATGAAATCCTGTTGCTATAAAAAAGGTTGGTCATTATACTGAGTGACCAATTGTAAATGGAGATTCAAAAAATTCATAGGCTCGTAAAATAGAGAAATAAATTCCTAAAATGACAGTGAAAATTTTGTTATAAGTATATATATATATAAACAAATACAGTATGTTCTAAAGAATATATATGGGTGGAGAGGAGAGATAAGTAAATGAAATTTCCTACACCATCTTGTGTATTACACACAGTAACCAGCCTCAGCGAGTGTACAAAATTAGGACAATTATTAGGGTCGGTTGGCGTTAAAAGTTTCTATGAAAATATTGGAATACATTTTTCAAAGAGCGACCCGCATCGGTGGGCATGCGGACTAAATATCCAACTCATTTAGTCTGGCTTGTCGAAGGTGGAAAGGCCAGGGTTCATATTCCACCCTGGTGTACTGAAGGTTTGTTTTAACAAATGATTTCCCACTCTCCCACCATGCAACTGCAGATAGGTTCCCCCCTAAGATCTACCTTTCTCAGCCATACCCCATTAGTTTAATTAAAGGCAGAAAGCTCGGACAAGTGGGGAAACGCGGTAAAAATAAATAATAAGTGCTACAATCGCACAATAGGTACCGCCTGTAGGTAACCTTCCATCACGTGACCTCCCATCTCGTGCACTCGGGAATTTATACCTGAATTTACCCCATCTCGTACACTCAGGCGTTATTATTATGTAAACATTATTTTTGTTTGTTCCATCTTCATGGGACAGAAAAAAGAATCTCTTACGATTTTTAATCGCTAGCTACTTTTCTACTAGCAACTTTTCCACCCTTTTTTAAGTGGGAACAATCTCCATGACGCATACTTTCAAATTAACTAACTAACTAACTTGATTAGGTTAGGTTAGGTTAGGTTAAACGTGGACTAGAATAAAGGAGGGAGAGAGGGGTTGAAGATAACACAGTTACGTGAACCTACCCTAGTGCAAGAGAGATGAAAGCTTTGCTATATAAGAGGGGAAGGGGGAGTGGAAAAGTCGCGAGCGATTCAAAGTCGTGAGCTATTCTTTCTTTCTTGTTCAGTACACGATATGGTAAAACTAAGTGCACGAGATGAACATGAACCCCATCTGCAACCACTTATACCTCGCAAGATGTCCAACTTCCTTCTGAAAGACTTTATTTCGAATCACGGTGGGGTTGAAGATCTCTTTCACACTCGGTGCAAAATAAGGAGGGATAGGTTCTTCGGAGTTAACGTAAAGTATATTAGTTCTGTATACGCGTTTAATGCCACCTTTACAAGCTGTCAGTAGCGTATTATTATTTCACACTAGGACAAACACAACACTCAGACCATTAGCATACCCTAAAGTTGTACCATGACAGCTGTACAATGTAACAACATAACACCTAACATTTCATGGACTTACCCTCATTTCATCGTAGGATCCCATCCACTGCGCACTAGACCATCGATAGCTATCTATCTCGAACTATCTGGTCATTTTGCAAGGGGAGAAGCTACGTTCCTTTCCTCACCCCTCCTATTACCCCAGCTCATATCGTTCACATAAAATGGGTTGCTCCAACAAGTGATAAACATTCTACGTCTTGTCCTCGCCTGGAGAAGAAACCACTAACTTGATAAACCATCTGTTCTACTAATCTACCAACCATGCGGGAAAGGATTGTCTCACCAACAAGACGGAGAAGGAACATGACCATGAATTTGTGATTTAGTAGCTAGCATACGAATCCCGTGTCCGGTTTAAAATTTTATGTTACTTAAATGTATCCATGTTTAAGTTACATGTAGGGCCTATAGCATCTGACCCATGTTTGCGTTAGAACATTTAATCAGTTTAATTTATTGTCAAGACATGTAGGGTTAACTTGTAATTATTTAATAAATCCCGTGTTTGTGCAATGTTTTTAATGTACCGTTTAAATATAGGAACGTTTGAGTATGTGATGTCATCTAGGTAACTGCATTTACCTTAGGAGTGATCCTAATAGTTAGTACTATGTTTCTTTCATGCATTATAAGTTAATAACTGAAGCATTTACACATTGACTTCGGTCACTCTCTTGCAAGTACCTAAAAGCAAGCAGCATGACGATCTGTAGAACTTTGTAATTTAATTGTGTTACTATGAGCGAACATAAACTTCGGGCAATACTTAGAAGTTACGAGGGTAAGTTAAGGTCAATTTATCCTAGCCTATATGGCTCTTCGCTTGTATTTTCTTGTTAGAATAAAAGCCACTTGCTTCTATTACTTTAGCCGCGGGGCAACTGTTCCCCGGTGACAGAGCACCACTCACTGAACAATTAAGATTGAGTGGCTGGCACCCTTAACATTGTGTTTACAAGCATTCCCACTGCTATGGGATGGTTCCTATTGTATTTCTCTGGTTAAATTATCTAGCCACATTACACATGCTACTATCGGGCTCTACTAACTAGGATATGACCTCCCGTTTGACTTGTTTATTTTGATTGTAGCTTTGATAAGTTTGATAAACTTACCGCCTTCTTGGTTTATGTTCAACATAGTGTGCTTAGGTCACTGTGATGGTACTTCTTTGTATAATTAGTGTGTACACATTGTAAACAAACAATGAGTCATGTTCCATACGTTACTGAGTTTCAGTGTGCTTAAGTTGACTGTGACTAAGTAATGTTTACAAATAATTACTAGAAGAAATTAAGATCATCTTTTTTATTAACTTTTTGTAATCTTTTTATTTATTGTGCATTTTCACTTAAACTAATTTCTATAACTTGTAAACTTGCTCCTATCTTCCTTCCCGTAACTATTTCAAATATGTTAGGGAATGGTTACTCACCAAACTACGTGGTGCAAAATAATAGTAGAAACACGAAGTGGTGCACTGCATTAGTTAAAGGAGGTGGTACAATTCAAATATAACATTTTAAACACTTTGTGGGTCAAATAAAACATTTCTACTGGTTTGGATCTGACCTCTTGTCTAATCCTGATTTAAAGTTACAATGTATTCATGTGTTTTACTAAAAACAAGAGCAGAACAGAAATTTAATCACGTGACGAGTTCTAAGCCAATCACAAGAGTTCACCCCTTTCAGCGCTACCTGCTCTGCTTTAGTAAAACTAATTTCAGCTTGGTCGATTCTGCTCTGGATATTTGGTTGTGAGAACAAATAAGATTGCAAAACCAACCAACTAGAATTAAAGCGCATGCGCTGAAGAGATTGAGACTCTCTTGAGAAAAATTTAAATAGCTTGTTAAATGGAAAGTATGTTTTGTTGTGTCACGGGACAGCACTATAATTTGAAAACATTAATTGTTTATCTTACCACTAGAGTTTTATTAGTTATGTTTACAACAAGGGCTTGCACTTTACACGCTAACAGGCATTTGTTTCCCATTTTCTTTTGATGAAGAGTTGGAAGGGGTGCGTTGGCTAGGGCATGGCTCCACAAAGTGTAGGTCTACGTCACTGGTGAAATTTATGGAAACACTGATCTAAAAGATCAACTTGAAAATAAAATATATTGTTTAAAGTTGGTGCTGCAAAGCAATATGGGTCGATTTACATTTCTGCTAGCGTTTGAATTGTTGCGCCACTCAAGAAGACTACTCTTTACTTTCAGCGGACTTATGAAACCAAAATGAACATAATAATAAATAAAACGTGCCAATGGAACTAGTATCTTTTACTTTCTCTCAATATCTCGGAGAGAAAATATTGTGATCATCAAAAAATCGAACACGAGATTTTGATTTAAAATAATCCACGTTTCATGAGCCCCTCAAACCAAAAAAGTTGTTTTCACAATGCCTTTTGTCTGTCCGTCTGTCTGTCCGTCTGTCTGTCCGTACCTCAAGCTAGAGCAGAAACTATTTTACCGATTGAGCTAAAACTTGGTATTTGGGGTTTTAATAAAGTCCTCTCGAGGGATTTTTGTAATTAAATATTTAACCCTAAATTCAAGGGTAGTTTACTGAAGGGAAAAATAGAAAAAATATTTTCTAGAAATTCGATATAAAGGTTCTGATTAAATTTTATATTATTTATTAATAAGATTCATAAACAACTTGGGAATTTATAAACAATTTTCTCATGAAAATGACCTTGAGGGTAATTTAAATGGAGGACATTTTCCAGTTTTCATCATTTCTCTGCAACTATTTGAGATACGAAATAACTTTAAATTGTAAAGTTGTAATACTATTAAAGATAAAAATATTTTATTTGAAATATATTTTTATAAAACCAACCATTTCTGAGCTATAAGTAAATGTACATACTTTTTAATTCAGTTCTTTGAAAATGAATCTGATTCTTATGCTCTTTGGTAGACAAAGATGATTCTCTTTTCTCAATGTTTCTGTGACAGTGTTCCTAGTTCCTATTGCCATGATCGTTGGTGTAATGTTTCTACACCAAAGTATAGACCTATTATCTCGTTCCACAAATCTTACGAGTTTTTAGTAAATGTCTATTTTAAGATAAAAGTGGGAGAGAAATTGTGTGATGCACCGTACCATATATTTTTAATTGAATGTTTGTGTTTTAGAAGCGAAGGCCCGCATCCTCGGCCCATCCGACCTGTACGTGAAGACCGGCAGCTCAGTCAGTCTGACATGCGTCATCAGTCAGGGCCCCCATGACCTGGGCACAGTGTTCTGGTACAGAGGGGCCGGTATCATCCAGCAGCAGCAGTCTCACCAGTCGTCGAGCGAGGGAGAGGACAACCATGTGACCTCCTCAGCCGCCAGGGTGCGCATCGACACCGAGTGGACCGACGAGCTGACGTCGCGCCTGCGCATCTCGGCGGCGAGGCCCGCGGACTCCGGCAACTACACGTGCATCCCGACCATCGCCGAGCCCGCCAGCGTCATGGTGCACGTCATCAACGGTGGGTGGTGACCGGCCTCGGGCGCTCTCATTACGTTTGTCACCTTGTCACCCTACCTATTCGGGCTATGCGCATGAATATATTAATTACGCTAATTGGTTAGAGATAAGGTAGGTAGCCTATAGTTTGAAGAAATGTACCCGCAGTTGTGGGGATGGTAAATAAACCGTTTGTGAAAAAATAACCTCAGTACACGTGGCAGGGATTCAAACCCCTACAATCAAGTGTTTAGCAAACAAGACAAAATGAGCAAGAACTTAAACCACGTTCACACCGATGCAGATCACTTTAAATACTTTCTTCTACTGGAAATTAGATTGTCTTGGTGTGAGCGTACAATATTTATTTCGTGCACCCGCATTGATGGGCATTCAGACTAAATGTCAGGCTCAAAGGGTCTGGGGTTCGAACTCTTGTCAGTTGTACTAAGGATTGTTTTATTCATAAATGGTTTCCCACTCTCCTTCTACGCAAATACAGATGCATTTCCTATAAATATATATTTTCAATTCCTACCACACTAGCTTAATTAAAATTCATATAGCCCTAAAGGATTGTTAGACACATGGTGGGGTAAAAAGCCTGAAAGAGGCAGCGTCATTTTTTATTCCCGTACCTACATCTTACTAACCAGCTGGGCTGGAAGGATAAAAGAAGGAGTAAAGTGAGGAATTTTACCCGCAATTTCATGTAAAATCATAAGGGGAACTACCCTTAGTACATCCCAGCCAGAATTAAACCCCTACCTCCTACATCCCCTGAAAATATTATTAAACATATGGCCTAATCCTCTGAGTTACCTGATTCCCCATAGACTATAATGTCAGTGTCAAGGTTCGAATCTCGACCTAGTTGTATTGACGGTGATTTCACACATTTGATTTATTATTGTGGTTTTTCCATCCCCTGGGTGATTTTTTTAAGTTCCCTAGCTCTTTGATATTTTTAAATATTGTTTTCAACAAAATATAAGCAAAAGCTATCAGCAGATTTATGACCAGGTAAGAAGTTAAAATTGGAATTTGAAGTGGTTTTTTTATTCAATGACGATTTACGTGAAAATATGTACTTCTGAGATTAAAGCAAAAAGTTAGAAACCCAGATCTACCCATCCTCTGTAAAATAAAGTCATGTTTTGATAAGGTCACAACAGAACATTATAAGATAATAATTATATATGGTTTTATGTAAGCTATAAAAAAGACTTTTAACTTAAAATCTAAATTTTTTAACTGATCAGAATTTTTGCTTACATTTTGGTGAAAATAATACCAAAAAATATCAAACCACTTCATAAATAATCCGGTATTTTTAAACGTCTGCAAGGCTTCTCATTGTTCTCCTATGCATCACTCTTAAGTTAAAATTGTGGCAAAATATTTATAAAATCAATCAGCTATTGATGTTTGGGGGACCATGCCAAAGTAATTTGTTTGTTATATGTATAAATTTTACTGGTCCCAGCTAGGATTAAACCCATCCTTCTTGCCCCTACCTCTAATTGGAGCATCCTACCATTAAAATAATCTGACAAGACGACATTAGAAAATGTATCTAACTTTAATTACTCTTTTAAATTCATATTCTCAAAGTTTGTTGACGGCTGTCCTAAGCAATGCGCATGTAAAATTTAAGGTTTAAAAAAAGGGGAAAACTAAAGAAGAGGAAATAAAAGTTTAATCAAGTGGGTTTTTTTCAACCAAGTTTTAAACCATATTCACTGTAAAATAAGTTTAATGACACCCTGATTCTATCCCCAAAAAAATTAATGTACTCTCTTTAGGAAAAAATAAAGGCATAAACTTTATCTTACTAAAAATACAAAAACTTTGTGCTGTGGTTAGAGAATCAAACATTTGTCATCACCCCCTTCTTTACCTATAGCGTGGGCCTAGAATCTGTCAGGATGTGCTATGTCCAAGGATAGAGGGGAGGTGATGGGGTATATTTGTGTGGGTTCGGGATTGATGTTAAACTTGGGGTTTAAATAGGTTTATCAGTACTACTATGTCTATTACAAATGTGATGTTGGTAGTGATAATAGAATGAAAGAACTTAGAGAATACTCGGAAGCTTGTGACAAAACGAGGTGTTGTTAGGAATTCCCCATGGCCGGTCTGACTCCTAGGTGATCTTTACACAGTTCCCAAACCCCGGTACCTTGGGCTCGATAGGCAGCCCTCAAGACAAGTACTGATGACCCGGCATTCTGGCCCGCGCAGTCCCGAAACGGGCAGAGTGACCCCCTAGGCTTCGGTGTTGATTTGTCAGCCATTATGGCTGGTTCCCCTAAATTGTATCCTGCTCTCTGGCCTGGTCTCCACTTAAGGAATGCTGGCAACACTTTTGTGGTCAGCTCCTCTAGTTTATTTGTTTATAGGATAATCAAAACAACCTGCAACGCTCGTTTTGTCATTCGCAACTCATAACATACAATATTACACAAACTTGCTTTCCAATTTAGGACGTGCGGTTACACATTTTAAATTAAAATGACCAGTTAACTCACAAATACTTGAGAAACTTATATATCTCACAACACCATTTTGCTATATTATTATTTTATCATCATCATTATCAAGACAAGAACTACCAAAAAATTATTGAAGAAAATACTCTCCATTTGCGTGGGAAGATTTTTAATGAAAATCAAATTGGTAAAATCTCAAAATACTGTACATGACTGTGATTCAAACCTGGACCTTCTAAATAAACGGTGATCAAGTGCGACGTAACTCTTAACAACTTTGACCACTCGCTGGTGGTACTTGGACCGTTCAATTTGTGAATAAATTCATATTTAGAAACCAAATCACACTTTGTAAACAATTTGATAATAGTTGTATTGATACCTTAGCAAAAATATCCTCACAGTACTCCCTGCTACTGACAAGGAAGGTCCCAGATTAGTTGTGTCGATACAATAGCAAAAATATCCACACAGTACTCCCTGCTACTGACAAAGGAGATATCAGAAAATAGCTCGGAAAATCGAAGTTAAATTCCCAGGGAGTGCATTTAATTTATTTGCCCCCATTAAAGTTTATCTCTCTCCCTCTAGGCAAATTCAAGGGAAGGTCTTTTGTTTGTCCTCCTCATCCAATCGCTATTAAGGTATCACAAAAACACACACAAAATATAATTAATTGGTTTTTAAAATCTTCATGCCTCAGACCGTGAGTTTATGTAACTGTCACTTTTGAAGTTTGATATAAATTGTTTTATCAAAGCTTTCAGCAACAGTCATAAGTCTTTTGAAGCAGAAATACCTATAGTTCTGGAATTCGTGACTTTTGTTTTAGAACAAACATGATTACTTTCAGATACAGCTGCTTTTAAAATACAAGAGCATTTTAATTGGTTAGAAATCTGACAACAACAAATTCGCAGCATTAAAGTATAATGAACAGAACTTGAAAATAATGTGTTTTAAATTATATTTTCACTCACGTTTTATAGTAAAATACTAGCCCGCTTTAGTGGCCGCATGGCTTAAGGCTCCAGTCTCACAGTAGACTATACTGACGTTGACGGGAATATCGGAGTTAGAATCTCGGGTTCGGGTTTACTTAGTGTTTTTTCCAAAATGGTTTTCCAGTCTTCCTCCACGCAAATGCGGGTACATCTATAAATATAATCTTCTTCATCCCTAAACCCATTAGCGTAATTAGTATATAAGCGTACAACCCAAACGGGTAAAAAGACTAGATGCTAAGAAAACAAATTAAAATACTAATCAACTTATGTTTTATTTCAAAATAGCATTACCTATAGAATCAAACTTTTTGAGTGAAGCTTGCAAGCGTGGAGGGAAGCTTCTAGTAGCTTCTAGTACCATCTAGTAACATAGTAATAGCTTCTAGTAACATCTAATTTTTAAGAAATAAACATACGGTGAGGAATACTCTACATAAATTTTAGTGGATAAGTTTTTTTAATACGGGTGGTTACTACTTCAAGTGAATAAGAAATCAATTTTATAAAATAATTTAGTGAGCACATTTTAAAATAGCTTTTAGAGGCATTCTGTTTTCAAAAAAATTGCCGAAGGAGACTACACCAAATAGCCTCTAGAAGTATCAGATTTCAAAAAATTTAAGGGTTATCACTATTTTAAATAGCTTTTAAAAAGAGTGTAATTTTTTTAAAATTCTCCAAACATAGAGTACCACAAATAGTTTTTAGGATCATCCAATTTTCTAACATTAACTGGAGAAGAGAATGGTAGAAGAACTCTAAAATACTTTTTTGTCACTTTTCCCCAGCCCCTCTTCCCCTCTTACACAAATAAATTTCCACCACTGGTGTATAAAATAACAGTTTCTTATTTCTTAGGGTTTGATAGTAAGACTTAAATTCATGCTATAAACTTACGATTTTGAAACCCCCCGATCCATAAATTAAATTCTCCCTGCACCCATGGCAGCTTATGATATTAAAATATGGATCCAATCTAAATTAAGAAAATATTGTATATCACGTATTGAGCTTTAACTTATGTTCAAAAGCAGGAAGCGTTATTTTGACTTCCATTAGAAGTAATAAACTTACCAAGGTTCATAAAAGTATAAACGTAGGTACTGTACAGTCAAATTTTCATAGGAAGGGCTTTTTTTAAATCCACACATTGATAATATTCTACTGTATCATTAATGTTATTGTATATGTATTGAAAAAATATACTAAAACTAATAGTTTCACATCACATGAATATGCTAAAGTAAAGCTAGTAGCTTTTCTACTTATCAAATAAGGCTCTTCTTATGAAAATTGGACTTTAATTGCTAGTATTTAATTTTTTTTAAATATAATGTAAATAATTGGTTTTAGTAATAATAATTAAAAATAGTTAAAAGGCTTTATATTGTTTGGTATGTGGGTGGGGATACACACAGGTATGATCGCGAAAATAGTCGTAAGTCTTGTTTAGTCTGGTTTACCGGTTATGGGAAGAACGAGATTCGAATCCCAGAAGTTATACTGAGGTCGTTTTGTACTTAATGGCTAACTGAGTTCCCTCCGCGCAAGTGCGGTTGCATTTCTTCTTAATTCTACCTTCATTATCCTTACCCTATTAATGTAAATTAGTGGATAGCCCAAATGGGTAGCAATAAGTGGTGGAAAAAATATAAAATCTGAGACAGATTAATCCCAAAAATTACTTAACTAAAAATCTACACTATTACTTGAAGTGGTATTTAGGATATGTACGGTGTAGAGCCATTACTGATAGTTTCTTTGAAACAGGGGGCTAGGGGAGGGGGTAATAAGTTGTAAGCAGAGGGCATGAACACAATTTACTGCTTACTTCAGCAAGTTAACTTAAGAACATGATTTTAGGAAGCACAAGTTTGTACCTTCAGTTCGAACTTAAGTTTTGTGAGGTTAACTGAACCGAGAAATCGGAACTGCGAGGTAAATAATTTGTTCCCGAATAGACTTAAAGACTTACATCACAACCTTTGAAGTACAAATAGCTTCTTTTTTTGTAATCAGCAGTGTCGGCTACAAGTGTAATATGCCGGATATTGAAAGATTGTACAGAGCTATGTTGAGGGGAGAAGGGAGACTTTCACCCACTATTTCTGTTTCCAAATTTTATATCCGGAGGAACGACGGTACATTCCTTTAAAATCCCCATCATAGTTTAATATTTATAGATTAAATAACTTAAGTGATTTATTTTCAGCGCTAATACTAGTTTGTAGTAATTTGAAAAAAAAATTGTTTAAATTTTAGTTTTTAATGTTGTACAGTTTTTTGAACTTATAATATTGTAAAATAAGTTATTTGTAATGTTTTGTCAATCCTAATTTTATAGCGTTTTTTATTAATAGTTCTTGGGGAGTTTCTCAACGTTTCATTATTTTTTCTTCAGGAGTTCCCCACTATTTGTTAGGGTTGGAAGGGTAAAGAGAGAACGTTGTTATTTAGTTAGTGATAGACCAGTCGTCAGCGAGTTCAGTTTACCTAGTACGTGCATGCCAAAATGGTCAGTTGTACTGTGGGAAAAAACACCCCTAACACCCGGCGGAGATTGGAACTCCAACCTCCCCATCATAAGTAAACCAGTGAGACCAACGACTTAGTCCACGTGATCATCAACGCAGACATAATAAATGTAGAACATACCGAAACTGTACCAGCACTTATAAGGAGGTTATATGGGAAAAACCAATCAATAAAAAATATTAGCACACATGTCCGAGATTTGAACCCCCGAGCTTCCTGTCACCAGTGAACCAGACCATATGAAACTGATGCCTTTACCCGCACGGCCACCATCACAGGTAACCGGTCCCGTGGTGTAGTGGTCAGTGTATTTGGCTACGAGTCTAGGGGTCTCAGGTTCAATTCCCGGCTGGTAACTTTGGTATTTTTCTTGAAAGGGGAATCATCCCAATGGTCACCAGAGTTTGGTTAGTTAGGTTTATTTGCTTTCACTGGTTTCACACCCCCATGCTCTCATATCATCGGGACATGGAAAGAGCCTCCATCGAAGAAATGTACAATTAGTTCATTCGGGCGTGCCCTGGACAACGGTGTATTAGTTCCGGCCAATCTTTCCACAGAGTGAGCAACGAGTTATGTAGCCCAGACGCGCAATATTATTACTACCAGTGTAGTATTAAGATCGGTGATATTCTCAACTCTCAAAGTGTTGGGCTCTTAAATAATTGCTACCCACATTCGTTCAACCTGGCCGCTTTAAGCCATTGCACAAAAATAAACCACTATAATTCATATTATATCATAAAGATCATGACATAAAAATTAGTGGTACCTCCCTGTAAGTACACTTTGAATGAATATGCAATATGGGGGTGTCAGGAACACTCCTAACCCCTTTCTAATAACTCACATCTTTGGTAGGGGGAAGAGGGGATAGGTCTCTTGGAGACCTGCGTTCATTTTGATTTGTAGTCTCGATTCCATTCGTGTGGTAGAATATAACTGTAACTTTTAAAAAGGAAGGGTTTTTTCCGCGGTAACTAAGTTAATATCGACATTTTAAACACAAAAAAACAATGTGATAGAGATAAAAAGAAATCGTGTTTTATTGGTGGTATAGTAGAGGGCTTATTTAATGGAATTTCGCAATTTGAAACTGGAACTACTGATGACCTTCCATTTTGCTAGACCAGGTATACGTTGTATTTTTGTGGGTGGTTGAAGCAGAGAGTAGGGGAAGGAAGGAATGAAGGGTAAAGAAGGGGAAAGAGAGGTGGGAGTGGGTTCAGAAACATTTGATTTATTTGCTAGCATCGTGGGAGGGAAAAACTCTATCCACCTCCCACCCCTTGCTCGCTGCAACCTCCGAACACAATTTAACCTCTAAATCACATTTATTTTCTAAAACCTCACACATCAGCAAAAAGATTGTGTGAGGGAGAGGGGGTGAAATCGTTTGCGATGCCCGATACATAAATCAACAGATCCTGTGCTGCAGAAGCTTTATGGTTCTTTCTGGGGACTCTTAGGCCTTCTAAATTCTACACAACAGCAGGGATATAAATATAAATATAATAACAACATTCAAAAATTGCAGTTATATTTGTTAAAAGATAAACAAACATTAGATTTATTTACTTGTTTGTATTGTTGTCTGAGATACTCTTACACCCCCTTCCCTCCCAACCCCTTCACCCTTTTAGCACAACCAACATTTTGGGGACATTCAAGTTTTTCTTACATCTCAACTCAGACTTTTGTTGTCGCCGCCAAAGAAACCAGTCCTCGAGGTTAAGTGATTAAAAAGATTGAGTCTCAAGTTTAGAGGACCCAGGTTTGATTCTGGGTGATCCTCATCAGTGGTCGCATTATCTAATGTGTCAATCTCGCACTAAGCTGTATTTATGGTTAGGGGGAGGTCAGGTTACTAATCCCGGTCGTGTGGTGATAAGTTTCCCATTCTTCTTACACGCATATTTGGGTACTTTTCTTCTTTGTTCTATCTTCCTCATCTCTAAGCCACTAGGTTAAATATGCGTACATCCCAAATGGGTAGTAAGATGAGATGCACAGAAAAATCTCCTTGATGCTGATTAATATGTTAATTACTAATTTATATACGGGTTCGTTCTGCTATCCAGCTATTAAATATCGAGGTGCTAGGTGCGAAGCTTTAGGTATAATTTACTAGGTTAAGTGTGTTTGTAATCAACTTTTAATACAATGCTTTGCATATTCCAGCTGTAATCTATAGTATTAGATAGGCCTACTAGTTAAATAAACCATTTAGTCCAATAAAACAAGATAAAAAGGGTAGTATTAAATAAAGTGCATCAGCATTCACATGTGGAGATGATGTTATACTCCACGTTATAGCGGGTTATCCTATCACTATACCTAAATATGCAGTTAGTCCAGACAGGTAGTAAGACGCATGGCACGTAAAAAAATATAAGTATGATTAATAAATAGTGACATGAAGCTTATCGGTGGTCACACAGTCCAAGTCGTCATTCTCGCAATAGACTGAATTGTCTATGTTGGGTAAGTCAGGGTTCAAATCTTGGCTTGGATCTACTGAGGGTGTTTTTTCTTAGATGGTTTTCCACTTTATTCCTATGCAAATCCTGGTAAATTATCTCTAAACGATGGCATCCTAGTCCCTGCTTCTATTGTGTAAATATACGGGATAGACAATAAGACATAGAGCACGTCAAAAATCTGTGTTTTAACCTTATAATTAATTAATAAAGACTTGCTTCAGTGGCCGCATGATCTAACGCACTACTCTCGCATGAGACTAGACTGCCAATGACAGGGAGATCAAGGTTCGAATCTCGGTTGGGTGTACTAAAGGTATTTTCCAAAATGGATTTACACTTTCCCTTCACGCAAATACAGGAACTTTTCCTCTAAATTCCCCCTTACTTAGCCCTAGGATATTATAATAATTAGTACATTGGTGTATATCCCGACGGGCAGTAAGACGCGGTGCTAAAAACCTATGTAGGCTAAGTACTACTCTACGGACAGGACGAACGATCATTATTTTCACTGTACAGTGTTGTATTTTAAGTTAACAAAGAGCGCTATTTCACCACAGCCAAACAAAACGCAGTTGATCTACAACCAATTGAATTTAATTGGGTCAAGTAATTGGGTCGTGTTTGTTTTGTAAACATTACCCAAACCGACACACCGGCCATACACCAAGGGTATGCCTTCAATGTTTACATTTTCCTTCATCGATCGTAAAATTTCACAAAATGTGTATTATTCTAAACTAAATATGGAGACTAGTCAATTGTTTCACTATACCCAGCGCATTTTGTTCTTGTAAATAAATTAATCAATAACTATAGATAAATTATCTATATTTTCTTTTACTTTCAATAAATACCTGCTTCTGTGACCGCATGGTCTAAGGTGTATAAGTTTCTCGAGATATACCAGACTGCCGATAATAGTGATATCAGGGTTTAAATTCAAGTCGGGTGTACTGAGGGTGGTTTTCTTAAATGGTTTTCCACTCTCTCCACGCAAATGTGGCTACACTTCCTCTAAAATTCAACCATCCTCATCACTAATTCATTATAGTAATTAGTACATGTGCGTATATTCTGAACCAGTAGTAATACTCAATACTAAAAGAAATACTATCAATATATCCCGTCCCTATGGCTTATTGGCTATAGTAATTTAGGGGACCCTAGTTCAAATCCATGTGATGTCCAAAATATTCATTATCTTATGCAGTAGTTCGTACTGAGAGCCAATTAGGAAATATCTAGGTGCCAGGGGTGAGTGTGAAGTATTAAGTTTGCTTGTAGGTCGTGTAGCAAAAGATTGTACCTGTATGTCTAGAAAGCATGTACAAATAAAAATATTGCTTTCAAATAATGTGTAAAGACGAACATTATACGTTTAAGTGGTATCATTGAGAGAATAAAGTTTTGGATTGACTAACATCTACTAAATCAAACACCTCTAGAGTTTCAGGAGGCTCTCGTGCCAGTACTGGCTATCAATATTTTAAGTGATATCATCCATGTAATCAGAATGAGGAAGAATGATTATATGAGGAAATAAATGCTTGAAAAAAATATAGTAAATCCCAACGTTGTAAAACATTCCTAATGTGAGGGTGAAGGAAGGATTAAACACTATCCTTTCAAGGTCAAATATCGCTCTGCTAAATGATGTTTAGAAGAGAACATCGAATGGAATTTATTGAGTCTAATGTATTCCTCATGTTGTACAGGATCTCCACGAACATAGGAAACCAGGAAAACCTAGGGGATTTTTTTGTTTGTCTTTTGCACAACAAAACAGGAAAACACATGACATTTCACAATAAAAACTAAAATTAAACTGGAAAAATTATAAATTTGTAATATTAAACTGCAACATTTAAATTGTTATGTCTTTCATGGGAAATAAAAATGAACTGAAGAAATAAGCTTGATGATTTGAATACATATCTTACATCTCCCCTCTTTTTTATTCTTTTCAACATTGAGTTGTTTAGCAACTAAATAAATGTCCCAATACAAAATCAATCATCCTATTCTAAAAACCAATGGCATGCCTTCACAATAATTATCTTTATGTAAAAGAAAATTTAATTATAATCTATACTTTCCAAAAGTGTCTCGGAAAATGGGAATTCCTTCTCGAAAAGCTTGAAAAAACAGGGAATTTTGTGTTAAGAAAATAGTGCCAGCCCTATTTTAGAATAATCACAATTTTAAATTTACAATAGTATTTGATTGTTTTGTATGGTCAATCAAAGCCTAGAATTAATTCACTGTATAATAACACTGCCATGACGCGTTGAATATGAGAGGGAGCTGCCACAGTCATATGAAAATAAGATATGTTTGTTATATTACATACATATATAATTACGCCGTTCCCTTACGGGGTTGGCAAGAAACTGTGCATATAGCACAACAACTCCGTACTTAATCCATCCTCACTAACTTTCTCCACACTTCCCTATCCTTGCATACTCTCTTCACTTCAACAACATCCATACACCGAGTCAAATATTCTCTTTTATTATTAAAACACTTAATGTTTCTCTCTTTTACACATTTGTCTACAACATTTAGCCACGTCGTGCATGGCCTACCCCTTCCTTTTAATCCACACACTCTACCTACATATATTTGCTTCGCCACCCAATCCATGCTCCCTCTCTCAACTTGCTCAAACCAACGTAAGACGCTTCTTTCACATTGACCCATTTGATGCCCTTTCAAACAACATTTATTAGTGACGCTGTCTATACGAGTTTTCCCACATATATTTCTTAGATACATCATTCCAACAGAGTTCTCCTTGCTCGTGAGTGTGTTTGTTATATTATGAATATATATTTTTAAATGTTACCTTTAATATACTAAATGCTAGTAAAATAAATCAAACTGACAAATTAAAAGCATCTCCAAAAAGTAAATAGTATTATTTTCTATTTATAGTAGGCTATTATTTTAACCTGCTTTGGTGGCTGCATGGTGTAAGGCGTTGCTTTTGTGTTATACTAGACTGCCAATGACAGGGAGATCGGGGTTCAAATCCCGGTAGGGTGTACTGAAGGTTATTTTCTAAAATAGGTTTTCCACTTTTCCTCCACGCAAATGTGGGTACACTTCCTTTGAATTCAACCTTCCTCATCCCTAACTCATTAGCTCAATTATCACACATGTGTATAACCTGAACAAGTGGGGCTAAAAATATTATTTCAAACCAAGTTTCTCAAAATTAGATAAGTCTTGCATCTCATTTAAACAAAATTGGGTGACCATTATATTGTGAAAATCAAACTTTGAAATGACTTGTGAGTTGTGTATCTCTGTTCTGTAAAGAACTTAAATAATCCGGCTTCAATAATATTTTACCAATTTGTAATAACTAAGCTGTTATTTTAAGCTTGATATCAGTAAAATCTTGTGACTTTACTGAAGATAAATATTAAAATTGTACTACTTAAAATGGCACTGCACTAGTTTTCCATGATTGTTGGTAGAATGTCACTATGCTAATATAGAGCCGATTTTAAAAAGTTAATTTTAAAGTGAAATAAATACAGTAAAACCTTGAATTGCGAGCATAATTCGTTTCGTAAACGTGTTCGTAATACAAAGCACTCGTATATCAAAGCGAATCTCCCCCATAAGAAATAATGGAGACTCAGATGATTCGTTCCACAACCCAAAAATATTTACTCTAAAAATGATTAATAACAAAAAAATTACCTTTTTTATTTTCGTTATTTAAATTTAACTGTACTTTAATCAAATTTATTAATTACATTTAATCGTGGCTGGTGTGAGGTAGACGAGAGAGTGGAGAGAAGGAGGTGTGTTATTGCTTAAAACGACTTTTACTGTCACTAACGAAATCACTGGTATATGTTGGCTCACTGGAATATTTTTCTTTTTGTGCGACTTTAACAAGGAACCGATCCAATGACACTTGCTTTTGAGGATTTCGTGGAAGTGTAACATTGCATTGTCGTTAAACAGATTCATCGCTTGCACTGCTACAGCCTTATTCAGGCGGTGCTTTTCTACTAAATTTTGCACTGTTTCCCACATTTTACACATCTTCTTAATCTCATTTTAAGTGAGGGATTCCTTCATATTTTTCTCCTCCTCCTACTCCTCCTCAGATGAGATCTCCATAACTTCTTGCAGTTGCTCGCCACTGATGGCTCCTGCTCATGAGAAAACACCTTGACGCAATCTGACCACAGTTTTCTCCAAGCAGAATTGAGGGTTTTATTGGTGACCCCATCCCAGGCTTTATTAATGATCTTGAGGCAGTTTACGATGTGAAAATGCTTTTTCCAAAACTATCGGAGGGTAAGGTCACCTCGAAGCATCGCTGAAATAGTGCTTTGGTTTAAAGCTGTTTAAAGTTCAAAATTACCTGCTGATCCATGGGCTGGAGTAATTGAGTGGTGTTAGGAGGAAGGGATTTGACCTTAATGAACTTTAATTCCTCCAGTTAGTCGTCCTTAAGGCCTGGAGGATGAGCAGGAGCATTATCCATAACCAGCAAGACTGTGAGTGGCAAACTCTTTTCTAAAAGGGTTTTTTTTCACTGCAGGACCGAGTACTTCGTTGATCCACTCAACAAGAAACAGGTGACACAAGCCTTTCTGTTGGACCTCTAAATAACGTTTAACTGTCTCTTCTGCACCTTGCATTTCTTGAAGGCTCGTGTATTCTCGGAATGATACACGAGAAGGGGCTTGACTTTGAAATCATCGCTTGTATAAGCACACAAGAGGGTGAGATGGTCTTTCGTGAGCTTGTGACCGGGCATTGCATTCTCTTCTGCGGTAATGTAGGTCCTCTTTGGCATCTTTTTCCAAAATATCCCTGTCTCATTTCAGTAAAAACACTTACTGTGGCAGATAGCACTCGGAAACCATGAGCTTCTGGAACTTGGCAACAAACGCCTCAGCTGCCTTAGCGTCCGAACTCGCAGCCACTACGTGCCTCAAAACAATGTGGGTACCACTTCTTCTCTTAAAGTTATCAAACCATCCCCTGCTCGCCTTGAAGCCTTCTTTATTTTCTGTCGACCTACCTGGCAGTTTAATTACGAGATCAGCGTACAAGGTCTTTGCCTTCTCGCAGATAAAGGTTTTGGTCACAGTATCACCTGCTAGTTGCTTCTCGTTTAACCATACGAGAGCAACTTTTCTACATCTTAGAGAACACATGGACGTTGCTTTGGTATTCTAGTGACTCCTTTTGCTGCATCTAGCCCCCTTATTTCTTCTTTCTTCTTTAATACTTAACAAATCGTCGACGTAGACTTAGTACTACTCGTATTGCAAGACATTGCTCGTTTATCAAGTTAAAATTTATTGAAAATTTTTGCTCGTCTTACAAAACACTCGCAGACCAAGTTACTCGCAATCCAAGGTTTTACTGTATTAGGTTACATAGAAATTTGGCTTTCTTGCATTATTTGATAACTTCAATATTATGTCAATAACACTAACAGAAGTATCGTTTTTATGTCACAGAATACAGTTTCCAGAATTTATTGATATGTAAAATAAAGTTTCGCACTGAGGGCACCGGCTACTCGGAGGGGAATAACCTCACACTGCGGTATTTATTAATTACTATGAGGATGAAAGTTATAAAACTTCTAGACCACTAAAACAAACCTCAGTTATTTCAAAAGGTTCTGGCATTTTATCAAAAATAATTTTATTTGCTTGGGAAAGAATATATGTGTGTGTATATAACAATTTAATTTGATTTCCTAGCAGTGACATATTACGTGAAATGCCACTAAAAATTATTCAATTTTACTTTTTCTTTAATTTTTTAAAAGTTATAGGATTTAAAATACGATTCACGCTTTTGGGGACATGGTTTAAAATGTCATGCTCATTTAGTGTTGTTTGCTGGTTATGGGGATTCAAATACCTGTTGGGTGTACTGAGAATTTTTCTTATAAATGGCTCCCCACTCTCTCTCTCTAGCAAATGCTGGTACACTTCCTTTAAATTATAATTTCCTTATCAATACCACACTATCGTACTTATACTACTATAAAGCCATATGGCTGACTCACTCACTCACTGACATTAATGTTTACCCACTTCCATATGAGCTAGAAACTTGAAATTTGGCAAACTTATAGCTTCTAGCCTGTAACCGACGATAAAATTCCAAAAAGTTTTTTTTAATGCTTAACCCCCGAAAAAAAATCAAAATGGTAGAGCAACTTCGGTGCGGTATAAACAATACAATACCGGTAACTTTCAAAAATGGCAGAGTAACTTCGGTGCGGTATATACAATACAATACCGGTAACTTTCAAAATGGCAGAGCAACTTCGGTGCGGTATAAACAATACAATACCGGTAACTTTCAAAATGGCAGAGTAACTTCGGTGCGGTATATACAATACAATACCGGTAACTTTCAAAATGGCAGAGTAACTTCGGTGCGGTATATACAATACAATACCGGTAACTTTCAAAATGGCAGAGCAACTTCGGTGCGGTATATACAATACAATACCGGTAACTTTCAAAATGGCAGAGCAACTTCGGTGCGGTATAAACAATACAATACCGGTAACTTTCAAAATGGCAGAGCAACTTCGGTGCGGTATAAACAATACAATACCGGTAACTTTCAAAATGGCAGAGTAACTTCGGTGTGGTATATACAATACAATACCGGTAACTTTCAAAATGGCAGAGTAACTTCGGTGCGGTATAAACAATACAATACCGGTAACTTTCAAAATGGCAGAGTAACTTCGGTGTGGTATATACAATACAATACCGGTAACTTTAAGTTGTTACGTTCAAAACAACGCTGGAATTACATTAGTTTACATCCCCTTGCAAAGAAAACCCACTGGGGGTTTGTGGGTGGAGCCCCCCCAACGTGCAAAGCGAGCTATTTATATATGTGTACAACCCGCGGCGGGGAAAGTGATAACTACGTCACAAATAGGTAGCAACATACTCGTCACATTTCTCCTCTTTCCCCTTACCAAAGAGTAGTTTCACCGCGTCTCTCTATCCGATCGTTACATTACGTTAATATTGTATGGGTAACGAAGGTAGGACTTGGAGGAAATGTACCCACATACTTCAGTGGCCGGGTGGTCTAAGACGTCACTCTCACAATAGACTAGACTGCCGATGGCGGGAAGACCAAGGTTGTATCCCGGTAGTGTGTACTAAGGGTTGTTATTCCTAAATGATTTTTAACTCTTCCTCCACGCAAATGCGGGTACAGTTACTCTAAATTCAATCTTCTTCATCCCTAAAACATTAGCGCAATTAGTACATAGGTGTATCCGACACCTTAGCTCAGTCGGTAGCGTATCTTTATAATTAACTAAGGGTCCCGGGTTCGATTCCTGGCATGACTGAAAATGTATCATTCATGAAATGTGAGTTTACCCTTTCCCGTTGATAAATTAGTGGCCGAGGACTGGATGTTGTGCCTGTCCTAGTCTTAAGTTAGATTATAAGGTATATGGAGGTAGCAAGCAGGTAGCGGAAAATATATGGCTTGAATAAAAAAACTGAGCAAGACCAAAGGCTGGAAATAGTAATGGATGTATAACTCAAATATGTAGTTAGATGCTGTGCTAAAAAAACACATATGCATAGATGGGGAGTGGAAAACCATTTAGGGAGAACCAGCCTCAGTATATTTAGCCAGGGTTCAAACCCCGACCTCCTAGTCACCAGCAAATCAAACTAAATGAGTTTGGAATTGTATATACATATTCACCCGCACGTTTTTCACAAAGGTTGAATTATTTTCAAATCATACAGGTCGGTGGGTGACAAATGAGTAAATTACTGGTCTACCGAATGTATTGTAGCCCACTTCAGTGCCCGCATGGTCTAAGGCGTTACTCTTTCAATAGACTATACTGCCAAGGACGGGGAGATCGAGGTTTGAATATCAGTGGGGTGTACTGAGGGTAGTTTTTCCAAAATGGTTTTCCACTAAAATGTGGGTGCACTCTCTCTAAATATAACCTTCCTAATCCCTAAAACTATTAGCGTGATTAGTACAGAGGTGTATAACTCAAATAGGTTGTAAGACGTGGTGCTAAAAGAATGCTGTACCTGAAAAATAAGGGTAGGTTTACACGCATTTCTTTAACTCAACCTAACGTTATATTTAAATGCTACTAGGAAAAGAGGCGGAAAGACCAATTTTAACTCAAATTCAGTTAGTGCTGCCATCTGTTAGACAATCAAGATACCTTTCTAAAGCAATTTATATTATGGTTAAAATAATATCTCTGTAAAATTTAGAATAATTTTATTAACGACGTTGCCTACTTGGAGATTTCGGAGCTATTTTGCGAAGCGGGTTGCATCTTACATTGACGCATCTAAGCCGTCTAAGCACTTTCGCACTTAGACACAAATGCACGAAGAGTGGACAGAAAATCCTGCAAGGTCTATAGTTCACCTGCTGATAAATCTTTCCCTTTTCCTCTCTTGGGCTTACACAATCACTGTACTATTTGCGCCTTGAAAACATTGACTTGCTTTTAAAAATTCTATTTTTCTTGTTTCCTTTTCTATAAATACATATGCTTTTAAGGAATTTTTCCATCTACATCCTGGTAGTAAGAACAGACCATTTTTTTGACCAAGCAAAATAGCCAAAGTTGTAGATGATTTAGGAAAGTATGTTTACAAAAAACTACTTCAAGATAAAAATAATAATGTTGTGACACTGTATGACTATTTTTTAAATTATTTAAGAATGTATAGTTTTTGTTTCAACGTTATATCTTTAAAACTCTCCGGATAAAACGTAAATTCATTAAAATGGCGAATCCTATCTTGACCTGCCGTGAAGTCACAGGTAGGCAAACATCCTTAAACATGTATTTGCTGGTGTCCTTATGGGGCTTGAGATATAAAATATGTTGTCCTGGAAAGTGTATGCAGAGAGACCTTCCCAGTTTTCCATATGTACTTTCGTTTACAATATAAAATTATTATTTCTATCTAAAGATAAGTTTATGTGAATGTCAGCTATTATTTCTGTTTCCAGGGGAACATCCGGCAGCAATGCAACATGGAAACAAGAACTCGGCTAGTGTCTCAATTTCTGTACACATTCTTGTATATAGTTTTACAGTTTTCTTAATAAAGCGAATGAGATGAAACGTTTATTAACTAAGATTTTTAATTGCTGGTGTTTTATTTATTGATACCGGGTCATATCCTACATTCCCTATCATAATATGTATTTACTTATAATCAACCTATGCTATGTACCCTGCGTTCACCCTGAAAAGTAACAAGCTCACCTTGTTTGGTTCTGCTATAACAAAAATTATTAGCCTTTTTTGTATAATGAACCCCTTTGGCAATTTGTTAATTTGTTGAAGACTATGGGCCCCTTTGACAGTTGAATGAAGCCTATGTAGTTCTTTGGTAGTCTTGTGAATACTATGGACCCCCTTAGAAGTATCATGAAGCCTATGGACCCCTTTGGAAGTCTTGTGAAGCCTATGTACTCCTTTGGAAGTCTTGTGAAGCCTATGTACACCTTTGGAAGTCTTGTGAAGCCTATGTACACCTTTGGAAGTCTTGTGAAGCCTATGTACACCTTTGGAAGTCTTGTGAAGCCTATGTACACCTTTGGAAGTCTTGTGAAGTCTATGGACCCCTTTAGAAGTCTTGTGAAGTCTATGTACACCTTTGGAAGTCTTGTGAAGCCTATGTACACCTTTGGAAGTCTTGTGAAGTCTATGGACCCCTTTAGAAGTCTTGTGAAGTCTATGGGCCCCTTTGGAAGTCTTGTGAAGTCTATGAACCCCTTTAGAAGTCTTGTGAAGTCTATGGGCCCCTTTGGAAGTCTTGTGAAGTCTATGTACACCTTTGGAAGTCTTGTGAAGCCTATGTACACCTTTGGAAGTCTTGTGAAGCCTATGTACACCTTTGGAAGTCTTGTGAAGCCTATGTACACCTTTGGAAGTCTTGTGAAGCCTATGTACACCTTTGGAAGTCTTGTGAAGCCTATGTACACCTTTGGAAGTCTTGTGAAGTCTATGGACCCCTTTAGAAGTCTTGTGAAGTCTATGGGCCCCTTTGGAAGTCTTGTGAAGTCTATGAACCCCTTTAGAAGTCTTGTGAAGTCAATAGACTCCTTTGGTAGTCAGGTGAAGCCAATGGACCCCTTTACATTAGAACCCCATTTCAAAATATTGTTTTAGAATGCATAAAATTCATAAGTTTACAAAGGAAGGCAATTAATATATAGAAATATAGTTTAGAAAAATTGTTTTTTAATGTGTTGGAATATGTTGTTTTTTTAACGCAAAAAATAAACAGAAAACGCATTTAAAATACAGGCAAGCTGAATCAAAATGTTATATTTTAAGAAGTATAATTGTAAAACCGGTTGATCGCACAAACTCACGAACACTTTGACCACTAGACCACAGTGGCGATATGTAAATTTATATATATATATATATTATACATAACTAAGATAAGTCAACTCGACTATGGTTAAATTAACATCGGAAAATCCTTTTATATCAAACAGAAAATAAATATAAAATATTACACATTGATAAAAGGCCACTATATTGATCTTATGTATATCCTAATTGACATCGTATCTTAATAAATGATAGCTGCATATCGATACTTGAAAATATATGTACTCACTTTTGAACTGTCAGGATTTAAATACTCACTAATTAACACTTTAAGAAAATACGAATTGATGTTCGAACAAATTCCTAAAAATATAAAACACAAAAGTTAAGTAGGTTGATTATTTTGCGTTTCTTTTCTAACTACTGTTTAACAAAGCCCACGTAGACATTTTTTAATTTTGCTTCTATACAAAGAACCATATATTTTTTAAGAAGTTAGCGCCCTCAAACTATCTAAACATGCTTTACATTACTGTTGAATAGGTTGCCTAATTAATCCATCTCACGGCGTTTTTTCCATTTTAAAGAGTACGTTCAGAAAAAAAAGCCAATCGCAAAACTAGTAAACGAGGCATTTATCTCTAAGTCTTTAAACAAACCAATTTTTTATTTAACTCGGGTGATTAGGTCGTACACTAAACATGCCAGGATCCGAACCAAAGACGTCCGGCGAAGATACGACACGTGCTGCTAGAACGTAAGGAAACCACTGTTAGCATGCATGTATTTAAGTCTTACATTAAATTTAAAGATTACTGCGAATAACATATCATTTGACAGGATTAATGAGTTTAAAGGCTTAGAAACAATTATTTTAACTAGCATAAACGATATTTAAGTGGAAATTAGGAAAATATTACAGTTGGGAAATGCATGCTATTACTCAGTTGTGGACAACTCGCCTGCTCCTGCTTTCAAGGAATGTAAAACTCAGAATATACAAAACAATACTTTTACAGTTTGTTCTATATGGGTGGAAAGCATGGTCCCCTACCTTAAATGAAGAAAACCAATTTAGGGTGTTCAAAATCAAAGTGCTTAGGGAGATATTTGATCCAAAAGGGGATAAGGTTACTGAATAGTGTAGTAGGGTACACAAATGATGAGTTACTTACCCTGTTCTTATCATAAGACAGTGTTAGAGTAATCAAGTCTCGTAGATTACTGTGGGCAGGACATGAAGCCCGAATGGAAGAATCTAGAACCTTGCCAGGGTACTGACTGTGAAACCCAATGGGAAGAGGTCTTTGGGAACACGTAGATGTAGATGAGAGGATAATATTAGAATGGACCTGAAAGAGATAGGTTGTAATGAAGTGGACTGGATAGAACTAGCCCAAGATAGTTATAAGGTGTAATGAGGGACTGGATATAAATACTCAAATAGGGATAGTGTAATGAGGTGGACTGGATAGAACTAGCCCAAGACAGTTATAGGGTTAAGGGTGATGAAATAAATGCTTAAGATAGGATAAAAGGGTAATGGTACTGAATAGTAGTAGTACCAAGATAGTTATAGGTGTAATAGCGGGGAATACTTTAATTACTCAGGACATGAAGGAATGGAGAATCAGAACTTGGATAGAACTAGCCCAAGAAAGTTTAGGGCAGTAATGAGTGGACTGGATATAAATAGCTAAGATAGGATAGGTGTAATGAGTGGACTGGATAGAACTAGCCCAAGAGAGTTATAGGGTGTAATGAGGGGACTGGATATAAATAGCTCAAGATAGGGATAGGTGTAATGAGGTGGACTGGATAGAACTAGCCCAAGACAGTTATAGGGTGTAATGAGGGAGACTGAATATAGTAGTTCAAGATAAGGATAGGTGGCGTACTTTTGTAAGTGGGGCAATGAACTTAACTTTAAATAAGTATGTTTTCAGTCATATCTGAATAAATCTATCTGAAGTTTTAGAAGGTAATAAGCATTATAAAACCCATTAATGTCATTATGAATTTGATTTTTTCAACTGTCATAGAAAAAATCTTAATGCATTGTAAAAAAGTAATATGCCAAAATCAACAGTTACCTGATACCTTTACTACGTTTTTTAATTATTTATTGATCAATACAGAGTTTAGGTTAATAGATTTTAATATTTATGATACAACAAGTGTGTTTTTGATAACAAGTCTAAAAATATTATATTCAACATATAGTATCTGCATCTAAAATAAATTACATCCAAAGTAAATAGTAAGCTATAGATGAGAAATGATATATCTATTTATTTATTAGAACTCGAGCGTCCCATTTCTAATGGAACCCTCGAATTCTTTGAATTAAGTTCCTCGAATCCTTTAGTATATTTGAGTTTCGAAGATTCAAAAAAATTTCTAATTCAAGACAATTTTTCAAGTTAAATTTGTTTTTAGGTTTCTAATACTGATTTTTGGTGGCTTATAACCAATTGTAATAATTATAGTATAATCTTAACAACCAGGCCCCAGACCAGTAATTTAACACTCAACTGAATGTATGAATGTTATAGTGAATGGATTATAGTAAAGAATGTTAACATTTAGTTACTATTTTTATTTTTTATTATTCTATCATATTTATATATCCTCTTATGTTCATAATTATTTTCCAAGATTCTGATTCGGAATCAAGATTTGGAATTCGAAGGTAAATTGGACATTCGGATTTAAGATTCGGACTCATAAAATAGTGGATTCAACGCAACTCAAATAAATATATATATACATGCGTGTACATATATATTATATATTATATACACATATATATACAGGGTGTTTTCGCGATGATAAGTCAAACTTTGAGGGATAATGTTGGAGGACAATAGAAGCAAAATGAGAGGGAGTGGGTAATGTTGGCCCGGAAATGTCCCAGTCAAAAGTTATAGGTGGAAACGCATGGAAGCGGAATGGGACACCCTGTACAGTTTTTAATGAACACATCATTTAGCACCGACGATGACAATGTCCATACCAGGATAAGATGAACACGTTTAAAAGGAGATGTTCGAAATGACGTTCCTCGGCATTGATGCAGGCATGACAACGTCGCAGGAGGTTCTGTCACATCCGCTCTAAGAGCCCTGGCGACCCTCTGATGACATCACAGCCAGCGGGTCTTCTTCATCAAGTAGCGGTGTCTCGTAGACAACACTTTTAAGATGACCCCACAGGAAAAAATCAATCGGGGTGATATTTGGTGAACGCGCTGGCCACACCACCAGTCTTATACAGGGTGTCCCCATTCCGCTTCCCCGCGTTTTGCACCTATAACTTTCAACTGAAACATTTCCGGGCCACCAGTCACTATTTTATTTTGCTTATATTGTCCTCGCCATTATCCTTCAAAGTTTGACTTAGCATCACGAAAACACCCTGTATATAATACATATACGTGTATATATGTATTATATATATATATATAAACATATACATTTGTATATATATATGTATTTATGCACGTGTATATAGGCTTATATGTATATATAAAGTTTAAGTACCCGCGTACCCATGGGAGTGCGCGTACCAAAGGTTGAATACCACTGTCTAGACTATGTCTAGCTCAACAAAGTATTTTATTTATATTTTAAGTAAATATTTAAGTGTTTATATGTATTATTCAGATATCACTTAGAGTTTAATACTTTCGTTGGGCCTTCTAGACAAATTGGGACAGATATTTTAATGGTTATGTATTAACGATCGGAAATTTTGATCTCGTGTATGATTTAAAGTCACATTAGTTTATAAGGGATGTGTGTTAAAATCAGTAGGTTCAGAAAGTGCTCGTCAAATAAACTAATAACAGAATTTTGTATTTATGATTTAGTGCCACTAGCCACTTTCACTTATGAAGGGAAAAATTTTATGGGACTGCATCAGCGGTCGTCTTTGTTGAGAGTGGGAAAATAACAGTTTGATCATAACACCTCGAAAAACACGGTGGAAATTAGAACCCAATTCTGAGCTTCTGAGTTGAAGCAAAGTACGACACTCGAGAACGAATACAATGAAATAACTCTGCTGGTCTAATTAAATCTCCTTGAGTAAGAAAGTAAGCCTAAAACTCGCTGAATTGCCAGTACTTAGCCACTAAAACTTACAAATGAAAATACAAAATCTTCGTTGTTGTTGTTGTTGTTATTATTATTATTATTATTATTATTATTATTATTATTATTATCATTATTATTATTATTATTATTATTATTATTATTATTATTATTATTATTATTATTATTATTATTATTATTATTATTATAAAACCACTGTTAGAATAATAGATCATGCTACTTTCAAAATTGATGGGAAGTTATATTTTGCACATTCTGTTGTGTTATTTTTGTTTTTTCATATTTTGAATATAAACATTATATATAATTGAGGGTGGAAAGGTGAATGTATATATTATATTTTGGGGTGGGAGGGTGAATATACGTATATTATATTTGGGGGATGAGTGGGTGAGTGTGTACATATGTATATACACTCACATTTGCATGACTGGAGAGTAGGAAACCATTTAGTAAAAAACAGCAAAGTACACCCGGCAGAGATTCGAACTCCAATCCTCCCTTCACTGGCAAACCAGACTCTACTATATGGACGCATGCGTACTGTGCGGAGATACACATAATCAAAGCAGCCTACTGAAAAGCTGTTTATTTTGTTTTTAGCAACAATCAACCTGAAGATATTTCTCTGAAACCACGCTAGGGGTGCTGCAGTGCGTCACCCGTGTGATTGTAATGTCAAGAGACGGGGGAAATCAGAATGAGTGGAGAAGGGGAAGGGATGGTTGTTACTTTTGCTGTTATATTCCCCCCACACACACACACACACACACACACACTCACACTCAGGCTGGAATAAGGTATGTGTCCCACCACTTGGAGAAGGCATACATCATGTTAATTGTGACGTAACAAATCACACATCTGTTAAGAGACCATTTCAATATCGCAGGTATTTTCTTTAACAATGTTTATTATTTCAAATAATAAAGGTAGAATTACTAAGAAAAAGGTGTTTAAAATAGTGCTAGCAAATATACGATGCAATAAAACAAACAATTCAATTAAATTTAAACAAATAAAGGAATCGGGTTTACTGAAAAAAATATTATTGCTATAAATTGTATAATACAAGTAGCCTATATTATTTTATAAAGACTGTGGTATATATATATATACCACAGTCTTTATAAAATAATATATATATATATATATATATTTAAACCTAATTTTTAAATATATCTTTAATACTTTGAATCAGCGTGTGTTACTTCCCTCCTTGGTTACTCGCACATTATTGGGGTGAGGATGATGACAGTAAAGTTTAGGTATAATATACCCACATTTGAATGAAGGAATAGTAGGGAAACATTTAATAAATAACCACCACAACTATACTGAACCGGTATTCAAACCTCGACCTGTTCATTACAGGCAATCCTGTCTACAGCGATAGTGACGTCACAACAACCAAAACATATGTCATTGATTTACTACCCCTAACTAAAATAAATTCCACGTCATAGAGACACATTTTCAATCGTCGCTGGTACCCACATTGGTGTTCAAATGGCAGGAGGCGATGGAGATTTCTTGTTACTAGATTATAATCCATGTGTGATCTATCACCATTGATTTATCATCCCTTCTCCTCGCTAATGCGGGTGAATTTCCTCTAAAATAACTTCCTAATCTCTATAGCTTACATATATAACCATGATGTCAAACGTTATTATTAACAAAACTCTAGTCGGTAACCGAACCATTGACTCTTAAGAATTGCATTATGATACGTACTAATAACTTTAGTGAACACTAGCATTTATCTGTTTGATGTATTTAAAATTCATTTTTTTAACTGACTGATCACAGGAGTATTTCTATGAGCGAGAGCGAAAAGGCCTTCCAAATTCAGAGGGAAAGGTTTTCACATACCTTCCAGGGTAGTTCTACATGTCACAGTTGACATGGGACCAACAGCTTTTCAACCCCGGCTGGGTTTGAACCCACGAACATTGGGCTATGAGACGAACACTTTATTCCAAGACCAGGTCTACAACATTAACAAATACTATAGTTTATGGACTATTTCACCACAATCAAGCTATTTTCAATATTGGCATAGTTTGATATTTATAATACTGGACTAATAATGGTCTAAACATAATTGTTTGAAATAGTATTTCAGAAAATTTAGAAAGTTTGACTAGCTAAACAAAATAATTAAATTTAAATAAAATACCAAGAACTGTTTGTTTTTTAAGGAAAAATTCTTTGTGTCTGTAAAATATTTTGACTTAACAAACTGGGATGATATATTTCAACGTTATTTTATATGAACTAAGATATTCTAATTATGTGCAATGTCACTTTTTAAAATACTTTTAAATTAGTTTTTTATCATATTAAATATGAAAATGAAGCACCTCTCCCAAAATGGGCCCTTGAACTTACAACTCTTCTATTATAGTTTGTATATTTGTGTTTATTTTATCATTTAATTGGTTGTCTCCATCCCTCTACTAACCCAATAAAAACACTTCTATTTCAGGTATGTAGGAGCGCCACTAGCTATAAAACTAATTTGTTATTTTGTAAAATCTTCCACTGTTGAGTTTTAATATTCTTTCCTAATGTATGTATTTAATTTGGGTTTGTTAGTTCTGGTATATACGTAATATCGTTGTTTAACCACATTGTATGTTGGTCAAACTGATTTTTTTTTCCTTCCGTGACTCCACTACACTGGGAAACGAAACATTAATGAAAATTGGATTTTGAATAAATATTTGTATAACATTTCGTTAAAATGTCACTGTGTTTTGTTTTATCGTAATGATAACCAGCCTGTAGCACCTGTGACGTGAATTGAAGTGAAGTTTTATGGCGGTACAACCTGTTTCGTGGAACTGCAGGGGGTAATCACGTAGGTAATGTGGTCAGGGAGGCTGAGTACACTCGAATGCAACAAAATATAGACCCATAAGGCTAAAGCCATACGAGGTTGTTTTGTCATTTTTACGTTTGAACACAGCCGGGGGGGTACTGGGGGGGGGGGGACAATAAATTCAACAACCTACTTACTCTATGGGATTAGGAACTCAAAATTTATCGCGGCACTTTTAAAAGTATCTATCTTGAGCTTGTTCTATCCAGTCGACCTCATATCTCTTTCAGGTCCATTCTAATGTTATCCTACCATTTGTATCTAGGTCTTCTAATGGTCTCTTTCCATTGAATTTGCCAGTCAGTATCCTGAACAAGGTTATAGATTCACCCATTAGTGCTGCATGTCTTGACCACCGTAATCTACGACACTTGGTTTTCCTAACGACGTATTGTGATGAGTACTATATATGTAACTCATCAATATGTAACTTCCTACACTCCCCAGCAGCCTCAATCCTCTTTGTACCAAATATCTTCCTAAGCGTTCTGTTTTCGAACAACAGCTACAGTCCAATTTTAATATGAAGAGTGTTTTAGAAAACAAAGCCATAGATTTTTGCGATCAACAATGATAACATTTTAATATATTGTTAGTTTAATTCTATACCCATAATATATATCAAAGCTAACGGATGTCTGCAGATCACATAACTTGACATATGGGTACGCGTGAAAGTAGTTCTAGTAAGTTTTCTAGCTGTCAAATAAGTATTTCCCTATGGAAACTGATCTTTGCTTCAACTTTCACGTATTTATGTGTCAAACTGTGTGTTTCTTTTAATTATCCTTATGGTATAGTGGTCAAAGCACCTAGCTACTGACCTAGAGATCCTGGGGTTCTATTCCCGGCTGGTACAAAATATTTTTCTCCAAATTAGAATAATTCCCACAATGTAAAGGTCCCTCAGTTCTGCACAATATTTATATGCCTGCCCGGCTGGCGCCAGTACAGAGACATCCAGGACTTAATCTCGGGCTTCTGGGTACCCGGACTCCTCACTGACAGTGATCATGGATGAGAGAAAAACGAAACTACGTGTTCATCAACCCTCCACCATAAAGTAAAAAAAAAAACAAGATAAAAGATTGGTCTCAAAACAAACACTTCGAACACTTAAAAACACACTTATAATTCCCCACAACAACAAGAATTCACAATTTCCACACATTAAAACAACAATCAGTTACATCTCTTGATTATTTTTCTTCCCTTTCTTTTTTTTAGTCCCAACAATCAACAAAACAAATTCATCCACCACCGCCAACCATGAAAAAAAAAACTCTCTCCCCCTCGATTTCTACACTTAATTATTTAACTAAACAAATTACTGCTTATTTAAATTTACCTTTCAAATCTATATGACCTTTTAATATATTCATATTTATGTTTAAATTATACTTAAATATTAAATAACAATATTTGTACAACAAAGAAACTAAAGTGTGTGTTAACAATTTAAGGCAATTTTAGTCACGAATTCACTTTCTTCTGACAGCACGAACATTCCCAGATGCCTTCCTTCTTCCCGAAACGCTCTCCACATCTTCCAGTGTGACTGGAAGAGTCTTATTTAGAGTCTCTGGTAGTAATAGGCACAGCAAGGCACCTAACATGGCGAGAGTGCCTAACACCAGATCAGGGATTGCCCTCCAATATGTTGCCATTTTGACAAGCCTGCAATCCATGGGGTGCATCACCGGTCCTTTCAGATGCCCCCACACAGTTTTGGTTCGACCTTGACGCACTGAAACTGTTTTAGTAAGGACGGGGATGCAAGTTGTGGCGACCACACCTTATCCTCGCGTATTCTTCCCCTATAACCTAATAACACATAGGTTACAAAATATATGCAACATAAACTTACAAAAAAAAAAAACCTATTAGAAAAACGTGTCACCTCAACGCCCTTAAGCGCAACCTACTCTATCTGGTTCGGTTTTTGGTTGACACGAATTCTATAGGATAAACGCTGGTTTAACATACCGCGGCAAACTATACCTACAAAAAAACTGTTAATGAAAGTTCTGTTCACATTTCAGGCTTCCACGGCTTGAGTGACTCTGAGTTGAATGTACCCCGCACCTGCTGGGTCCCTGGATCGAACAATACACAGCCATTGCTCTGCCTTCTTTCCTCTTCTCTTCTAGCTCCAGAGTCCAGCTGGCCTTCTCTTCCACACTTGTTGTACGGAGAAATAGGCCTACTTCCTCCTTGTCCTTTCCGCTTCTTTCGCTTGTTATTGGCGCCGCCCCCAGGTGCATGGTCCATAGGCTCCTCACGATCATGAGTGTCGTTAGTGACGTACACTCCTTCGTTGGTGACTTGACCGTGGAACTGACCCTCTCCCGTGTGAGGCGGGAACCCTGGAGCTGGCTCCCAGAAAGGGTACCACACTGGTCCAGGAGGATAACCCACCTGGGCCACAGATACCCGAGGCTGTGGGCCGGCTTGCCCCCTCTGGTACGTAGGCGGTGGCCTCCCAGGTTGAAATCCTGATGGGTAGGATTGTCTGAAACCCCGGTTACCCCATTGTTGTGGAGGTGGACCCACAATATCTGGCCGCTGCCCCTTTAGGTGTCCAGGCGGCTGGATCTGTTGTTGTGGTCTCTGTCCCTGAGGTGTCTTCTCCCCTGATGGTGTCTTGGCTATCCTACGGAGCTGTTCTATGTGGTCCAGACGTCTCAATTCCCTTCGGAAATCAGCCCCGCCCCCATATCTTACCGCCCCCAACACTTCCTGAACTCGGAGTGGGAATTGTCCCAGGGCCATGTTAACCAGCTCTGAGTCAGTCATGGGCACATCCAGGTGTCTGCTCCTATCTAACAGAGTGAGGAAATGTGCCTCCATACTTTTATTCCCGCCCTCACGATATTTCATGGCATGTAAAGTGGCTCGGGTAAGTCCTTGTATCTCGGGCGACCAGAATTCCTGCCGGAACAAAGACTCGAACGTGGACCACGAGTCTATCTCCTCCTCTACGCTGGACCACCAGCATGACGCCACCCCTTCCAACGATGCAGCGATGAGACGCTTCTTCTCTCTCCAAGGAACATCCTGACCGTCCCACAAGCTGCTCAACCTCTTAAGGTGGTTTACGGGATTCTCCCCCGTGTGGTTGTTGAAATGAGGCACTTGGTCTGCCATCATCTGGAAGCCTAGACGCGCACCGAGAGCATCTACCAGCCCCCAAACAACCTGTGGTGGTGAAGCATCTAGCCTAGTCCCGGTTACCTCGCTGAGCCTCACTGCCTCCTGTCGCGCCGCCTCCCGGATGTGGGCCGCCTCAACAAGTGCGGCGTCTCTCCTGGACTCGGCCTCAGTGAGTAGGCACCTAGCCTCCTTCTCAGCCTCCTCCTTCAGTACCCCAACTTGAGCAGCAAACTGAGTGCAACGTGCTTCCACTGGAGCAACTAGTTCGAGGACTCTCTCCTCCATTCTGGCCGCCAAACTAACCTCAGCCACATCCAGGCGGGTCTCGACCTGCTCCTGGAACGCGAGGTTTTGTTGTTGGATTAGTTTAAGTCGTCCATTAACCGTGGATTGCACTTCCTCCAAGCAATGTCCGAAAGTTTCACGTGTCTCATTAATGGAGACGCGCATCTCTTGAACGGACGCTTGAACTGCCCCCAAACGTGTCTCGAGCACTGCCCTCGCCTCCTGATGCTCCGCCCTTGCGATCTCCGACTCTGCCTGCGCTGCTGTTCGAGCCCCCTCCTGGGCTGTGCGCAGAGCGGTCATCTCCTCCCGCATACAATTTAATATTACGGCTAGACCCTGTATGTCGAACACTGCTGCTGCTGGCAGCATCTGCTGCGGACTGGCGTCCCCCTCCAGTGGCATTACTAAGACCTGTTGTTCAATGACACCACCCCCAGCAACATTCTCATCCGTACCCTGGTTTATTCCTTGCGGAATGTCCATTACTACCTGCCTGGCCGCACCTTCTGACAGTGATCTTGACCTTGTATTGTACAAATGGGATAGCCTCCTGCCGTTTCTCTCCATCATTCCCTCTGTCGTGGCGAGTTCAATAGGCCTTGATCGATCCACCCAAAGCTAGACATACAACAATGATTATATAGGCCTTGGTTGACTGACCGTCGAGCCCCGCGTTGGTGTGCCACTCTGTAATGGTCCCTCAGTTCTGCACAATATTTATATACCTGCCCGGCTGGCGCCAGTACAGAGACATCCAGGACTTAATCTCGGGCTTCTGGGTACCCGGACTCCTCACTGACAGAGATCATGGATGAGACACAAACGAAACTACGTGTTCATCAACCCTCCACCATAAAGTAAAAAAAAAACAAGATAAAAGATTGGTCTCAAAACAAACACTTCGAACACTTAAAAACACACTTATAATTCCCCACAACAACAAGAATTCACAATTTCCACACATTAAAACAACAATCAGTTACATCTCTTGATTATTTTTCTTCCCTTTCTTTTTTTTAGTCCCAACAATCAACAAAACAAATTCATCCACCACCGCCAACCATGAAAAAAAAACTCTCTCCCCCTCGATTTCTACACTTAATTATTTAACTAAACAAATTACTGCCTATTTAAATTTACCTTTCAAATCTATATGACCTTTTAATATATTCATATTTATGTTTAAATTATACTTAAATATTAAATAACAATATTTGTACAACAAAGAAACTAAAGTGTGTGTTAACAATTTATGGCAATTTTAGTCACGAATTCACTTTCTTCTGACAGCACGAACATTCCCAGATGCCTTCCTTCTTCCCGAAACGCTCTCCACATCTTCCAGTGTGACTGGAAGAGTCTTATTTAGAGTCTCTGGTAGTAATAGGCACAGCAAGGCACCTAACATGGCGAGAGTGCCTAACACCAGATCAGGGATTGCCCTCCAATATGTTGCCATTTTGACAAGCCTGCAATCCAGTGGGGTGCATCACCGGTCCTTTCAACAATCACCAGAGTTTGATTAGTTAGGATTACGTTAGGTTAATATCTTCATTGGCTTCACTCCATCATATTCACTATCATCATAGCCTCATCTCATCGGGACATGGAAAGAACCTCCACAGAAAGGATGTACCATCTAAACATTTGGGCGTCCCCTGGGCAACGGTACATTAGTACTGGCAAGTCTTTCCGCAAACAGAACTACAGATTGACGTAGTCCAGACACATTATTATTATTATTATTATTATTATTATTTATCATTTTTGATATATAATATCAACACCTATAAAATAACACTGAAAATATATATTAAAATACTATAAAATGTTTTATTTTCCAAAAGTTCTACCTTTTTCAAAATCTTTCAATAGAATTATTGTTACATTTTCACTTTCTTGCCACCAATTCGGGCTATACGCTTAAGTAATAACTACGCAAATGGTATTAGGGATTAAGAAGGCTATATTTAGGGGAATTGCACCCGTATTTGCGTAGAGGGAAAGTGTAAAACTTTTTTTTTTTTCAATTTTCCTATACATTTGTCCTGACATCTTATTTTACTATGCATTAGGACTTTTTCTGCTCTGTTCATTTTACAATATGCCTTCTATATAGTGAGTCTAAAAATATTACACATAAACGTTATGGAATATAAACATATATTACAACTAAAACTACTTGTCTTGTTATTGATTACTACCAATTTACCTCTACCTGTGCCTGTTAGCAGCTCTGTCTACTATATATCAATACCATTATTTAATTTATGATAACTTATAACTAAACTTGTTCCTATTTACCTATTGAAGTTATTTTGGCTATATACATTTTTCCTTTTGATATGCCAGCTTTGGACTTAAATCTAACTTAACCTAACTTATACACCTAGTGCCGTCATCTACACATTCAGTTTATATCTTTTTCTTGTAGGGAGTCCCATTTTCTTTTTCTTCTCTGGTCACTTCCTACCGTGGCCAGTCGACATCCCTGGAGTGCTCGATAGCTCCAGCCCAGCATCACTCTTGTTTCCAAGCGAGCAGGGCTCTTCGAGTAAGGAACCACTTCCAACGTCTCATCTGTATCCACTTACTTTCCTTCTCCCCTAGCTGGTATTCCAGGCGTCCCTGGTTCATCAGCAATATTCATTGCTGGTATCTCTGAGACGCCTTTCATCAGCTAGAGCTCTAGATATATCCAGAGTCCATCAAAATCTAGTCCAGCCTCCCTTTTATTACACTTTCTGTGTTTTGTTTCACCAGTTTGGTAACGTCTCGTCTAAGTCTGATGTTTATTCTCCTTCTCCGTCACCATCGTCTTCACTCGTCATTTCTTCCTCCTTTGTTTCTTCCTGTCTGTTTTGTCTCAAGTCTTGGTCCTGTCTTTGTCTTCTTTCTTTTAGTTCGTCCATATGTTTGTCCCTTTCTGCTTTCGATACCCTGTTCGCTATCTCATCGAGGTAGCTCCACCGGTCCACATCCCTCAATATATGGTATATGGCATTGGTCTGTATAGCACTAGTAGCTCCGCTCTTTCCCTCTCAGCAAATATACATTCCAAAGGTCACGTGTTCCGGTGTCGCCTCTCCTCCACAACAACAAAGACTGGTTTCACTCAAGTTCATCCTAAAGAGGGACGCTCGATATGAACCATGCCCTGTGATATAGTGGACAAGTCCCTGGGAAGATTGAAGATACTTCATTCTCAGTCTTTCTTGTACGTTCGAAAATAACTGGAATGTCCTTCTACCTGTGGTACTCTCTTCCCAGTCTGCTTGCCACTCTCGCAGGAAGGTCTCTCTTATTTCATCCTTGGTACTTGCACCGTTGGTTGTTAATTCTACTACTTTGTCTAACTTCCCCTTTTCAAGCCAATATCCTGTGGCCCTCCTTCATACCTATGAGTCTAGGGGCCAGACACCTAGGGTGACACACAACGCGTTTGTTGGTACAGTTTTGTAGGCCCCAGAATGTCTCATGAGAATCTTTCTCTGAAGGCCTCTGAATTTCCTTTTATCTATGTCCCCTCTCAGTTGTTGTGCCCACACTCCTGCTTCATATCCCACTATGGACACCAGCAACGCCTGATGGTATAGTCTAATCAGTTTTAAGGTCAGATGGAACTTACGCTGCCCTGTACTGACTATCCCATTCATAACCCGAAGACTCTCCCACATACGTTGTCCATGTAAGCTAGGAAGCTACGCTTATCGTCAATCATCACCCCCAGGTATCTAACCATTTTGCTCCTTCTAATTGTTTGTTCTGCTATCTTAATTATAGGATATCTCTAAAACACTCCCCTGAGCAGCATGTAGGTTGTCTTCACTGGCGCCATGCTGAGTATTACTTTTCTACACCATTTATCCAAACCACTCAGTACCTTATTACTGTTCCTTACAGTTTCAGCCTCGAACTTGCCTCCACCACTATCAGCAAGTCGTCAGCAAGAGCAACCACCCCCACCACTTCAGGGAGTGCTTCTATCTCCAGCAACCCAGGCTCGAGACCAACGTCCCAAAATATCGGACCACTGATTGATCCTTGTGGGCATCCTTTTGTTTATTTTTTGCTTATTGTTATTCCTGTGCATCTCAGGTTTGCATACCTGTCCCTACAGTAGTCCTTAAATATTCTGTAGAGATTCCCCGAATAGTTTAGTTCTCTTAATCTCTTGAATAAGGCTGGCCACCAAAGGTTATCAAATGCACCTGAGATGTCCACAAATAGTCCTATAAGATATTTTGCCCTAGATTTTTCTACCAGGCTAATAGCAGCACAGATCACATCCTCTGTAGACCTGCCCTTCCTAAAGCCGTACTGTTGAGGGTGCAGTCCCACATCCTCTCTATATTTTTGCAGTCTCTTACATATAATTCTCTCCTGCAGTTTTACACATACATTCATCAAACATATAGGTCTGTACAACTTTGGGAGTTGCGGGTCTTTGTCCTCCCCTTTACTCAGAATTACCACTTCGCTCCAATTCCACTCATTTGGGATTCTGCCCTGAGCCAAGGACTCATCCATGAGCTGGGCCATAAAGGGTGCTATCTGTTCACTGATTTCCTGAATCACCTTTAACCTGATTCCATCAGGTCCAGTTGCCTTCTTTCTTTTCATTCCTGCTATTAGCCTTTTAATCTCGTCCTGTGTTACTGGTTCCACTATCACGTTTGCATTATTATATGCCATTTTTATATCCTGCCTATCTCTTTCATTCTCCTCATCCCCCTCCTCCGGATTATCATCAGGCAGAAACCCATCCATTAGTAGCCTTAGCCGATTCCTCCCAGCAGGTAGTCAAAATTTGATCTTGAATAGTAAAAAAGGGTATTATTGTAAACAAATCAAATTAATGAAATCAAAACATTGCATAACGGGTGTAGATCAGGGTATATGGATAGAGAAAGTTTCTAGATGGGGAGGAAATAGTAATCACTAAATAAACGAAAATGTCCTTTATTCAATCCTTTACTAACGATTTATCCACCATTTTCTTAGCCTTCAATCCCCTTACCAATTAAACAAATAAACGAGCTTCGTCAATTAAACTCGTCCCTTTCATTTGAACAAATTTGAGACGGTTGATGCATGGACGTGAAAATAACGCTTGTGTGGTTTCATGAGAAAAGACGGACTTTCAAAGTCAGACTTGCTCGTGTTGCTATTATACATATATATATATATCATATTCTGAAAATTGAAAACTGACACCTGGACACTGGAATCGAACCTGGGACCTTTGGCTTAGCACGCCCATGATTTAACCACTGAGCTATCCAAGAATTGTCCCGTGCCCAGGGTTATTCTTCACTCATATTTTAAGGCAGAGTCTATGATGGACGTGTGGAAATCGTTGGCTACAAATGTGTTATTTGTTTTATTAAGATCACGAGCTATCAGATAACGCAGCAACCTTCGACTCGGTAGTTGGCTTATTGCTGTTACTTGTACAACTATTATAATTGTAAGGGATTGCATATTTAAGAATCAAATAGCCGAAGCTATTATTTATGCATGGATGATTCGTGGATAGCTCAGTGGTTAGAGCGTTGGCGTTCTAAGCCAAAGGTCCCGGGTTCGATTCCTGTGTCCAGGTGTCAATTTTCAATTTTGAGAATAAGATATCTAGATGGAGACTCACTAAAAAGCATAAATTATAGCTTCAGCTATTTTATTCTTATATATATATATATATAATATTTTTTATATATAAGTGGTTCTCAAACCCTGGGTCACGACCCAAATGAGTGTCGCAAAGACGTTCCTGAAGGTAGTGAGAAGGTATCTAAAAAAAGTTGCAAAAATTATGAAATATATTATCAACAATAAACAGTTCGTACAACTGAGACATTGTGAAGCATTACTGCAATACTGAAAATAGAAATATTGTTGAAACAACGTTTTGAAACCTCGTGTATTCGTAATTTTGGACCCAGCTCAAGGACAAGCCCATTATGCCTCGGAAAGTTGAAAATGTCCTTATCCGTCTTCTAAAAATATAGCCTAACTCTGTGAACCAATATTTACAGATCTTGTAACGATCAAGAAGATCCTTAGAATGATTTGCGTTGTACTCTGGCCATCAAAGTAACAATCAAACTTGAAGAGCTCGCCTACAAAATGAAGCAGCATTATGGTTGTCACTGAAAAACTCTGTTTTTGTCACTTATCAAACTTTTAACGGAAACATATTGTGTCATTATCTATTAATAATATTAAAAAGTTACTGAGATTGATTCAACTTGGTTAATAACATCTATAGATACAAAATAAAAACTCAAAAGAAACACTCCCCAAGAATAAAACAGCATTATAGTGGACACAAAATAGTTTTTTTAGTCCCATACCGAATATTTTAACAAAGTTATATTTTGATTAAGAATTTTTTTTTACATTTTACTTGATTATTAAAAAGTTATTGAAATAATTTTGCGTTTTTTATTCAAATTAATTCAATTAAATGAATTTAATAAACAGTAATATGAAAATAATAGACAATTAAAACTACATGTTATGACCCTTTTAGTCGTCAGGCCGGGAGAATATCATATTTAGGGTCACGATAAAAAAAATGTTTGGGAAACACTGTGTGTATACAAATCACGGACATCAAACTATATATATATATATATATATGACATAAAACTATATATATAGTTTGATGTCCGTGATATTCCTGTCCATTCCGGGTCCGTGAAAAAAAAATACCCGTGTGGTGTTAGCCAAACGATTTTCTCTTTCTGATCGGAAATATGCTCAACTCATGCAAGACTTACAGAACTATCCATGTTCCACGTCTCACTACCTGTCCGGGCTGTGGACATATTCTCCTTTAACGGGAGGGGATAAATAAGAAAGAATGATAGAGGAAGTGTGCCCACATTTGCGTGGAGAGATAGTGAGAGACCATTTAGAAACCTTTACCAGAAAATCAGACAAGATGAACTGATGCCGAGTGATGCGGGTTACTTATAATCAGAGTTAGTGCACTGGATATCATCGCTGAGGGAACTGCATGACAATTCTTGGGAAACAGTGTTGTCATTCTCTCGTATTTTAGTGGCCAATCTCCCCTCAAATATAAGACAAGTTTCGCAACGCTGGTTAGTCGATGTTGCCAGTAGCTCCTTCTTACCTCAACCCATCACCTCCGACATAACTGAGAGCAAGGAGATTTGGCAACAGTTAACTGAGAGACAGAGCGAAGATAAAGCTTTTCTCCATAAAACCTGCAGTTCCCTCAGCGATGATATTGAGTGTAGACTTATTTTTTAAATATATTTTAATGTTATTTATACTTTTGTTGTTATTTGGTTTTATATATATTACAGAGAAATGGCGCTATTTAAGTCTGAATTTGTTTAACTCCAAATACTTGTATCCCACCAGAATTTGAACCAAAGTTTGTCATAAATGGTTGGTCGTCTTATGGAACACACCTCCACGCACTTGACAGTTTTTTAAGCCCTATTAAGTAATTATTTTTGTATGTTTAGCACAAGAGCTGTAAGTGACTTTATAAAAGTGAGTAGTAGTAAAAAAAGGTTTTTTTAAAAGGAACTATCTAGACATTATCGTGAAGAGAAGATAGGAAAAGCCACCCGGGATTTGAGCCTAGTATGTGTATGTATATTTCTAAAATTCGAACCCTAAGCACCCAGGGTGCAAGACAGAAGGATTTTAATCGTGTACGTCTTTAGCTACAGTTACATCAGTACATTATTTAGACCTACAACATATTGTGTCTGATACATGTGGTTTTAATGCCTTCAAGGGGTTAGATTTTACTGAAACTAAGTGTAAATATTTAATTTAGTGATTCAACACATTGTTCCACGCGTTATTATGTTCAAATGATATTAAAAGTCAATTTTAGAAACAGTTTCTGTTATTATAGAGAATTTAATATTTTGAATCATAAAAAACCAACAAAAATTCAATAAAGAACGTATTTAATTAAAAAGTAATACACATAGGTATCCATTTAGTAAAAATAAATAAAGCTGAAGTTTTATAACTTCTGGTTAATTTATTTTTTAAATTCTCAATGCTTTGTAAAAAAAATATTTTATTTTAGATTCTCAACCACAAATTTAGGATTAGGACGCCGGATCGCTAAGTACGAGTTCTGACCCAAGGTACCGGGGTTCATACCCGTGTTGAGCCATCTAGAGGTCAGTCAGGCCATTCATTGGTTAAGCAATCCCTTACTATACTTTGTTATGTCACGAGCTCCCAAATAATTTCATTACTTTCTTTCATATCTTTTAACATTCCTTATCAACATCACATTTCGTAATAGAGCAAAGTATTATATAAAACCAAGTCGAACGTCAATTACGAACCCACACAGTCATATTTCCAGTCACCGCCCTTACCCTCGGCAGCAACATATCCTAAAACAAACAGTGTATCATTTAAATACCTCTAAAAAAGGTGTGAAATACAGCTTTGAAGAGAAATAGTTTATATATCCAACATTGTAATATAACATTGTGCGCATAGCCATAAGACCCTATGTTAAATAAAAACAAGACAGTTTTTCTCTCTCTCTCTCTCTTAGAAGGATTACAACGTATAGCAAAATTATGTTTTCCTCTAGATTTTATAGGCTATATTATAGACGAGCTCAAAATAAAAATATTTTAACCTGTAGGAAAATTAAAAATTGTATTTATATTTAAGCGTGTGTACATTTATTATACTTACGTTTTAATTACCTAGACAAAGATGGGAAGATAACAATATTAGAATAGACCTGGGAGATATACGGTGTAATGAGGTGGACTGGATAGAAATAGCTCATAATAGAGATAGGTGGCGTACTTTTGTGAGTGAGTTTATGGAATTTCGAGTTCCTAATGGCAAAGAATAAGTGGGTAAAATGTTTTTAATCAAGAAGGATGAGTAGAGCTGATAATATATAATGAGCTTTATTATGGGTTAATTTGGTTTCTTATCATAAAAACCCATTGATAAATAACTTTGTGTGTAAGATCTATGAAGTATTTTTGGACAGTAAGTGAATATAGACTAATTTGGCAGAACTAAGTGTAATGTATTTATATTATATAAATGTAATTTTAAATATAACAAAATATAATTTAATGTTCATATATTATGATAAAACTATTCTGTTTTAGCGTGAATTTTCCGAATCAATTTATAAACTAGCTTAAATCTAGAAGAGACACAACAGCCGTAGAATTGATATGGTACAGGTCGCTAACAACAAGCTAACCAACGTTCGTCGAGAGAAGGACGGCTATAGCCCAACCATCCACCGTTGCCATGGCGACAATTCAAGCGGCCGGCGAGGTTTAAGAACGACGCACCTGCGCGAGAGAGATAGCGAGTTGAAAGTGTGGTCAGCCAAAATATGACGTGGCTCGAGGCGCTGGCTGTCAACGCTGATTGGACCTTGATACCGTAATTTCAAGGAAAAAAACTCTCCCTCCACCTAAATCCCCACTGAGACACACATAGTTGATGTTACCAGTACTTGAACTTTATATTTCCACTTGAAGCAGTGAACACCAAATCGTCCTGAGGAAGACCCCCAGCCAGCAATGGGTTTTGTCGAGAAAATGAAGATTCACGTAACGGTATTTTGGTGGCTCGGGCCAGTACAGGCGAGAATGTGTGTGCCGGGATAAGGACTGGGATTCTTTATCCTTACTTTGTATTACATGGCCGAAATTGATCTTATCTATCAATGTGTATCTGTATTAAGCTGTCCTGTTTCAGTTATTATGTATTTAAATTAGTAA
Source organism: Timema podura (assembly GCA_033556935.1). Taxonomy (NCBI): domain Eukaryota; kingdom Metazoa; phylum Arthropoda; class Insecta; order Phasmatodea; family Timematidae; genus Timema; species Timema podura. The sequence goes on from JAVRXN010000009.1 coordinate 22,217,493, forward strand.
AGTTAGCCTTCTAGGTAGACGGGGGCCTTAAGCCTATTTATTTTCCATTTATGTGTATATTTCAGTTAATAAGGTTCAATAATGTATGTTATGTCAATTCAACGTAAAGAATAGTTAAAGGTTTTTTTTATCACTCGTTCATTTAGTACGAGTCACGGAGAAGTGTGACGTTAGATCGTTGTATATTTATAGTAGGGCGTGTCCGCACGCACCGAGCTCTAATCGTTTCGTGTTAGTTCTCTATTTTCATTGTTGAAGGAATTAGCTATGTTAACTATGTAAAGTAAAACGTCTGTCAAAATAAATAACTCATTAACATGTTCCAAGAAAATTTATTGGTTTTATAAAGATATAATCCAAATGAAATAATTTTATTATAAATAGACTTACATATTTTCAATGATAAGTAATTTCATATCTCAAATAGTTTTAGAGATGTGATGAAAAATTAGAATTTATCCATCAGACCGGAGCCCTTAAAGTCATTTTGACAAAAAAAAAAGAGAGTAGCAATTTTATTTATAATATTGATCAATGTTTAGAAATGAAATTTAATCAAAATCGTTAGAGCCGATTTTGAAAACGTTGATTATTTCTCTTTATGCCCTCTGTAAACTTCCCTTAATTTTAGGGTTATATATATATATATATAATTCCAACCCCCCCCCCCCCCGTGCTCCGGGATAACCCTATGAAAACCCTAGATACCAAGTTTTATCCCGATTGGTAAAATAGTTTAGGCTCTAGTCCGAGATACAGACAGACAGATCGACGAAAATTCAAAAACTACTTTTTTGGATTCGGGGGGTCATGAAACGTTGAAATTAATCAAAATCTCGAGTTCGATTTTTTTTTACGATCGTAATAATTTTTCTACCTGTAAGATAGCGAGAACGTAAAAAGAAGGACCAGTATGAGCTTACAATTAAACTAGGATCCATCAGATCCCCTTTATTGTAGCCTCATTGCTTCCCTTCGTCCAGAATTGACCACACGCCACTGTAACAATGTATATTATTTATTTACTATCTTTGATGAATGTTCTTACAACAATGTATAGACCTTTTATTTAGTTTCACAAATCTTATTGGTTTTATTAGTAAATATCTATTTTAAGATAAAATCGAGAGAAAGTCTGTGTTGTGTGCCGTACCATTTATTTCTTAAAATAGACATTTACTAAAAACTGTGAAACCAAATAATAGGTATATACATTTTTATAAAAACATTACCCCAAAATTCATAAATGAAATCGTATACACTGTTACTTACTCTATGGCATTAGGAACTAGGAACACCGTTATAGAAAAATTGAGAAAAGATAAATATATTTGTCCAACGAAAATCATGAGAATCAAATTCATTTTCAAAGACCTGAATTAAAACGTATATACATTTGCCTATAGCTCAGAGAATATTGGTTTTATAAAAATATATTTCAAATGAAAGAATAGTACTACAACTTTACAATGATAAGTTATTTTGTTTTTCAAATAGTTGCGGAAAAATAATAAAAATTGGAAATCTTCCCCCATTTAAAGTACCCTTGAAGTCATTTTCATTAGAAAATGAGAATTCCCTCTTTTTTTTTTGTAATGATAAACAGTGTAGGCCTATAGATATGAGAGTTAATTGAAACACTTTTGAGCTAATTTTGAGAGAATCGATTTTTTCTGTTTTTGGCCTTCAGTAAACTATCCTCAATTTTAGGGTTAGCTTATAAAAACCACAGATACCAATTTTTAGCCCAACTGATAAAATAGTTTCGGCTCCATCCCGAGGCACAGACAGAGGAGCGGCATTGCGAAAACCACTTTTCAGGGGGTCTTGGAACCTCAACATTAATCATCAAAATCTCGAGTTCTATTTTTTTTACGATCATGATATTGTTTCTCTGAGAGGTCGAGAGAAAATAAAAGGTGCGTAAAGGCCGCACCGAACAATTTAAAAGGCCGCAGGTTTCCCATCCCTGACTTAGGCCACGTGACCACTGAATTGAGATGTATATATTTAATACAAGAGATATTAATTACTTAATCTAACAGAAAGTGCTGATGAGGTTACCTTACATATGAAATGCACCTGTAATATTGTAGAGAAAGAAAATCCAAACAACTTGTTGAAACCTACTACCAATACATCCAATATAGATTCGAACTCCTATTTCTCCGTAAAAGGGGACCAAGTGAAATACAATCCTCAGACCACCCAGACTTATCGGGGCGTATTTTTTAGAATGTTTTAAAAACCAAATTTGAATCCAAAATAAAGCATATCGATAATTTTAGCTGAACGGATCCACCTTAAACTGTCGGAGACTCGAACTACACAAAATAACCTGAAACATTATTACTTGTTTTTGTTTAAGTAGTTCATTCTTTAATTTTCCTTCTTGAACTTCGCTTTGATCAAACTCTTCACACTAAAGTTGTTATCTTGCAAGAATTTTCAAGTTTTCCGCATTATTTCCTTCTAAGTCCTCACTAGTACTAATACCGGTGTTTTGTAAAAGGATGTGTGGCGGGCAAAGCCTTACCTCGAAATATTTGGATACAGTAAAACCCTTTTGACCAATCCCCCATTGTCCAAAGTTCTGAATAATCCAAACACAATACTCGTAAAATGGGGGTCGGGAAACCAACTAAGTCAAATTAAATATTTTTAATAATTTATTGATAGCAAATTTAAAGTTAAAATATAATTATAAGAAACAGTGGTAATAAATGCTAAATATGTACATGTTTAGTCAACACAGTGTGTTTTCCTGTAATTAAAAAGAATTACAGTACTGTAAAAAATATAGGTAGGCCTGTTACACCCCTCTCTCCAACCTTTCCTTACGACCATCGATAACTTAAAGGAAGGGGGAGGTTTGCAAGCTACATAGAATATACAAAGGACATGAAATGCAAGATTTAAATAGTAATACCAAAAATGGTGCATTCAAAGCACAAACAAAGTAGAGTTCTATTACATGGTCTCAATAATCGTACTGAGTTCTGTGGAAATCATATTAGAAATAAACAGTCATTTAGCGCAGTTCATTAGAGAGAAACTTCCCTCATACTTGACATATCTAACAATCAGATGGGCAAGTCTTTAAGAGACAAACAACCCACAGTGTTGAAACGAATACATTATTAAATTAATAAATCAGTTAATAAATTTGTAAGGTTTATATAAGGGCCTTATGAGCCTTATTATATTGTTTCAAAAGCGTCTGTGTTATATCAACTAAAGCAGACTTCAACAATTTAAATAATAAATATAAGGTATATTTATTAGACATTTTTAAAATACGCGAGAGTTTGGCTAACAGACTTTAGTCAAACTCCCGCGGGACTATTTGACCTATACTATCATTTACTTGTGAACTCAAAGTAAATAAATTACTATAAACAAAGTCTAGCGAAAACATTTAAACAATGTTCAGCTATAAAATTAATCACTAATTAATTTTTTATCTGTCATACAATTTACTTTACAAAGTTAAATTTTATAAGTATTCATCATAACAAAAGAAATCAAAACATTATTATTATCAACATTATTTCAGAATGAAATATTAATAAACGTGTCCAACACAAAAAATTATCAAAAGTTATCATTATGTAAATATCAAAATAAACAGCTGACTCTAGCGCCCAAGTGGCGACAGACATTAAAAAAATTGAGTTTCATATTATAGTTTAATATTTGGTAAAGAAAATTAATGAAAAAAATTTACAACGCCTAACACGGATTATACAAAAAGTTAAAGTTTTCAATTATAGAGTTCACAATATACGTTGCCATAGTTTACGTTCGTATTCTATCATGGATGATCCTGACATAGTCCTGGTCCTAGGACTATGTTCCTCCGTCCAGTGTCGGTTGAATAGTCAGTTTATCAACACGATTTCAGCACTTTAAATAGGGTTTTTCATAGCCGGGTTGCAAGGTGGGGGGAAAGAACAATTCTGCCGGTGGCCTTCCTTCTAGAAGGAATGAAACATCACGTAGCTTGTTGATGTTGTTGTCCCATTTATCATCTATAGCAGTGATTGTTCAATCGGATGTTATTTCTGTAGTTCTGGAATCTTCCACCAGGGGGCAGGTGGATAGTATTCTGTTGATCGTGGATATTTTGGCACGGGTCTTCTTCAGTGTCTATTTGATTTAGTCGGAGTAGACTTCGAATGAAGGGGTCTAGTGGCTGGCGTGGTCACATCTCTGCTTTTACCCGGTGTTGATTGTCGTTGCTCTAACCACAAGATAGATTTGGTGAGTACAGAAACAGAGTATTCTACCATTCTATTTAATTGATAATGATTAGAAATGTCTATTACGTTGTGTAAAATTACAGGAACTATAATAGTGAAGTGTACTATTGTAGAGTTTAGAATATTATTGAATATTATTTGGAGAGGGTAGTATGAATCAGCGGCGAGTAGTGTGTGAAGTTTAGAATGGGGGCGAGTTCTAATGTAACACAATGTTACAGTCCTACTGTAAATATAAAACTACAGTACATATAACGTGTTCTACATCAGTTAAATGAAAGTGAATTTTATAAAACTCATTCCAACTGTAATTTAAGATTTGTGAAAATACTTTTGTCTCACCGTTGACCATTCCGTATTTTCTCTGTATTCGGAATGTTTGCTAATCCGAACAATCTTAGCTCCCAATTAGTTTTAATTACTGAGATTCTACTGTACTTGAACTATCGAGAGTCTACTGTAATTCTAAATCTTGTAACATTGTGGTCATGTTATAGTCTTCGTTCGTTCCCCCTCCACTTGGGCTGTGCAGTCGATTTGTGCGTACATCGTGGAGTGCACAGCCATATGGAGAGCCGCGTCAGCTCGAGAACTTGTGGTTTAAACACAGAGGAGATAGGTTGTGTTGAGGTATATGAGAACTTGTGGTTTAAACACAGAGGAGAGAGGTTGTGTTGAGGTATATGAGAACTTGTGGTTTAAACACAGAGGAGAGAGGTTGTGTTGAGGTATATGAGAACTTGTGGTTTAAACACAGAGGAGAGAGGTTGTGTTGAGGTATATGAGAACTTGTGGTTTAAACACAGAGGAGAGAGGTTGTGTTGAGGTATATGAGAACTTGTGGTTTAAACACAGAGGAGAGAGGTTGTGTTGAGGTATATGAGAACTTGTGGTTTAAACACAGAGGAGAGAGGTTGTGTTGAGGTATATGAGAACTTGTGGTTTAAACACAGAGGAGAGAGGTTGTGTTGAGGTATATGAGAACTTGTGGTTTAAACACAGAGGAGAGAGGTTGTGTTGAGGTATATGAGAACTTGTGGTTTAAACACAGAGGAGAGAGGTTGTGTTGAGGTATATGAGAACTTGTGGTTTAAACACAGAGGAGAGAGGTTGTGTTGAGGTATATGAGAACTTGTGGTTTAAACACAGAGGAGAGAGGTTGTGTTGAGGTATATGAGAACTTGTGGTTTAAACACAGAGGAGAGTCTGCACATATGTAGCACCGGCCAACCAAACCACGAGAGATCACAGCCTATCAAAAAGAAACAAGGGTTTGTTTCTTTTTATTTGTTTTTTTACCACGTCTTAATAACAGTTTACCCACTTCGGTGGCATGGTCAGCTAACGCGCTAGTATCATGTTGAGCTAGACTGCTAAGAACGGGGGGATCGAGGTTTGAATCTCGGTCGGGTGAACTGGGGTGGTTTTTCCTAAATGGCTTCTCACTCTCTCTCTACGCAAATACGGGTTCACTTCCTCTAAATGTAACCCTCCCAATTCCTACCCCACTAGCGTAATTAGTACTTAACAGTGCTAAATAATAATAAATAATACAAACACTTTTAGATATACGCCTATGTATTGATTGCGCTGATGCTTTTAGGGATTTGGAAGGCTATATTTAGAGGAAGTGTACCCGTATTTGCGTGGAAGGAGAGTGGAAAGCCATTTTTAAAATTCACTCTCGGTACACCCGACCGAAATTCTAACCTTGATCTCCCCGTCAACGGCAGTCTAGTCTACCGCGAGAGTAGCGCTTTAGACTATGTGGCCACCAAGCGGGTTAAGGGACAAGTTTCTCAATACAGTATTATGTTGTTTGTCTTTATCATCGCGGCTTACTACCTGTTCAGGTTATACATATATATAAATACTTTAGTGAGGTAAGGATGAGAAAGGAAATATTTTAGAGGTATTCTACCCGCATTTGCATGGAAGTAGAGTGGGAAACCATTTATGAGAATCTACTCTCAGTATACCTGACCAGGATTTGAACCCCGATCTTCCCATCTTCAGCAATCCAGAGGCCAGTCTAAAAGTAGAGTGACGCCTTAAGCCATTTGGCCATTGAAGCGGGTTGTTATTTTGTTCAATGCTGTCGTCTCATTTACAAGGAAAACTCCGCAATTCTTAAAAGTTATACGGGTTTAGCTATAGGCTCTGGACGGAAGATGTCACATTGCAAAGGGTGACACAAAGGTTAGAGATAGAGGGCATAGGGATAGAACATTGCAAAGGGCGACACAAAGGTTAGAGATAGAGGGTATAGAGATAGAACATTGCAAAGGGTGACACAAAGGTTAGAGATAGAGGGCATAGAGATAGAACATTGCAAAGGGTGACACAAAGGTTAGAGATAGAGGGCATAGAGATAGAACATTGCAAAGGATGACACAAAGGTTAGAGATAGAGGGTATAGGGATGGAACATTGCAAAGGGTGACACAAAGGTTAGAGATAGAGGGCATAGAGATAGAACATTGCAAAGGGTGACACAAAGGTTAGAGATAGAGGGTATAGGGATAGAACATTGCAAAGGGTGACACAAAGGTTTGATATAGAGGGTATAGGGATAGAACATTGCAAAGGGTGACACAAAGGTTAGAGATAGAGGGCATAGAGATAGAACATTGCAAAGGGTGACACAAAGGTTTGATATAGAGGGTATAGGGATAGAACATTGCAAAGGGTGACACAAAGGTTAGATATAGAGGGTATAGGGATAGAACATTGCAAAGGGTGACACAAAGGTTAGAGATAGAGGGCATAGAGATAGAACATTGCAAAGGGTGACACAAAGGTTAGAGATAGAGGGCATAGAGATAGAACATTGCAAAGGATGACACAAAGGTTAGAGATAGAGGGTATAGGGATGGAACATTGCAAAGGGTGACACAAAGGTTAGAGATAGAGGGTATAGGGATAGAACATTGCAAAGGGCGACACAAAGGTTAGAGATAGAGGATATAGGGATAGAACATTGCAAAGGGTGACACAAAGGTTAGAGATAGAGGGTATAGGGATAGAACATTGCAAAGGGTGACACAAAGGTTAGAGATAGAGGGTATAGGGATAGAACATTGCAAAGGGCGACACAAAGGTTAGAGATAGAGGGCATAGAGATGGAACATTGCAAAGGGTGACACAAAGGTTAGAGATAGAGGGTATAGGGATAGAACATTGCAAAGGGTGACACAAAGGTTAGAGATAGAGGGTATAGGGATAGAACATTGCAAAGGGCGACACAAAGGTTAGAGATAGAGGGTATAGGGATAGAACATTGCAAAGGGCGACACAAAGGTTAGAGATAGAGGGTATAGGGATAGAACATTGCAAAGGGTGACACAAAGGTTAGAGATAGAGGGTATAAGGATGGAACATTGCAAAGGGTGACACAAAGGTTAGAGATAGAGGGCATAGAGATAGAACATTGCAAAGGGTGACACAAAGGTTAGAGATAGAGGGTATAGAGATAGAACATTGCAAAGGGCGACACAAAGGTTAGAGATAGAGGGCATAGGGATAGAACATTGCAAAGGGCGACACAAAGGTTAGAGATAGAGGGTATAGGGATAGAACATTGCAAAGGGTGACACAAAGGTTAGAGATAGAGGGTATAGGGATAGAACATTGCAAAGGGCGACACAAAGGTTAGATATAGAGGGTATAGGGATAGAACATTGCAAAGGGCGACACAAAGGTTAGAGATAGAGGGCATAGGGATAGAACATTGCAAAGGGCGACACAAAGGTTAGAGATAGAGGGCATAGAGATAGAACATTGCAAAGGGTGACACAAAGGTTAGAGATAGAGGGTATAGGGATAGAACATTGCAAAGGGTGACACAAAGGTTAGAGATAGAGGGTATAGGGATAGAACATTGCAAAGGGCGACACAAAGGTTAGATATAGAGGGTATAGGGATAGAACATTGCAAAGGGTGACACAAAGGTTAGAGATAGAGGGTATAGAGATAGAACATTGCAAAGGGTGACACAAAGGTTAGAGATAGAGGGCATAGAGATGGAACATTGCAAAGGGCGACACAAAGGTTAGAGATAGAGGGCATAGAGATAGAACATTGCAAAGGGCGACACAAAGGTTAGATATAGAGGGTATAGGGATATAACATTGCAAAGGGCGGCACAAAGGTTAAAGATAGAGGGTATAGAGATAGAACATGCATAATAAGTAACCAAAATTAAGGACAATCAACATACAACAAAAAGAAATTATTTGGAAAATATAAATTTTTTAAGACCTTTTTAACACTACAATGATTTGTTTGAAATTTAATTATATTCCCCAACGGTATTTATATAAAAATGTCTAGCTAAGTAATAATAGGACATCTTTGAATGAAGGATATTGGTTTTTAGGGAGTTTGGACAACCCTTAGCTATATTATTTAAATGGATGTGTTTAAAAAACTATTAAAAAACTGTATCCTAAATAAGGGCTGTATGTATCCAAAGTTTTGTATAAATGGATATATTTTTAAAATAAACCAGCCTTAGGCATAGTTTTTATATATTCTTATTATGTTTCCACAAATATAAGACAATCATAATTTTGGAAGTTTGGGCCGGAACTATTGCACGGATTAGCAATTAAAATATATAAAACAGCTATGTAACCTAATCAAGTACTAAACACAAGGATCAATGGGCTCTAAGGAAGCAATCTTGTTTTGTTTGGTTTACCGGTGATGGGGGGGAGGGGGCGGTGCTGAGGTTAGAATTCTGGATGGATGTACTAAAGTGGTTTGTTCTCAAATGGTTTCCACTCTCCCTCTACGCAAATACTAATGGATTTCCGCCAAATTATTTTTTCCTCATCACTACCCCTTTATTTTAAATAAGTGTGGGTACAACATGGGTATTAAAATATGATTCAAAATAAATACTATATTATATGTATTCAGTTTGGTCAAAATCTGTCGAAATTGACTGTTTGTTTTTTTAAGTTTTATGCACTATGTAAAGGATCAAATAACCAAAGCTATATTTGTTTAGTGTGGATTATTCGCATCTAGATATCATATTCTGAGAATTGAAAAATGACACCTGGACACGGGAATCGAACCTGAGACCTTTGGCTTAGTACGTCAATGCTCTGACTACTGAGCTATCCAAGAATCGTCCCGTGCCCAGGGTCATTCTTCATTTATATTTTAAGTCAGAGTCTATGATGGACGTGTGGAAATCGTTGGCTACAAATGTGTGATTTGTTTTATTGATATCACGAGCTATCAGATAACGCAGCCACCTTCAACTTGGTGAAGAATGACCCTGAGCGCGGGACGATTCCTGGATAGCTCAGTGGTTAGAGCATTGGCGTACTAAGCCAAAGGTCCCGGGTAAGATTCCCGTGTCCAGGTGTCATTTTTCAATTTTCAGAATACAATCTGTAAAGGGTTAAAAACAAAACAACATTAGATGATGTATCAAAAGCTAGTACACCTTACTTAAGGTGGGACAGTAGGGAACAAGATAAAAAGTCAGTGTTTTTTCCATTCTTAAAACAAAACTTTTTTGTTAAAAATAAATCAAATATTGCTTCATCACAAACATAGAATTTAGTTTTCTTCAAACGATGACCTCAACATTTCTTGAATGTTTGTGAAGGGTGTCTCGGAATTTAATGACAACTTTTTCTCTTCATTTAAAAAGTGTATCAGATAATTCCGCTACGCTCATGACGGATATTCAACAGCTGTTAATATCATCATGTGAAGAAAATTAAACTCTATGTTTGTATTGAAGCAACTTTTATTTATTTTGGCCAGAAAGGTTTTGCTATAATAACTGCAAAAACACTTAGCTTTTCGCGCGTTCCCTACATCTCCCCTTAACAAAGAGTGATGAATGGACTCTCGTTTAATTAGGTCGCCAACACTCCGACAGAATGTGGAAGTGAAACATTTAGTTGCCTTGTAGTTTGTGAGTGATTGTGACAGCCACATACTAAGTAGTACCGCCTTAAGTTTGGGACGATGACTTTGTGCGAACAGTTGCCTACCTAACTTTCCACCCACTTTCATCTTCTCTTTGTAACTATAACTTTCCCAGGCTTGCCCAGACTTGCCCGGACTTGCCCGTGTGTTGGAAAACAGGAGGGAATCACGGTAAGTCAGATTCAGAACATATGAACCAGGGCTGACGAACTAATAGCACAGGTGCCCAAAATGACAGGACAGAATATTTTATTAGACCGTGCTGGCTAAAGTTGTTGTTTTTTTGCCCGGTATATTTTTGTTAATTTCCTACAAACTTGTGATTGGTCCTTTAGTGCTGTCACAAAGTCATTAATGTTATATCTTATGAAGTACTAGGCACAAATATGGTGATATTTCTAAAACTTTCCTATCCATGAAAAATCAGAATCATCTCTTAGATATTTTCCTGAAAACGCCTCTTCCCTTTTGTGTTCTATGGCTCTGTAACTATTTTTAATGCAACACTACGTATAAGATATAATAATAAATAATAATGATAAATTATTGCTCCAACAGTCCCATTTGTTACTCAAAACACCAATAATAGCTTAAAAGTAATTATCTGAAACATATCTAAATATTGGGCTCGCACCCTAAGCAAGTTTGCTAAACTTGATATAAACAAACTATTTTCACACCCACAACTGCAGTCATATGATCTAAGGCATAGGCGTGCAATAGTTTAGATTGTCAGTGACAAGTGAGTTCTAGGTTCGAATCGGGGCTGGGGTTTAATGGGGTGAGAGGGGTATCCACGTGCGATTTACCATGGTTGTTTCCCATACTTCATCTAAGCTAATGTTGATGCATTTTCTCTAAGCTATCCTCCCGGTCCCTAAACCTTAGAGTAAGCTATTAATAATGATGGAATCAAAAGTAATATATTTTTATTAATAATATTTTATAGTATCTATCAAAAACGACGGCTGCAGATAACATGGTCTACCGTGTGAGTAAATCTGAGAATATCTTTAGTAACTTTTGTATCTGTCAGATACTTTCCATTTTATGGCAGTCCCGCTATAATAAAGATCATAATTTTTAGTCCTAGCTCAATGTTTACAAGACGTTTCAGATAATGTTACTAGTAGTTTTGTTTATAGTGGGAAGCGTAGGAGGCTACATAATGATGAACTGCATACCCCGTACTCATCACCAGACATTGTTAGGGTAATAACATCTCGCAGGTTACAATGGGACAGGCCACACAGAGCGAATGTGAGTATCTAGAACTGCGTTCAAGGTATTGACTGGCAAACCCAATGGGAAAAGTCCACCGGGAAGACCCAGACGAAGATGGGAGGATAACATTTGGATAGACCTGAGAGAGATAGGGTGTATTGAGATAGACTGGAAATACAGTAGAGCGTCGGAAATCCGGACGTCAAAAATCCGGAGCGTCGCAAATCCGGATCGGCGGTGAGAGCAGGTCAAGTCTAGTACAAAAAACATTTAAGGACTTTTTTACCCAGTAAGTTTCCATTAATTACTGTAGATTCTTGTGTTTTTTTCTAAAAAGTATTATAGAGTTACTAATCTAAATTACATAATGTACATGTTCTTATTCAATATACTTTATCAAAATATTTTGTGTGCTGTATTTTTCGAACCCTTCAGCCTCTATTTTGCAATACAGTAGACTCCCGAGCGTCATGTATCCCCTAGTCAATACATTACGTATGTATACAGTTAGTGAAAATCCGGACAATTCAGTAATCCGGATGGGTCCCGGTCCCGATCGATCCGGATTAACGACGCTCCACTGTAGTTAGTTTAAGATAGGGATAGGTGGCGTAATGTTGTTAGCGCTTTAATGAACTTTCGAGTTTCTAATGCCATAGAGTAAGTAAGTTGTTTTGTTGACAGTAAACCTCACTCCTTTGGGTGTTTTTTCAGCTAAGGTGCGGCTGTAGGGGACACGAGAAAAGGTTAAAAAAAATAGTTTCCATACCAAAATATTATTTCGGTCAAAATATATCAAACATTGCTTTAATACAATTATAGAATTTAATTTTCCTCACATGGTGACCAAAACAGTTCTTAAATATCTTTCAAGGGTGTCCTAGAATTTAATGACGACCTTTTCTCTTCATTAAAAATGTTTGTCACCTAATTCCGCTATGCTCTCAAGAAATATTAAAAAACTGTTGACATCACCATGTGAAGAACATTAATCTCTATTTATCTACTTGAGCAATCTTTAATATATTTTGACTAAAAAAATTCGTTAAAAACCGCAAAAAAAAAACTCCCGTACCCTGCATCCCCACCTTGAGAGATCTTAACGTAATGGAATTTAGTTTATCTTTTCAATTTAAAGAGACGTTTAAGATCAGAGTCTTATAAAAAATTCATTTACCTTATTTTGACAATGTTGAGTAATTACATTTGGCATTATTGTGTTTATTAAAGCCCAGTACACACGACACAACTAATTATACAAAGATTTGTACAAGAAATAAAACCTAAAGAAGACGTCATGTGAACACCAAAGATTGTAGAGTACAAGATCTGCTCTCCACAACAACAGATAAACCCTATCTGCCAGATGTGAGCTAATTGAATATATGAACATATTTTTACTAGGCATCGGATTATTAATAAAAACCGTGACAATTTAAAGTTATATTTGTATTATAAAAAACATGAAAAATAAGCTACAGTGGAGCGTCGTTAATCCGGATCGATCGGGACCGGGACCCATCCGGATTACTGAATTGTCCGGATTTTCACTAACTGTATACATACGTAATGTATTGACTAGAGGATACATGACGCTCGGGAGTCTACTGTATTGCAAAATAGAGGCTGAAGGGTTCGAAAAATACAGTACACAAAATATTTTAATAAAGTATATTGAATAAGAACATGTACATTATGTAATTTAGATTAGTAACTCTATAATACTTTTTAGAAAAAAAACACAAGAATCTACAGTAATTAATGGAAACTTACTGGGCAAAAAAGTCCTTAAATGTTTTTTGTACTAGACTTGACCTGCTCTCACCGCCGATCCGGATTTGCGACGCTCCGGATTTTTGACGTCCGGATTTCCGACGCTCTACTGTATATAATATATTGTAACCGCACGGCCTAAATTGGAAGGCGTGTTTGTATAATATTGTGTGTTATGGATTGTGAATGACAAAACGAGCGTTGCAGGTTGTTTTGATTATCCTATAAACAAATAAACTAGAGGAGCTGACCACAAAAGTGTTGTCAGCATTTCTTAAGTGGAGACCAGGCCAGAGGTCAGGATAAGGAGTATTGTATCCAACCATCGTGGCTGACCAATCAACATTGCAGTCTAGGGGGCACTCTGCTCGATTAAGGACTATAAGGGCTAGGACGCTGGTTCATCAGTATTTGTGGTGGAGGGCTACCGCCTGAGTCAAGGGCACTGGGGTTGGAAAACCATGTAGGGATCACCTAGGAGTTATTCCTAGAAACACCTCCTTTTGTTACAATCTTTCGAATATTCTTCATGTTCTTTCATATATATCACTAACAACATAACATTTTTACTAGAGATAGAAACACTAATAAAAACCTTAAATAAAATCTTCGTCAATCACGAACCCACACAGTCATGTACCCTCTAACCTCGGCCATAGAACATCCTGACAGCTTCTAGGCCCACGATACAAGTGTACAGAGGAGGGGTGCGGACAATATATTATATATATTGTTATTCAACCAAAAGCAAAGAAACTATCGCATTTTTCACAATATTGTATACAATCGTATTTGCAGTGTGAACAGTCTCAAGGTAAAACTTGTATGCAATCGATGTGAGCAAGGTATTGTACAATTTTTTACAAACCTTTTTGTACAGGAAGTTGGGTCGTGTGAACCTAGCTTAATGTAGATTATCCACCATGATTTACATTAAAAGAATACCTCATAATTTACACTTAGCTTTGTATGATTGTGGATAGGCCTACATTTCTTTGCACTTCTGATTTTATGAAAATTGAGTTTGTAATATGTACGTGAATTGACAATTTACTAAAGCTATTTTAAATTTGTTAATTGGTGATTTTTAGTTCATTAGAAAAACACACGCTAACATTAGACACAAAAACTTGAATAATTACTGCTGTTTTTTAATGTTTCAACAATCTTAACATTTCTCTTTGGAGAATATTATTATTATTTGTATTTCAAGTCATATCTCCTATAATTATTTATTCTTGGACTTTAAGTAGATATTTTTCCTTGGTAAGCAAGTAAAGGTGAATTCACACATACTCTGAAATTTGAAAGCAGTACAGTGAGTCTGCGCCTCTTATTGGTGCAGTTGTTCACACACTCGTGGAAAGCTGGGAATCTCTGTTTACCCATGATGCATTGAAACTTCAAACATAAAAACGTAAATAATACAATCAGGGCAAGTTACTGTACTTAAAATAAAATTAAATGTATTACTTATTGCCTGGGTTTGATTTTGTCATCGATAAAACTCATGGCTTCCAATAAATTGTCATTTTTCATCATTACTTTTTAGATAAGCCATCTTGAGAGTGTGGTGTGTTTAGAAATAACACATGTTTGAAAGTTTTCTCATGCGTTAATCGGGTCTTCTTGGCCAGTTTTCTGTAGAAGCGCTAGAAATTTGAAATTATCTCTAATCGGACAGTGCGGGCTACGCTGGTCACGCGTACTTGTGATTGAATTAGAACTGTCACGTGACCAAACATCAGCTTTGCTCCCGTTTTACAGCGAACGTGTGAATCCACAGTGAGACAGAAAACAAACAAATAGTACATTATATAAATATAGAGAGTAACAGTTTTTCACTCGGTTTAAGAAGTCGTCTTGCATTACGTCTTTTTTCCCTATTTACTTAAGGTACTTGACGTGCACTTTCTGAGCCGACTGATTATATCAACACACGACTTACAAACTAGCTTTTATTTAGAATATATACAACATCCAGCCCCCAGCGTTAATTCATCACTGAGAAAGAGGGAATCCACATTTCACCAATGATACATTTTTCAGCCATGACGGGAATCGAGGTCAGGACCCTTTGCTCAGTACACAGACACGCTACCTACTGAGCTAATGAGTCGGAGCATTATATGTCAAAATTTAAAATAACACACCCAAGGTACTCAACCTATTGCTTATAATATTACATTCAAATCCTTTGAGCTGAGCTATTAAATGAAAAACATGTACAGTAGCTGTGCATCCGTTGTTTGACGTAGGTTCAAAGAATATCCCGGCCAAAGCTGGTCCATGCATTTGACAGTTGTCACAGGACAAACATCCGGACAGACAGACAAACATCCGGACAGACAAATCAAATGCCAACTGGTAAGATTTAAATAGGATATTATTGCTCAAGATAAATTAAGAACAATGATAAATAAAATGTCAAATAAAATTGTTAGCCTAAATTGGCTAACGGTAAGTATTTGTAAAAACATTATTTGTAGAAGCGATGAATATTAGTAGAATTGATTCAACTTTAATTTCAAATATATTTTATGGTAAAAGAATATAAATTTTAAACGTTTTTAATTTTAAAATAGTATCCTGTTGCTCTTGGAAAAGCTGGCAGGGATGCTGTAATAGCATTCTCCTGAGGGATTCGGAAAGCATGGGTTTTGTTAATGATTGTTTTACCATAATCTCTTGAGGCGAATTATAAAAAAATACGTTTATCATTCACCATCATCCTATGTGTTCTTATGCTAGTTGGTGAAAGATTCTGATAACGCGAAAAGGTAATATCACTGAGACGATTGAAAAGTGCTATCTTAGAATTGTAACACTCACGGAGTTTTACTACACATTGCATCCCCTCAATTGTCAATTGTCGCTCGTCGTCTGTCAGAATCATTTTGATATGTGTCATTTTATTGGTATTGATAATTTCAATCAAAAGTGACAGCTGCAGATAACATGAATTGATATGCGAATATATTAGAATTGTTTTAATAAATTTAGTTACTAACAAATACTGTTCTTCCTACCAAAATCAGGGTATAAATGAGGCTAGATGGTGTTTATTGGATTGTGAAAAAATTAATACACCAAAAATACATTATTCCATAGCAATGGTTAATTTAACGTGCAGTTCAACACAAAAAATTGCATTTTATTAAAAAGCGTGACCAGGATTATAAATAATTTAAATCAAAAAGAGAAGTGTGATAAAAATTTAATCTCTATGGACCTTAAAGAGTAAATATTTTTATTTTGACATTACATCTAAATATTTGCTGCTCCAAAATGATCAGGGTAGAGAGGATTTACTATCTTCTTTAAAAATAAATCCATACCAAATCTGGGTATTCGCTTTTTGGGTGTTCCGCACACAACGATCAATTGATGTGAGTTCCTCCAAGACCACAGGACAAGGATCACAGTCTTAAAGTGGTGTCATAATGTGATGGAGGTGACACTTTTAGTACTTGTTATGAGTTCCTCCAAGACTACAGGGCAAGGATCACAGTCTTACAGTGGTGTCATAATGTGATGGAGGTGACACTTTTAGTACTTGTTGTGAATTCCTCCAAGACTACAGGACAAGGATCACATTCTTACAGTGGTGTCATAATGTGATGGAGGTGACACTTTTAGTACTTGTTATGAGTTCCTCCAAGACTACAGGACAAGGATCACAGTCTTACAGTGGTGTCATAATGTGATGGAGGGGACACTTTTAGTACTTGTTGTGAATTCCTCCAAGACTACAGGACAAGGATCACAGTCTTACAGTGGTGTCATAATGTGATGGAGGTAACACTTTTAGTACTTGTTGTGAATTCCTCCAAGACTACAGGACAAGGATCACATTCTTACAGTGGTGTCATAATGTGATGGAGGTGACACTTTTAGTACTTGTTGTGAATTCCTCCAAGACTACAGGACAAGGATCACATTCTTACAGTGGTGTCATAATGTGATGGAGGTGACACTTTTAGTACTTGTTGTGAACTCCTCCAAGACTACAGGACAAGGATCACAGTCTTACAGTGGTGTCATAATGTGATGGAGGTGACACTTTTAGTACTTGTTGTGAGTTCCTCCAAGACTACAGGACAAGGTTCCCGATCTTTCACTGGCGTAATTTTGTAATGTGTACAAAATTGTGCAGTTCTAAATTCAATTCGTTGCCCTTTTAAAAAGAATATAACATTGTTCTCTGCTAGAATATGCCCTATAACTAAACATATGAATGATACACAGGAAGTAACAATGAGGCACATGTCTGTAACCGGTGAGGCTTGGGTGGGAAGTACTTGACTTCAGAGAACTCAATTTTTATCCTTATTTTAAACGCTCACACTCATAGCTGAAGTTAACTCTCTTCCAGAGGCTTCGAGAGAGTCCGAAGTTTGGTGGAAAAGTCGGAATTAATATAACTAAAGATTATTTTTAAACTAATAATTTGGATTTTTTGAATCCTGAAAAGAACTAACTAGGAAATGTAGCAATTCTGGCACTTCTAAAACAAATCATGATACAAATCCTTAATAGCAGCCATCAATCCAATTCTGATGTGTGTGTTTTTGTTAATACAAGATGGTGGAGTAAATTTCTACTTCTATAAAGATAAAAGGCAATACACTAGTGTATGTCACACCAACATTTTAAAACCCTTTTAGATGAACAGCTTTGCATTCTTATAGTTTATATGCTTCAGCTTTCAGAGAGATTCCGAAAAACTTAAATTTCAATAAAAAATGGCTACAACATATTAGTACAAAAAGTTTCTACTTACTATTTATTTTATTTTGTTGGTACATTGTAGTTTCCAAGTTCATTAATTACCATTCTGGTATTAGTTTTTAAATTTAAGATGGTGGTCTGAATTCTTTAGTCATCCCGAATTTAATTTAATGTGATGTTATTATGATATTTTATTGTTTAAATTATAACAAATATCTTCATTAATTTAGAGATTAGTAAACTTTTTTTAGCATTGCGTCTTACTACCTGTTCAGTGTACTAATGATCTAAGGCGTTACTCTCGTGTTATACATGTCTGCTGATTACGGGGAGATTGGGCTTCGAATCCCGATCGGTTCCACTGAGGGTGGTTTCTCATAAATGGGTTCCTTATTTTTTTCCACGCAAATGCGAGTACATTAACTCTCAAACTTGTCCTTCCTCGTCCCTATACCATTAGGGTAATTATCATACACGCATATAACCTGAACAGGTAGACGGACTTAGTAATAAATAATAATAATAATAATAATACTTAGCACCGCGTCTTACTACCCGTTCGGGTTATACGCTTAAGTACTAATTACACTAATGGATTAGGAATTGGGAGGGTTGAATTTAGAGGAAGCGAACCCGCATTTGCGTGGAGGGAGAGTGGAAAACCATTTAGGAAAAACCACCCCCAGTTCACCCGACCGAGATTCGAACCTCGATCTCCCCGTCCTCGACGGTCGAGCTCAACACGACTAGCGCGTTAGCCAACTACGCCACCGAGGCGGGTTTAGTAATAAATAAAAGCTATCGGTTAATCTTACCTACACAGTCAGACTCGTGTCCATAAAGAGAGGTACGGTTCACGGACAGATGTTGATGGAGTGTGTTATAATAATATGGGATGAGTTTATCATTTCACTCAAAGCAGCTTTCGAAGTTTTGAAGCTGAACTTTTAAAGACTAGACATTCAACTAAATGTATTAGCTCTATGTGAAATGGTTATTTAATCTATTAACTATATCCAACATAATGAATTTTATTTTGGTTCCATTAACAAGCTATTGAAACATTATTCTTTATATATTATTATATAAATGAAAACTTGCAGGTTAGGACGGATTAGAAGTGTTTTGTCAGAGTACTTCCGTCAAACACTCCCAGTCTCCCAAAGAGAAACCACCACTGACGAAGCTAGAACTTCCATCAAATCACCTTTAATATGTAGGCCCCAAAGAATAAAGCTGTTGAAAAAACAAATACATAGAAAAACTACTCGATCATTTCGATGATAGAAAAAAAAAGTGAATCCGTCAGTAGACCGAGTAGTGGAGGAAGACGATTTTGTCAAGTATCTGGCTAAATTATTGAATTCAATGAATACATCGGGTATGCCTCTTCATCAACTGCATTTAAAGTCAGGTCTCCAGCTGTGTGCCTGAGAATTGTTAGTCCTTCTAAGCTTTGTAAAGGCACTTCATTGCAGGTCAAGTCTTTGATGTGACGCATCGTATATGATGTTGTAATCACTGGCTGAATAAAGGAGAAAGTTTTCCAATCACACGTGTTCCTCTAATAACAAACGAACATCCCTTTAATTCCAGACTAATTTAATATCCCATTAGACCTGCTTCTGTGGCCGCATGGTCTAAGGTGCTACTCTCGCAAGACTAGACTGCCGATCATGGGAAGATCAAGGTTCGAATCTCGGTAGAATGTACTGAGGGTGGTATTTATAAAATTATTTTCTACTCTACCTCCAAGCAAATGTGGGTAAACTTCCTTTAGATATAACCCTCCTCATTCCTTAAAACCTTATTTTATTTGGTACATAATTGTTTAACCTGAACAAGTAGTAAGATGCGGTACTAAAAAAAGGGTCCCATTAAAAAAAGTTTTAATTATTATCAACAAAGCTCCAGAACCTGCCTCGGTGGCGTAGTTAGCCAACGCGCTAATCGAGTTGAGCTATACTGCCGAGGACGGGGAGATCAAGGTTAAAATCTTGGTCAGTCGAGGTGGTTTTCCTAAATGATTTTCCACTCTCCCTCCTCGCAAATGCTGGTTCACTTCCTCTAATTCAACCCTTCTAATTCATAATTCATTAGCGTAATTGTTACTTAAGCGTGTAACCCAAACGGGTAGTAAGACACTGTGCAGGATAAATAAACTAATAACAAAGCTCCAGACTACTCAATCAAGTACACCGGGATTTATTTAACGAGTTCATATCTATAGTATGGTCAGTTTTATTTAGCTTGCTCTAAAGTCAGTTCACCTTATGGGTATGTGCAATAAAGTTTGCTCTGGACTGTCTCACGGCATTTACAAGTGGTTATGTCGTATCTCACGCTGCTTATAAGAGGTCCTGTCATTTCTCACGGCGCTTACAAGAAGACCCGTGGAAACTGTGAGGTTATATATCCCCACATAACAGATATGTTTAATAAGTTGCGTTCTGTCTCATCTCACGGCGCTTACAAGAAGACCCGTGGGAATTGTGAGGTTATATATCCCCACATAACAGATATGTTCAATAAGTTGCGTTCTGTCTCATCTCACGGCGCATACATGAGGACCCGTGGGAACTGTAAGGTTATATATCCCCACATAACAGATATGTTCAATAAGTTGCGTTCTGTCTCATCTCACGGCGCTTACAAGAAGACCCGTGGGAACTGTGAGGTTATATATCCCCACATAACAGATATGTTTAATAAGTTGCGTTCTGTCTCATCTCACGGCGCTTACAAGAAGACCCGTGGGAATTGTGAGGTTATATATCCCCACATAACAGATATGTTCAATAAGTTGCGTTCTATCTCATCTCACGGCGCATACATGAGGACCCGTGGGAACTGTAAGGTTATATATCCCCACATAACAGATATGTTCAATAAGTTGCGTTCTGTCTCATCTCACGGCGCATACATGAGGACCCGTGGGAACTGTAAGGTTATATATCCCCACATAACAGATATGTTCAATAAGTTGCGTTCTGTCTCATCTCACGGCGCTTACAAGAAGACCCGTGGGAACTGTGAGGTTATATATCCCCACATAACAGATATGTTTAATAAGTTGCGTTCTGTCTCATCTCACGGTGCTTACAAGAAGACCCGTGGGAATTGTGAGGCTATATATCCCCACATAAAAGATATGTTCAATAAGTTGCGTTCTGTCTCATCTCACGGCGCATACATGAGGACCCGTGGGAACTGTAAGGTTATATATCTCCACATAACAGATATGTTCAATAAGTTGCGTTCTGTCTCATCTCACGGCGCATACATGAGGACCCGTGGGAACTGTGAGGTTATATATCCCCACATAACAGATATGTTCAATAAGTTGCGTTCTGTCTCATCTCACGGCGCTTACAAGAAGACCCGTGGGAACTGTGAGGTTATATATCCCCACATAACAGATATGTTCAATAAGTTGCGTTCTGTCTCATCTCACGGCGCATACATGAGGACCCGTGGGAACTGTAAGGTTATATATCCCCACATAACAGATATGTTGAGTTGTATCACATATCACGGTCTTTACAAAAGGTTGTTTACTAATAGTGTGACTTCAAACAAATAAATATTGAATAGCGACATTTGGTAGTAAAAATTGAAGCCAGGACCTTTGGCATAGCACATTAGACATACAGGTTCGTCTCTTGCCATGATTCATACATTACAAACTATTTTAAGATATTATGTGTGAAAAATGTGACATGAATGAAACCTACATTTAATATTTATTTATATTTACACATTATGACATGCATAAAAGGCTTAATATTTTCTAAGCCAATAAAATAATTTTAAAAGTATTATATAGACTATACGGTAAGCCTTAACGGGTAGTAAGATGCGGTGCATGAAAAAACTATTTATACTTATCTTGGATAACATTGGAAAAAATATATAAAACTCTTCATAATTAAGAATTAAATAGCCAAAGCTATTATTTATGCTTTTAGTGAGGATTACTCCATCTAAATATCATATTCTGAAAATTTAAAAATGACACCTGGACAAGGGAATCAAATCCAGGACCTTTGGCTTAGTACGCCAATGCTCTAACCACTGAGCTATCCAGGCGTCATCCCGTGCCCAGGGTCATTCTTCACTCATATTTTAAGGCAGAGTCTATGATGGACGTGTGGAAATCGTCGGCTACAAGTATGTGATTATATTAATATCACGAGCTATCAGATAACTCAGCCATCTTTGACTCGGTAGCTCTGGCTATTTAATTCTTAATATGCAATCCCGTACAACTATAATAATTGTACAAATGGCTGCCAACGATTTTGATTAAAACTCGTATCTAGGCGTTGATTAAGATCATAAATAAACTGGCTATTTCCATTTTCCTATAAAAATGAATTTTAGGGTTCTTTACAAAAACAGACATTTCCGTATTTTCACAACTATTTGAGATACTAAATAACTTGTCATTGCAAAATTGTAGTACTATTAAAAATAAAAAACTTTATTTGAAATATATTTTTAAAAAACCAACAGTTTCTGAGATATTGACAAATATATTAATACAATTTTGTGAGCTTTAGCTGTAAAGAGATACTACTTAAGTTTTAACGCAATAATTCTGTAATGCCAAGGAGTCATTAAAAATAAGTAAGTCTCTCAAAAAGTTTATTGTTTTTTCTTTAACCTCTTAGGAGAAATGTTTGTAACACAATTATCTATCTCTTTCATTTTAGATTGAGTCTAAAATGAAGGAGATAGATCATTGTGTTACAAACATTTCTCCTAAGAGGCTAAAGAAAAAACAACAAACTTTTTGAGAGACTTAGTCAATATTTACATTTTTTACTGGTCAAAATTTATAAATGAGGAATTAAATAGCAATGCAATGACCTGAAGATGTGAAACACCTAATAAAATGTTAAAATTTTAACCTGATGTCGAAATTTTAATACGAAGTTTTGACCCTTGTGGACCCAAAATAGATCATTTTTACTGGTCCAAACATACAAATGAGGACATTCTTTAAAAATAAAATTGTAAAATTTAAAACCGGAACTCAAAAAATGTTTTACGTAAGTAGAGTGCAATTTATGCTTGGGTTTGCTAATGTATATTATTTCGTTTCACATATATTACGAGTTTTAAGTAAATATCTCTATTTTTAAACAATAGAGCGAGAAAGTCCGTGTGGAGTTCCGTACCATTTATTTTAATTTGGATATCTTTGCCCCCAAAATAATAGTCTAAAGTTAGATCGAAAATCAGAATATTTTGTCCCTCTTGGGTGCCTATGTTTGTTTCGATTTTAGTCGAAATATATTAATTTGTCCAAATGTTACTAAGAAACAAACATAAACAGTCGTCACATTTCTCTTTTTATCTTGAAACGTAAAGAGCTTAATAAGATACATAAGATATAGTTTCTTAGAATATGTTAATATAAGGTGGAACATCAAAAACACAAAAGCTCTACAATGAAGTGAATGACAACACCTTGGCAATAATTAACTAATTAATTAAAACAAACACGACTCTAAAGTGGGGATTCTGTTGAATATCTGTCATGAACATAACTGCTACAAATAATCTAAAAAACATTTTAAATGAAGATAAAAGTTGTCATTGAATTCCACGGCACCATTGATAGATATTCGAGACCTATCAACATCACCATGTGGAGAAAATTAAACCCTACGTTTCTATCAAAGCAATATTTTATTTATTTCAACCAAGACACTTAAATAAATAAAACGAATAAATACAATATTTACACAAAATAATACATATGTAGCTCAATTAAAAATGATAGTTGTAAAAAGGGTAAACATTATAATGTACACATTATTTTCATAAGAAATTAAATTTAAGATAAAACATTTCTATAGTAATTATAGTAACTACGAATGATACATTTTGACAAATATATTATTTTGATATTAATTGGAACTAATATTAATATTAGTTTGTTTTTATAAACTATACCTAACAATTTGTTAAATATATTAAAAATAATATCATTAATAAATAATCTAAACATGTTATGTATGATATAGAATAGATTAAATAAAGATTAGTATAAAGTTACAGACATTTCATGACTCTTTCGTTGAAAATGTTTTATTTGGCAGGGTAGATTTGAATTAATATTTTCTTATGTTGTTTAGAAAAATTCTTGCTTTATTATTCGTTTGGTTTCTTTCTCCAAACCAATCATGTAGAATGAAAATGTTGAAAACACCATTAGAAAATAATAATTTCAATATACTATCTCACAGAATTTTCAATGAAACAATCAAATGTCTTTAATTTTATACTAAGCTTTAATTAACATGAAACTTAAGTAGTTTTCATTTCATTCAATTTTCATGATAACTAATATTAATATAGCCTACATTGTTGATGCACCCAATTTTAAAGCAGTGGAATTAAATATTCAATCACGTGCACGAGTTTATAATTTAAATATTTCATCACAAATAGTTTATTATGTAATTATTTGTACCTCTAATAGGTCGAGAGTTTAAAAAAAATCACTTCCCCAAATTAAAGATGGAATTAAAATAAACACAATACCCGTGTATAAAAACCTTCTAAGAGGTTGTAATATAGTTAGCACAGACATCACGTGAGTCCAAGAATAGTAATTAGTCGGGGTAAAAAAGGGGAGGGGGTTAACCCAGAAGAAATTGTAACACAAACAATTTCTTAAGATTAATTGTTGGAAATATGTTTAGTACAATAAATCAAAAGTTCAACGCATTTTCATGACAGCCATAAGTGCCAAATTTTGACGGTTAAATAATTTTTTGAAAATACAAGTGTGGCAGATGTTTTATACTATATTTTAGGCTGATTATTATTTTATTATTGTATTTGGCCTAAACTTTCATTCGATAATCTTAACATCAAAGGTATACATTAATGGTATAGGGGGGGAAAAAACTAACGGAACATTATAAAAATGATATATTTAGGCTAACTGTAAACCTTAACAAATTAAATTAACTTTTGCTAAAACTAAAACAGAAAAATGAAAACTAATACAACAATGTTAAAGAAAACGATGAATACTACTAGAAAGTACATATATATTGCCAGGTTCTTTATCAATGCTCAGTTTAGTCTTTTAACCAATGTCAGAGTTTTTTGAATTTCTCGCTCAGAAATCTTGGTCAAACGTTCTCACGCTCGGTTTGTTGGCACTGTCCACATATATCAGTACATAGCGGCCACATGTCCCTGCAGTTGCAGCGCATGTTGTTACATCCATTTATACACGTACATTGAATGAGTGACAGTAAAGACATTAGTGCTGGGGGCGAATCACAAAGCTTAGGGAAATATTCGTTACTTTCAACCAGCCCTCCCCAAGAGCAAGCACTTTACACTGCTGCCACTTAACAAAGAAAGACTTTTACTACAGCCTAATCTTCTGATATAGTTTTCTGTTAATAGGCATGGATCTAAAGGGAGGGTAAAATGTGGAAAGAAAATTTTTAAAAGAGAAAACCAATAAAACAAAGAAGTAAAATGGACTCATAAGAAAAACAACCCCAGTGCACTCATCCAGGTTCGAATCTCAACCTCATCATCAACATCATCCTGTCAAAGTAGGCCTAATACAAACAGCGCAGCCACTGGTGGGTACTTAAAACTTTTACTCAAATGTGTGTTTAGTCCAAATGTTTTTATTTATTCGAAAATTTGATAATCTTGGTCCAATTAATATAGATCATAAATGTAAAAAAGCAATATTTTAATGCTGATTTTAAAAAGAACTGTGTGCGTACAAAGTTTTGTTGAAATTGGATAAAATTTATACTATTAAAATTATCTGAGCAACACTGGTCCGTTAATACTGGTCAAAATAATATAGGTCAAAGTAGGGCCTAGTAAAATATAAATATATTAATAATTTTATTAATGAGTAATGACTATACCCTTTTATACATTTTGTTTTTTATTTTTTATTTTAGATGCCCCTGACCTGGTTTATATGATTAATAGGCATATAACTTTAAATAATATGTATAGCTCAGTGGTTTCCAACCTTGGGGTCGCGGCGTGTTTAGGGTGGGGTCGCAATGTTTTTTGAGGTTTTAGCTTTATAGTTTTTTTAAGTGATTATAACGATTATAGGGAAGTTAAAAATTAAAATAGAAATGTGAGCAGTTAAAATGATAAAAACTGTTAAGTTACTGTTTAGGTTTCTTCTCGCTATCCAGCTCTGGCAATAAGTTTTCTTGTGTTTGGTTGAATGGCGCTGCTAGCTCA
Source organism: Timema podura (assembly GCA_033556935.1). NCBI lineage: Eukaryota > Metazoa > Arthropoda > Insecta > Phasmatodea > Timematidae > Timema > Timema podura. Next base: position 22,243,693 of record JAVRXN010000009.1, read on the forward strand.
ACTTCCAAAATACCAACCAGGCTCATTGATTCTCTTTTGTGAGCTTTTAGTCCCTTTCATAAAAACCTTAGGTAAAAAATTTAATATAATTAAAACAAGTATCGGTGAGAAAGCGGGTTTAACACTACGCTTGTTTGGTTTGGTTTTTTGGTGATGGCGAGGTCCGAATTCGAATCCCAGCCGAATGTACGAGGGGTGATTTTTCTAAATTATTTTCTCATCTTTCTCTAAGAAAATAAATCTACATTTCCTTTTTTTTATCCTACCTTACCTCGCTAGTGTAATTAAATGTAGATATGTAGGACGGGTAAAAAGTAGTGAAAAGATTAATCTATAAACTAGGATTTGAACGCTTTGAGGTTTTTGGATAGTTATGGTTACCATTTTTAAATACTTCAATAGGCCCAAACTTTACCAAAATTTCAACAAACAAATATTTTAATATTATGACCCAATTATGAAAGGCTAAATTTGAGAAGTGTAACGACAGTCTTTTTATTACTTTTAAAGCGTGAAAGATGAACAAAATCGTTTATTTATATTAAATTAAAAATCCCTAACCAAAGGTTAAAAGAAAATTAAAAAAGCTACACTATTATTGTGATGTTGAGTGCCCCCATGTATGGTCAAGGTTAAAACCATTCCAGCGAGTGTGGGTGACACACATAAACAGCCTGACACGATCTTTCGCTCTGAGGTTTACTCTTAAATTAAAATATTGTGAATGCGAACTAATTTTATCGAGTCAAATATTTTCGAATGTTTAGTATTTAAATGGCTTGGGAAATTGTTTTTCCACTGCGCCCTACTACCCAACCGGCCTATACGCATTTTAATAGCAGCAATCGAATGGGGATGAGAAAAGTAGAGGTTTTAAGAAAATTCATCCATATTTACGATCAGGGAAATTATAAAATCATTTAGGAAATAACGCCTAGGCAGGGGCCCCACCCTACACTGAACCGGGGGTTGAACCCCGAGTTCTCCATCACTGACAAGTCATACTAGATAAGCTTGATATATTAATTCAACGTGCCCACTGATTTGGTAATTTTATTTTCAAATTTGACATAGGTCTAAGGTAGGTGTACTTAATAAAAGCAAAAATACTAACATCCACCACACCAAATTTACTACCAAAAGCTATTATTGAAACGAATACTTTTAAATTATAAACAAATAGTTCATATTAATTTTTTGAGATTTTAGTTTATAATGAAAAGAGTTAATTGAATATAACATTTTTTAATGTCTAAATATATTTAATTTGACTAGTTTAGTCATGTTACAGCTATTTTTCAAAATGTATAAAAAATCCTGGGTAATTCTAAAAAAATACACATACAATTTATTGCAAAGATAGTTCTTACTAGGCACATTCAAGAAGAACCCACTCCCTTCCAAACAAATTTAATTTTTATAATTCTAAATAAGAATTAATTTATCAAATATTTGCTTTAATTAAAATTACTAAAAATAAAATAAATCAGGAATTTCTAATAGACAATAAAATCACTTGTATGTGTATCATGTTATACACTGCTATGTTAATTCAGTAACAAATTCCGAATTTAAATTCTGATGATAGGGGACACTAAATGAAATATTGGTTATAAGGTGAGCCTCTGGAGGCCAGGAGGGCTTTCTTCCATAAACACTTTAGCATTTAATGCCTTCATAATCTGTGGCCATACCTGTCGCAGTTGGATATGATAGGATCATTACAAAGTTAGTTGAAACTTGAAGGATTATTGTATATTGATATTGTGATCGGGAGTAGAACTGAAAATAATCGTTTCTACATTCTTGTATTGTAGCTATGGTATAAAAAAGGAACACTATACCGGTGAACCCGTAAAGTATCGTGGGGAATAGAATCTAGAAATAAATATCAATCTAACGATTACAATAAACCAGCATGCACTGATACATTATGTTCACCTCACTTAGGGTGAGGCTCATTAAAGGAGTAAGAATCTTATCTAATTATTGGCCAGTGACGGAAGCGTTGAGATGAACCAGATCCATGAACACTAGGGATGGCTCTTCCATAGTGGTCCTCCATCTTCTCCAAGAAAGAGTGAATACATTTCCGAAAGGCCTTAGATTTCTCGTCACTACCCCATTAAATTAATCTGTAAATATCTCGTAGGTTTAACAAAAAACACTATTTTTTTGTTAATATTTATGGATACCAAGCCATTAAATAAATAAATAAATACACATATATACAGAACATTTCAATAGTAATAAAAATCAGACAAATTAAAAGATTTAATTAACAAAATTTGCTAAAATTATTGATCAGTCTTGGTAATGAGACTATTTTAAAATATGATAAATGCTATCAAACTAGTCAGGTAAGGTGGTCTTGTGTAGAAGTATTTAACAGATACAATATTTATTTTATGTTTACTAAACAATAATAAAATAACTAAAAACTTTTCACCTATCTTTATCACAAACTGGAAAAGAAAACACTGATAATTTGTTTCCAGTGTTGGAACGTGTTTTCACAGCCTTTAACAGAACACTTGTATCTTCCTTTACTAGTTTTTTTTCCTCAGAACTAGAATTCATCCTTTACCAGACACAGTACCTACAGAAGAGAAGGTAGTATTTTTCTTTCTCTAGCAATTACTGGTACTGGTGTTGTTTGGTGTGGTGGCTTAGTGATCCTAGCCCTTGCAACTCTCCTTTTGGGACAGGTTTACTATCTTGTAACAATGGTGATGGGTCATTTACAACGTTGCCAGTTCCTCGAAGAAAACCTATTCTTTACTTGAGAACCTAAGTCTAATAATGAATGATTTCGTGGCGCGAAAACATGAGTCAAAAATTGAAAGTACGTTTGTTAGCGCTACTCTGCGGTGACTCGAGAGAACTACAGTTTCCATCTTTATCTATGGTTTCCACTGCTATAAACTGGACTGAGTTTTGTCCTATCCTTCGTTTTCTCTAGTGTTATTCCTTTCTTTATGATCATTGTTACTTTAAAACACGCTGTCCTGTGATACTAGCGAGCCTAGTGATTAAAGTCTCAAGCATTCCCGACCTTGTGTGTGCTGCCACCTTTAGTGTACATACTCTGCTCTCTAGTATCCACAAGGAGAATCATTGTGGCAGTGAACCTAGTGTCGCATTCTATATTTGAAAAATTACAACCAGGAATTATATTTGAAAATTTAATATTATTTTCACCTTTAGCAAATAGTAATAATTATAATGCAAAAATGTTAACTCATGAAACAGTCAAAATTGATATTTCAATCAAAATACGTTTTCATTATAAATAATATGTTATAATAGCCTTAATAATTAATATAAGTACACTTTGATCAAAATATAGTAGTTAAGGATCCGAATAGTACCAATTTCAGAATAGGTTTGATTTTGAGTTTACTTTAATTCTAAATTTTCAAAATTGGTACATAATTATGTTTATCTTAATCTTAGTTCTATAAATTGTAGTCTTGTAAATGTTAAAAGTATTCTGTTGCTAATGTAAATAAAAATTATAAATAACAAATAACTCTCGATTTGAAATAAAAATTTATTCGCGGTAGTGGCTTAACGAAAATCATTATGTTAGTTTTATTATTTAAAGTTCATATCGCCATTTATTTATACCTTCGTGTCTCGATTGTTATAATTGAACAAATACATAAGGCATTACCTTTATTGAAGAGATTATAAGAGTAGAAGCACAGTTTTGATTATCTAAAATGTATAATTGGACGAGAGTTTTGAAATTACTAGTTCTAAAGTAGGGTGGGAAATAGGATTATTCACGAACTTCTTTTTCAGTGGGTGGATACTAGGAACCTAAATATTTTATGGACCAATGTGTGCAAGCAATACTTCTGTATTAAAAATCACGCTCTTGGAAATTCATTTTTAGTGATTTTTTTTTATCTAGAGCTTAAAGTAACAATGTAAACAGTTATTCATAATAAAAGAAAGCCTCAACTACTAAAACAAAATTGTAAACAAAAATTAGGTTAAAAATGAAATTGGGAAAAGAAAATTATATTCGAGATGTAAGTTAATGTAATAAAATGTTTCTCAGGCATTTTTTGTTTGTCTGTGTTTATGAGGCCTTTTTACATTTTATAATTCAGTATGTTAGTTATTGTTAATTTCTTGAATCGACTTTGTTTTAATTATTCATGTGACATACTGAATTGAATGCATTTGTATTTAATATTTAACAATGTATTGGTGATAAAATATATTAGTGTCATTAGTAGTTTTGCTGTTGATGCGTTTAACTAAAAGTTTATTTCAACGACTTGTAAATATGCCAATCTAGACGAACCAACCAAGATGTTTCCATAAGGTATACAAGCTTAAATATTAAGGTTCTGTCCGGGTTTGTCCTATTAATTAATGACATTAATGTACTAGTTTCATTTCAACATGGCAAGGCGTGAGTCACCGCTTTGAACTAGCGCCATATTGAATAACAGCGACTTCCTCTAAGACTGTCGCTTATCGATTTACTCTTTAATGTGACTGTAACTATAAATTCAAAATTAAATAAGGTTTTGAAGAATCCAATCAACTTTGAACAGCGTTGACCCTACCGTAAAATGTATGCGATGTCCCTTCAAAACATTAAGATTAATTTCATGATTAGGTTTTAAAATTAACCTTGTTTGAGGTGTATGACCTTATTTCGGAATAACTTAAGAATAATTCAAAATATGTAAGAGTGTATGAGCCACTTTGTTGGAAAAAAATGAAATAGTCTATTATTGTTTGTAGACAATGCAGATATGCAGATATTCAAAAAGTAATGTTTTTGTTTTGATGTGGCACCACTTCCCCTCAATGCGCATTCCTTTCCCCTCTTTTTCCCCACCCGGCCAACATTTTAGTTTTGACTTGCCACGTTATTTACACCAGTCGGCCATGACGTCACCATGGAATGACGGTACGGGTGGAGTAACCTTGAGCGTGTATCCTTCCGCAACCTTTGTTCCATATATCTTGTTTACATTATTTATTTTGAAACATAATAAAGAAGAAAGTTATTTTTTACAGTTATTTTAAGATGTGTGAATTACTTTTAGTCGATATATTTTTCAGTTATTTCCTCTAAATTTGTACGGAAAGTATTTGTTTACATGCACTATTTTCTGTGCCAACACCATACGTAGTTAGGTCTCAGAAACAAAACAATAACATAGCCGTCTCATGCACGACCCATTCACTGTTGAGTTTGTAGTTGCCGAGTAGTAAGCTAAGAGTTGTAAACGTGTGATATTGTAAGAGTTTGTAACCAATCATTTTGCAAGTAAACATGCCGAGTATAGAGGAAACTTGTGTCTTGAGCGCTAGTAATTCCACAACTACTCCCGACTTTTTTGCCAGAGAGATGGAGGAACTTGTGTCCGAGATTAAAGAGAATCTCCGGCTTTCTGGTTTTAAATCTCGTCCTTCATTCAAGGTTCATCATAAATCTCGGGCGTCGCCGTACCAAATTCCAAGCAAAAGTTGGGGGGAATCATCTTGCGAAGACTGCGTGAAATCTCCCAGCAACGCCTGCGGTGGACATTCCTGCGTTACCCTCAATAAGAAATTATCTAAATCAAAAGATTCGACGGGGTCTTCAAGGAGCGACGACCCGTACGAAATGTTACAGGAACTCCTTCGCGACGGCTCTCTCATCAAGGAGGCCGTGCGACGTCTGCAGAAAGGACTATCCCCCAAACAGAGGTTTTTCTACGATTCTGACGAAGAATCGCGTACTCCTCTTCGAGTGTGTCACCTGGAGCTTTGAATGGATTAATTTTGGTGGACGTCAAGAGTTTATGTTGGAGATTAGTTCCTTGGGGAAGTCTGTCCGGCGTTCGCAATAGTGTTGGGAAGGAATCTTCCTTCTACTCGCCGCTCGTACGGATTGGACGTGATGGGCGTCAGACGTGCGTGGCCATAAGGAGTGCAAATCTTTATTTGGAAATAAAATATCTTGCGGTTCCTAGTGGAATAAGGAGGGGTTCTTTGCTGTAGTAACTTGTGTCAACAAATTTTTTTAATATTGTTGTTGCACGGTGTTTTTGTTCGTCTTGCATGCATATAAAAAAGGATCAAGTGAAGTATACGCTTATTTTCTGTGTGATGTCTTTCATCGGCTGATAATTTTGTATTTAAAAATACGCTTATATAAATAAGTGTGTATGTATAACTTGTGTTTTAAAAAAAGCCTTTAAACTTCCAGGGTAGGGGCACTAGCATTAAGGCCTAGGCTCTAGTCTATTGATGTTAATATTGAAGTATTTTATCGCGTTAATCTAATTCCCGTTGAGCTCATTAAATTGAACGCATCGTAATGTCTTGTGAAAATTTCTTCTTTCTTTTTTTGTTGAATAGAGGAAGTAAGTTTGGATGACGATATTGAGCGGTACTTTACTGAAATTGTAGAGGATTTATACGATCTGATAGGATAGTTGATGCAATGTAACATTCATTATCTATTGTTGTAGCCTGCAACAACATTGTGCATAAACTTATAACACTTGGTCGTAATCTGGACTCTGTGTTTCCTATACACATTCCATATTGTGCAAGTTTAATATTAAATATTTAAAATTAAAAACATTTAAATTGTGGTCAGCATCAGAACTTATTATTTTAACACACGATCTCATGTAATCAATGCAAAGTGGCGTTAAACATAGGTAATTCATACGCATCTATTAGTATCCACAAATGTTGAAAACTCTTGAATTTGAATACTGGCATATTTTAATGATCAATTTTTATGAATACATTATTGTTTCAGTATTTTGTTTAGAAATATATAAAAGTCCGGTTTCAATATTTATATCTAGTAAATTCTGTTTTTAATTTCCTTTTAATGCTTATTTAATGTGATGTGGTGCAAAAAATAATACAATCAGAATACTTATCATACACAAATATTTTGGAAAATATTACATTTGAATGTGTTTTGAGGATCTTAAATTTTAGTAGTAATTTTGGATAACATTCTGTTAAAAATATTATAAATACAAGTTAATTTTCATACTGTAACAAATATCTGGTGAATTTTGTTTGCTTCATAATTTTTTTTATAAAAAAGCTTAAATGAAAGTTAATTTAAAGAATGGGACATTTCCGTGTGCTTCATGTAGCTAGGCAGTATTCTTTAACTGTTCTCTTTGTCATTTAGAAGTTCCAAATGTAATAATCTCATAAAAAAAAAGTAATGGGAATAATTATTAAATAATTGTGTAGTTATTGGTTTTCAAATGGTACAATGATTCTGAGGATTATTATGTGTTGTTGGAAAAAAACTACCAACTATTTATTTTCTACATACTTTTCCTCACTGGGATAATGTATGTTTCAAATGATATTTTTTTCATTGTTGAAAAAAAAGCACAAGTGTTTTTCTTACTTCTGAATTTATTTTAAAATGTCGGATATTTTGTAAGAAAGATGAAATCCATGTATGTACTGTGCATGTTTTAGTGCATATATAAAATCTGTTCTTTGAGGAATGGTTAGAAAAAGTGAATAAAAATAAACTAAATGAAACAATTTTTATTTTAATAGCCTTATATTATCCCTACCTATTTATACTACCTGTAAGAAACTTTTAACGATAATTTTTCTTCTAATTTTCTTTGAAAACTAAAAATCAAATATATTAAAGATTATTCTTGTTTCTATGTATTGAAACATAATTGATCAAATCTAACAAAAAAAGTTATTATGAAAAGGATTAAGAGTTTATATTTTGTCACACTGAGCGATAAATGAATTATGAGTCTGTCATATATCATGTGATTAAAGGTAAAAATACCAAGGTATTAAATCTTGATTGGTAAAATAAGGCAGTTAGTAGAGATAACTGGAAGTTGAATCAACACAACATTCATCAGCTGCTTGAAGGTCTACCAACTTGACACCGCGTGGCTCATATTCAAGATGGCGGACAGAATGAAGTAAGTGGAAACAATTGTCTTCTGTTTTATTAATATTTTTAATGGTAAAAGTGAATACAAAATTATTTTTTATGAAAGCGTACATATATATAGTATGTTGGGCTATTTGCGTACTATCACTAGTGTTTGTACAACATTATTTTCTCGGAAAATGCAAAGCCATTGTGGAAGGTATGTAAGCCTTTAAAGTGGGAGTTGCTAGCAACTTGTCAAACTAATTTAATTAAGTGTGGGTTTAGATTCGATCATGGATAATGTTGATTTGAAGATTTTAGACCTTAATATACTTCAAATATTATTTACATAATATTTAACATGTGTTTTTGCAATAATTTTAACAAAATTCAAATCATTGATTAAACATTGAATAATGTACATTACATAGATAGTTTCATAATTTACAGAATATTTAGGGAGGTCAACATTAGTCTTTATGTACCTATAGGGCCTATATGACCAAATAAAATATTTATTTTTAATGACTTATTACCCATTCGACTACCTGAATGATAACATTAATGGGATAGGGATAAGGGAGGTAGAATATGGAGGAAATATATCCGCATTTGCTTGGAGGAAGAGTGAAAAACTATTTAAGAAAATAAACTTTCTTTACACCAGACCAAGAACTGAACCTTGATCTCATCACCAGTAGTCCTATCTATTACATTGAAGATTGTGCGACCACTTTATGTAAATAAGATCCAGTTGAAGTGTACATATTTTTTGAGAGGGGGGGGGGATTAATTCTAAACCAGAAAATTAATATAAAATTTATTATTGAAAAAAAAAAGCAGTAAGATGATTGTTAATTTATAGCTAAAAGCAATTTGTTTGTTATCTAATTAAAGTATCAAAGCCTACCTTTAAAACAATGGTTTGAATGGAGCTTCAAAAGGAATTGACAAATACATACACATTTGGTTCACATCATTCTCATATTTATGCATGGACTTGTGTATTTTGAAATATTTAAGTCCAAGGCCTACTTTGGCTTGACTTATTATTTTAGAGAGAAACAAATAACAGCAGTTTCAAAGTAACCTAAACTAATATAGGCCTATTCATTTTTTAAATAGTTTAATTGTAATGAAATAACACTTTTAGCATCTTTAGTTAAGATGTTAGAAATCTCATTTTATTAATTTTTTAGTTTCAAAGTACAGCACTCTTGTTGGTTGAATTTCAACATACTACAAAATTCAAGGTTTTCTTTAGTTAAACCAAACCTTCATTCACTGAAAACATCATTGTATTGACTTAAAAACCTTATAATTGCATGTCCAATTGCAGGTTTTGTAATTGATGAGGCCGTTAGCAACTGAACCAAATCAATTTGATTGCCTTTTTTTTCACGAGACAATCATTGCACTATTATGGGATGGATCTTTAACTTGATGGGATTATTGTTTTGAGGAGATAAAATTTGTTTTTACAACAAGATCACAGCATAAGCTAATTTGATTATTCTACTTGATACATATATTGATTTCTAGGTTGGAAATTCTAGTATTAACCAAAATTGATTATAAATAACAGTTTTTGTGTTGTAAACTCAACTTTGTGGATTATTTTGGGAAAACGGTTATTCTTGAGGATAAAAATATATCCACATATTATACAATTTTTAATTTTATATTCTATATTAAGCCGAGGTTGGAATTTGCAAAGATTTATTTGAAAACATCACGTACAAAAAAAAAGTTTGCCATTATCGTTAGAGTAAAACGATTTCTCCATGCCTCTACTTTTTACATTTGCATGGTGATTTGCTATTTAAATATCATTATTTTGGACTTTGTAAGTATTTCATCAACAGTTTTTAAACTCAGTAGGCCTGATACCGATATAGAAAGAAGCACAACAAATGAAAAGATTAAACACAAATGGCATTATTCAACTCAAGAACCACAGGCTGTAATAAGATTATTTTCCAGCCATTCTCTTCAGTCTAAAAGTGTTCCAAAGTGTGTGTTTTAATTATCTAATAAGGAGCCTCACAATAATGACAACCATTCATTTTATTTATCACCACATGCCTAAAAATAGCTACTTTAGATGCCTAAAAAAGTTTATTTTCATTTGTATCAATAAAACATTAAGCCTTCAATATTCTTTTTACACTCACAATTATTACATAAATACTAGGTGTGTGCGAGATCAACTTTTTTTTTTGTTCAAAACGAGATCGAGAATGAGATTCAACTATCGAAACGAGATTGGGAACAGGAATTTTAGAATCCCTTACTTCGAGACGAGAACGGAAATTAAAAATGTATAACTAATTATTTCTAAATTTTCTAGTACTATGCAGGTACCTTAAAAAACTGACAATATTTAATTTGTTAAATGAATACATAGGCCCTAATAGAGTAAATTTAAACACAAATATATATATGTATATAAAAGTTGAAAATTTAAGCAATTTTTAATACTTTATCTATAACTTAGGTTACTTAAATAAATATAACCTTTTTTCCCCTCTATTTTTATCAACTTAATTTTTTTTTTTTCCTATTTTTACTAAACTTATCTTATTTTTAGTAACTAAATAAAACCTTAAAAAGTGAAAAGCGACATAGAATATAATTACACAACAGCGGCCATCTTTAATACCACCATTCCAATTCGCCAGGATAAAATGCATTCTCTATATCAGGAACAACCAATATATCGATAGTTTTAAAATATTTTTATTTGTTTTAAGTGAAATATAAAATAAAGCTAGTATCCAAAATAACTTAATTAAATAGCTATCTAATGTCAAATAATAGGCCCTAATCGCGAGTATAATAATGTGTTGAAATTGAACCATGCAATGTTTTAAATAGGTATTCCAAAATGGAAAAAAAAAAGCAATTCCCAAAATTTGCGGGATTACAGAATATGTTTCCTGCCAATCGGATCGGGAATGGGAAATATTTTTTTTCCTGCGGGAATCCCGCACACCCCAAATAAATACCAATTTATGTATTTAATTAACTTGGCAGTAACCTTTACAAAACCACTTCAATGATCAAATGAATAAGGCATGGCCCGGGCAACTGGTTTACCTGTTGATCACTGGTCAGTCGAATGTGAAAGAAAACTACATTATCATTAAAAGTTGGATCTTTAAAACCGCAAATATATCAAGTAGTTAACCATGATCAGTCATAGTCGGTGGGCCCTACCCGATGTTATAAGAAATTTAACTTTGCAAAGCTATATTTTATTTATTCTATTTTTTTACTATGGTGGGAAAAGAAAGTATTTGAGAAAAGAATGAATTTAAGGTATTGATATAAGATGTATAAAAATACAGTAGAGTTGAGAAACGTCTTGCCGGGATACTATAGGCCATATGAGATACAAGTAATTAGTCTGGAGATAACAAGTTAAATAGTGATTTCCCTCCCTGTCTTTAAAACTAAAATAAAACAAAATAAACCTATCTTTGTTTTGAAAAGATATTTGAATGCTGTATTACTTATTAATCAAATGTATTTTAGAGTTATATTTATAGTTTTAAAATTATGCCTGATTGTTTCAAAATGTAGGACTAAGTTTATAATAAGTTTTAACATTTAGGCCTACATATATAAAATCATTTTTCGAAAGGAATTTTATTTTTGTTGGTAACATTAACTATTTACAAAACAAGGATGAAAACAATGACCGTGTGAAAACCCATTTAATATTTTGTAACTTAATAGTTACTTCGCTGGTTATTTCATAATAGTTGACATTATTGTTACAAAACTAAGTACAAAAATATTGCCTACGTGTATTAGCTATAGGACTTTCCTTTTCTTAAACTAGATCTTATTTAAAAAAATTATAAAATGATATATTGTACTAATGGTCTATCTTAAATTTAGTAGACCTGGTCGTAAGGATAAATATTGGGCCTGTGGGGCAATCGGCCTCCTCCAAATTTACCAGCCCACAATATATTATGTTTTAAAATTTCCTATTGATCTCATCCATTAAATTTTTACACCAAAATAAATAACATTATGTTCTGTGAATGTATGTTTAAAAAAATTATCTAGCATAGATTTAGCAATAATAATAATTCGTCAAGTCTCAAATTCCAATTCCAAATATGAGATACAGCATGTAAGATATATTTTGTAAATATAATTAAAATTAACTAGGCCATTGCATGAAAATTAATATTTTAAAATAAGTTCTTAATGTTGTATGTGGAATAGCTTATTGGAAATTATTAGTAGCCTACTTATTCAATTTATGTTTTTAAGGGGACCTGTTTATTTTACAAAGCTTCTCAATTAAAAAGTTTTTGTTAGCTTTATTTTTTAATTTTTTTATTTAGCACCACGTCTTACAACTCGTTTGGGTTATACACTTGCATACTAATTATGCTAATGGGTTAGGAATTGTGAAGGTTGAAACTAAAGGAAGTGAACCCGCATTTGCGTGGAGGGAGAGTGGAAAACAATTTAGGGAAAATCATCCCAGTTCACCCAACTGAGATTCAAACCTCGATCTCCCCATCCTCGGCAGTCTAGCTCAACACGACTAGAGCGTTAGCTAACTACGCCACCAAGGCGGGTTTTGTTAGCTTTTAATTTTTGTATTCTTATACAAAATAAACTAGTAAATGATATTAGATGATTTAAACATTATTCTATAAGTTTTTTTAAAAGCCATAATAGCTAAAAAATAAAAATTTGGCCCTAACCCAAACGGTGAATTCATAATAGGCATAAGCATAATATGACCACCATTTATATTAAAAGTACATCTTTGTAGGGGGAAATATAACTAGAACTATGTAGATAAAAATATAAATGTGAAAAAAAACCTACATAGGCATTGTCTGTGTGCCTATTTTTAGTTTAGCTTAGTTTAGTCTATATCTAATGATTCAAGGACACTTTTTATTATAAATGAATTTGAAAAAAGATATTAAGAACTGGTAATGCCCATCAATATAATATGCTATGCATAAAGTGACATTAAAATATGTAACAACATTCTTAGATATATTCAAATATTAATGAGACTAAATACATTATGTTGTTTACATACTTTGGTGGCCATATGACTTAAGGCGTCACTCTTGCAATAGAAAAGACCACCATTGAGAGGGAGATCGGGGTTTGAATCCCGGTTGGGTGGGTTTCTCTAAATAGTTTTCCACTCTCCCTACACACAAATGCAGGTACAATTCCACTAAATTCAACATTTCTCATCCCTAACTCACTAGCATAATAAGTACATAAGCATATAACCTGAACAGGCAGTAGACACAATGATGAATTAAAAAATAATATTATTACTTAATTATTCTTAATCTTCAACCCTCAAATTGGTAGAAAGTTGCTCCTAATACCATTCATAATCTGTTTCACGTATTGTAGTACTGGCAGTCCTCTTATCTTTCACGCTACCCTCAATAATCGCTCCCTTAAACTAATTGTGTCAATCGAACCATCTCTGTGTACAGTTATATAGATTTACAAATCATTCCCTTTCATTTGATCTTGCAAACATTTCCATGATGACATAATATTTTCTGTCAGATTCTCCAGCACCATGTACCCCCTCAATCACTTCTATTTCTCATATTTCTCATATCATGTTTCACATTCATGGAGAGCCACACACTTCTCAGTATTTTCTTTTAATGGATCTGTTTTGTTTGTTGTTTTAATAGTATTTACTTTTAGGCAAAAGTAAGACTTTCTCACATTTTTCTCTTATTTAACTATAATCAAGATTGCGAAGTAGGGGAGCTCAAGGGGGGGTTTGGGCCAGAGGCAAATTCTTTTTTACCACTATGTGCATCTAGAAGATTTTTTTTGGAAGGGTTTTTATTGGTATTTATTAACTTGATCACTTATATTTTTACTATTATAAACGTGATAATCTAACAAAATAATAAATAAATTGGCCTTGTAAATTAAAGTTGGGTTAACCGCCACATAGGTCTTCTGTCACAAAAATCGCCGATTATTTATAATAGTTTAACTGGTCATACCCCCCACCCCCATTTTATTTTCACTTCAGATTTGCATAGAGCTCGGGGCAGTCCCAACTACGATAGGGGGGCTCAGGCCCCCTGTGGGTAAGCTACTGACTTTATTATAACAAACTATTCTAAGAAATACAGAAATGGCCCTTTATATATTAAAAAATAGGCCTTGCTCTTGGGCATGTAATCATGGGTACAGGCCTATGCCTGTGAATTTAAATGTCAAGAAGTAAACAACTTTTTATTAATGTATGCATGGCAAAATAAGAGAATAGACAGAAGGCAGGGTATCAGTTCGTAGTAGAAAATATTGTTACTGCTTATTAGGTAATAATAGCTTCTGAAATTACTGTTTGTACTTTGAAAGAGCTTCTATTCACTCCATCCCCTTGATACTAACCTGGTTATTTAAAATAAAAAAAATACGCTAAGAAGCGCTGTTGGATTATACATATTCAAATTGAGCGTCTTAATTATATATATATATTAAATTGTTAAGAAGCTCAATTTGATTCAATTGAGTTTTTTAGCATTTATATTATATATATAGTCAAATGGAGCTTCTTAATTTATTTTAATAACAAGATTACTACCAAGGGGAGGGTATTTCAGAGTCCAAACCTCCTCCCAGTATTAATAATAATGGTGTTTTTGTATTCTTCCTCAAGACCTAGGCCAATAGCATATTGAAGTCATATAAAATTAAAAATACCTTCAAGTCACTTTTTCTCTTAGATGAATTCCTTGTCACCTACAGTTGGGGGACTTCACCCCTTCCACTGCAAGTAGAACAACCAACCATCTACCTCCTCTCAAAAAAATATATATCTTGGCATGTCTTTGAAAATAACTGACATTCTAATTCAAATAAATTGTTTCACACATCATCTAGTCACTGTTTCATTAAAGATTGCACTGACAAAATATATTTTAATACGGTAAACCTCTTTGGAAATTTGTATTTAAAAAACATTAACATAAACTCCAGCAGTTACAGCTGAGGTAGGCCTTACATCTCTAATATGTTTAGCATTTCAGAAATATTTTTAAAGTATTTAATTTTTTAATCTTAATTTTACAATGTAATATTTCCCCTCCCTCCCAATACCACTAATACTTTTAATAAAACTCAAATAATAAAATAATATGAAGTAGAACTATAATATAGAGCACGGAAAATATGTGGAATGTTTAGTCTAGCGATACACAATAAGAGCAGATTCGTGACTTGATATTCAAAAGGTATATATATTTACGCATATTAAAAGCACCCCTAACATTTTTAATGGGGAAAAGGTACATAATTAATAGCGTTGATACTTTGCATGCAAGGTCACTTGGAAACATTATTTAAATCATAGCCTTTATTAGTTACTCAAAATAGATTCTATATGTATTTAATATTAATGTATTTTCTTGCCCCCCAACAGTTAAGAACCTGTGCCCTTTAAATGCTTACTCTCCCCCAAAATTGCAGTCTGGTCACATCCTTGATTTAATGCCTACCCCAAAGTAAATTTCAGGGTGCGCCACTGATCTTAAAGTGTTTTTAAACATAATTGGTTTCGTAGGTGTGGACTATTTAAGGTAAGGTAAGTATTTTTGTAGTTTTTAAAACAAAGGCTTTTGGCCAAAATAAATATAATATTGCCACAGCAGATACATTTAGTTTAATTTTCTACACATAATAATCTCTACATATCTTGAATTTTTTTCATGAGTATCACAGAATTTGGCTAGGACTTTTTTCTATTCAAAAAGTTTATCATCAAATGTTGCTACGCTCATGACAGATATTCAAGAACTGCGTAGAAAAATTTGGCCAAAAAATGTATTGTTAAAAAAAAACTTCAGAAAAACTGACCTTAAAACACGCATTCCTTTCAATGCCTCCTTAACACCCGCCCCTCCCCTCCACCCTCGGTAAGGGCGTAGTTTAGCTTTAATTATTATTCATAAAAATGAATATCTATGTTTAAATAATGCATAACCCTCTTCAGTGGCCACATGGTCTAAGGCGCTACTTTCTCAATAGACTGGCCTGCCGAAGACGGGCAGATTGGGGTCCGAGTCCTGGTCGGGTGTAACGAGGGTGGTTTTCCCTAAAATGGTTTTCTACTCTCCCTCCACTCAAATTCGGATACACTTTCTCTAAATTCAACCTTCCTAATTCCTAACACATTGGTGTAGCTAGTAGACTACATAGGCGTATAACCCGAACGCGTAGTAAGACGCGGTGCTAAAAAAATGCAATGCATGGATGAAGATATCTTACTGGTACTTGTTTTAATATTTCAAAGAGGTAATGCGTCTGTCCCCACTTCCTACTCTCCCGATAACTAAGAGAAAGTGACGCCTATGCCAATATAAACCCAGCCATAGAAATTATTTTTCTCGGAGCATGTGTTGTCACTCCTGCAAAACTTTTGAAATGTAGCTCAGCTATTTTTACTTGTGCTCGAAATACTCCATAGTGAGGACTGAGGTGAACATCAGGTAGATGAACCTAACCATCTTCCTCTAAATGAGGACTTGGAACTGTCCCAGACCCTGTTCGTTTGTTTGTTGTGGCAGTTTCTTGTTCGAGACGAAGCCGAACTCATCACAAGAATGAGGACATTCAGTCTAATTTCCAAAATATATCTGTGAAGCAGTGGGTCTAGAACGGGGTCAAACTCAGCCTCGTGAGAACAAATTATTAGTTACTTGAATAAATAATAAGAAGCACCAGTTTAGAAAACTGAGATTAATGGCACCCCACCCCTCAGACAGTTGTCATAAGTTGAGCTCAATTCCTTCAGAACTCCATACTTTCACAATCTTCCCAGAAATGAGTGAAACAAACATTTCCATGAATAACTTACCCTAAACCAGAGTTCCCTTTTCGACCGAGAAATGTTCACGTGACCCCGGGTATATGGGTATATAAAACAGGTATCCAAATTAATCATTTACTGATAATAAATCATAACAAGATATATTTTAAAACAGTACTTTGGAATGCATATTATTTTATCATTTATTAAAGACCTAAGCAAATGTGCATACTAATGAGATCATGAGATGGATGTGCTTGTTTATTTTTAAATAAAGAATTAAATCTTGGCTGAATATTTGATACTGCAGGACATAGAGCATCTTCAACGTTTCTTACATTTGATCGATATTTGGATTTTATAATCATCAATGCTGAGAACTTCACTTCGCATAAATACGTGGTACAAAATGGCAGAAATATGTTTAGGGCCATTTAAGAAATTGCTGGAAATTCTGTTCTAATCCCAAGACGAAATACATTTAACGATTTTTTAGGAAACTCAAGTCTTAAACCTGTGTCGCTTGATAATTCGGCAAATTCTTCATGAACTTTTAATGGCAGATGACTGACTTTTTTATTTCAGTTGAGAATGGTTTATTGACCCAGATTAGTTTTTTAGAGTCAAATCATGAAGGGAAGTATTTCTGAAAATGTGTCTTCAGGCACTTCTTATGATCATTTATTATTATTAAATCCTTGGGAAGGTTATTTTCAATTATACAATCATCTATTGGTGTAAACATTTCTAAAGAACCATTTTCCATCCTTTTCGTCCATATGTTCACTTTTTGGTAAAACTTTAATTTTATCTTTTAACATAAATATGTTACAGTTTGTTGTGTGTTTATAACCAAGGCTGCAGTGAAGTCGCGCGATGTAACACGGACAAGCGCTGCCAGAAACACCTCGGTATAAACAAGGCTGCAGTGAAGTCGCGCGATGTAACACGGACAAGCGCTGCCAGAAACACCTCGGTATAAACAAGGCTGCAGTGAAGTCGCGCGATGTAACACGGACAAGCGCTGCCAGAAACACCTCGGTATAAACAAGGCTGCAGTCAAGTCGCGCGATGTAACACGGACAAGCGCTGCCAGAAACACCTCGGTATAACCAAGGCTGCAGTGAAGTCGCGCGATGTAACACGGACAAGCGCTGCCAGAAACACCTCGGTATAAACAAGGCCGCAGTGAAGTCGCGCGATGTAACACGGACAAGCGCTGCCAGAAACACCTCGGTATAAACAAGGCTGCAGTGAAGTCGCGCGCTGTAACATGGACAAGCGCTGCCAGAAACACCTCGGTATAAACAAGGCTGCAGTGAAGTCGCGCGATGTAACACGGACAAGCGCTGCCAGAAACACCTCGGTATAAACAAGGCTGCAGTGAAGTCGCGCGATGTAACACGGACAAGCGCTGCCAGAAACACCTCGGTATAAACAAGGCTGCAGTGAAGTCGCGCGATGTAACACGGACAAGTGCTGCCAGAAACACCTCGGTATAAACAAGGCTACAGTGAAGTCGCGCGATGTAACACGGACAAGCGCTGCCAGAAACACCTCGGATTCATTACGCGTTTGATTCATAGTTAAATTTGGTCGTTGTGCGTTCATAAACCTTATACTGTAGCCAAGTTTTTCGTGACCCCTACATTCAGTTATGCGACCCCATGTGGTTTCGCGAACCACAATTTAAGAAGGCCTCCCCTAAACCATCTTAACTTTAGTTGTAACAGCCCGGCCTTTCGCTCCTGTCTTTTTACGTCCGTGTACGTGTGGAATTGGATAGTTTACATCACTGACAAAACCACACACATTCTTTCATGTTGCTTACTATCGAACGCAACAAAACATGAACACTGACACTCCAATGTTCTCATCTACCTGTTTGGGGGTTTTGGCTCTTTCGATCCTCCCAGCTCTATACATACATGTGCGTAGACCTAACAACACTTTCGTAGCCCAACCTTTCTCCGTTGAACCCAAGCCCTGAGTTATCGCCACCTTTCTGCAGCGTGTCAAAGAGTCAAGTGTCCGAGACAGCCCTGTGTTTCTGAATAAATGTTTTATTTTTACCGCCACTCTAATTTATAAACTATCCGAAATCGGGTCTGACCCTTTATTTCAGATAAACGAGGTTCTACTGTTGTCAAATATTAACAATGTTTACTGAAAAAAAAAGTTTGTTTTATCTGATAGGTCCTTTCTATGAAACTTGGGCTGTACCTCTCGCCTTTGTATTATCCTCGTTTAGCGATGTCGCCCACAGCAACTGCAAGTCTAGAGAGGATTCTCCATATAAAAACATGTCACCTTTTTTTTACTTCATCATATAGGGAGTGTGTTTGTAGGTGTTGACATCTAGAGCATTGATTGCCTTTAAATTCTTAATTGCATGGCTGATCATGTTTAGATGTTGACTTTACATGGTATATATTTTGATATATTCCTGTAGTCAGTCGTAACTGTTCCCGATGTTGCAGCATTAGCTGATTTAAACATACGGGCGTGAACTGTCATGATGATTCCTCTAATAACAGCAATTTCCAAATTTCACTTTATCATATAGACCAGGTATGTTATGCTTACGGGCCCGATCCATGATTCTGTGCGGCCCGCGGACCTTTTTGATGAACCAACATGAAATGTAGTCCGATTCGTCTTTTTATAAACGTGGTAGAAACACATCGTTTGAGATAGTGACATTTGGAAATTGGTCATTATTTGGTGAAATCTAACAAGTGAGTTTGGTCATTCGTGTACCACATTTTACTCACTACTCACCAAAGATTGATCACCAAAAATGGTTAAATTTACGCACCAAACAAGCGCAATATTTATCAGCGTCCAGGTGTGTAATGAACCAATACCTGAGCGATCACATTTACCGATACGCATTTGTCATCTATTTTGAACGTGACTTTAGCAAAAGATCTAAAGCCATTCACACACTTGAGGCAAATATAAATAAAGCTTCAAATTTTGCTTAAAAAAAAGTCTTAACATTTTATGTAATCTTAATTTTATTTTTGCTATGGTAAGAATTTTTAAATTGATTTTTTTTTATTTAGGATGGTGACAATACTGAGCGTTCTGAAATGCAGCATATATACATACATACACACATACATACATACATACATACATACATACATACATACATACATATACACACACACACACACACACATACATACATAGACACACACACATACACATACATACATACATACATACATACATACATACATACACACATACATACATACATATACACACACACACACATACATACATAGACACACACACATACACATACATACATACATACATACATACATACATACATACATACATACATACATACATACATACATACATACATACATACATACATACATACATACATACATACATACATACATACATACATACATACATACATACATACATACATACGTTTCACATCCATACAACAATGCATCTTATTGTATTCTTGAAAATGTTATATCTAGAGTTTATGATAAATCTTGAAATTTTGTATGAGACCCCGAACTCAAATAAATGATATGACACAATCGTACATAATTCCTGGTGTAATCTATTATATTATGGGAAGTCGGACACCTTAGCTCAGTTGGTAACGTGTCTCTCTGTTTAGCTAAGGGTCCCGAGTTTGATTCCTGGCACGGCTGAAAAATGTAAAATTGGTGAAATGCGGGTTTACCCTTTCACATTGATGAATTAACGGCCGGGATTTGGATGTTCTGTCTATTCTAGATTTAAGTTAGTTAATAAGTCGTGCGCTAATATCACTCGGTTCATAAAGTGTACGTCAAATACCCCAAATAAATTAAAAAATATATAATGGGGGAAAATTCAAAAATTTGTTTTAGTAAACTACTTTTTAAATATATTTTCATCGGAAAAAAATAAAAATATTAATTTATCAAGCATATAAACACTCATAAGTTATAACTTATAAACAAAATTGCTGGCCTTTTTTAATCAATCATCAGTAAACTAACTTTATTTTGAGATTTAGAATCAAAGTGTGAAAAAAAACCGCCTTGGTATATTACGTAGATATCCTGTTTTAAATAAATCCATGAAACCGTTTTGTCTAGACAGACAGAAAGAATTGCAAGATCCACTTTGTTGGGTTCGAGAGCACATAAAACGTAAAGATTCATAATAATCTTGAGGTAGACAATTTTCATGACCTCAATACTTTATTTTTATAATAAAGTAAAAAGTGTCTGTCTATACCTGATGCTACAACCGAAACTGTTTGATAGAGCTCGTTCATACTTGATATTTAGATGCTACGCTATATAAAATCTTTAATTCTTGCTTTAAAATTAGGGTAGTGCACTAATGAGTTTATTTTGCCTTCTTTTTTTTTCCAAAATGGCTACAACGATATTGTTCAAAACAGGTGTTTGGGAAGGGATTTTACTTGATCAATAACTATATAGGCCTATGTGGGTTTTTTTTAATTATTATTAAATATAGTTTTCTGAAAACTGATTTGAAAACTATGTTCTAAACTATGAAAGACTCAAGGCTATATTACACAGGAGATAACATTGTTGAAAACACGTGTTATTAACAATGTTTTTAACTAATTTTAAAAAATAAAATTTTATTAACTTTTGTTATCAACAGTTGTTGTTAACATTTGTTACTAACATAGTTAAAAGCCACTAAAAATATTAATACAATTTTGCTATTAACTGTTGTCAGTAAAATTTGCTTTCAACATTTGTTATTTTTTCCGATAACATTGTTGCTAGCTTTGTTAGTAACAGAAATTTTGTGACCGCTCTGGAGGCAGTCCTGATCAAAGGGTGTGGATAACAAAATATTACTAACAAGTTATTACTGTTGGCAATTCTATTTGAAGACGGAGAGGGGATCATGAACCAGAATGTTAGTACAGACGACTCGGCAGATGAAGCAGCTCTACAAATGGTCAGTGAGGTGACAGGGACTGAAGAAGCTCCTCACACATGTGATGTGAACAAGTTATTCAAGTCACCTACCAAAAGGAAGCGCATATACAGCTCTACGAATATGTCCACTTGTGATGATCATTTACGAAACAATAACATTAAGCTGTCAAAACTGTCACCGGTAGCTAAAAAGCGCAGGGTAAGAAGTTCGGGGACTGAAATGGCTTTTCTGTAGTTAGTGTCTTGCCGTGAAATTTTTGGACCTATAAGGTTAACAAGATACTCAAAATCACTAATTGACACTCGCACCAAACCTTTTGAAACTGTCAATACTCGATAAATCACCAATTTCAAGTTTTCTTTCGTCCTTTTTCAAGTCACTTATGATGTAATTTCCACTTTGCTTGTCCCTACTTTGAAGGTATGGACGAACCCACATTCTTTTCCTATTCTCCTGTCTTCCTGCACCAATAATCTCTACACAAGCTGCAACAGCCACATCTTCCTGTGACTCCAACTGGAGAAGCTGTCAATAACATGTTATTACCGACAATTCTCCCGGCTATTAACTTGTTAATATACATGTTTCAATAACTTTACTATACACTTTTAATTTTGACGTTTCAAATTGTTCATGACAACATTTTTGTCAAAGTAATAGTTCTAAACATTTTGTTATTAATATTTACCAAAACAGCTAAAAACTGTTCAGTAACATATTTGTTATTAACATTTTGCTACTTACAATATTTTTGCTATTTCCACCTTAAATGATATTGTTTGCAATATTTATTTCTCTCGTGTGCTCTGCAATTTATTATTTTTCACCGCGTTTTACTACCCATTCGGACTTTCCATTTGTTTTTACAATAACAATATCATGATGAAGTTTGAATTTATTATATGTGTACTCTGATTTACGTGGAAACCGTTGAGGACAAATCTAATTACACCCGGCTAGGATTCCAACCCCAGCCTCCTCATTATCTAGGCGCTAGACAAGACGAGGTTGCCCATCAATGTCCCTTCTGTGTTTAGGTCGGGATTCTCGATGGGCGAACACACCCTGTTCGTCCCCAACGAACTGTTCCACCAGAACCGTCAGCGGCTGTGTGACCGTCTCCGCCGGAACGAGGAGGTCCCCGAGGGAGCCGTAGTGCTGCTCCAGGGCGGCTCGGCCGTCCCTCACTACGACACAGACGTCGACTACCTCTTCAGACAGGTAGGTGCTAGGGGGTCTACCTTAATCTGACAACTAGCACAAGATGTTTTATTGCAAGTATTGGTTTAAACTGTAAATACTTGGAGGCAAGCGCTAGTTGTAAGTTCTGTTGTGTCATTCTATCATCTTGCGCAAGAATTATAGCTAAGAATGCCTTTTGCGTACTGGAAAGGTCAAGTTGAAAATATTAATTCGAGGACGGGGCTGTTAACGTAAAACCAGTGGTGGCCTAGTCAGAATCGAACCATTGATCCGTCGCGCGGGACCTTTGTCCTATTTTTATGTTCCACTCGTTATCGATTCCATTTCAGGTCACCTGTCCTCGTGACTCGAAGGGAAAGCTATCGTGACTACAAATCTAGGAAGTTCCAGGTTTGATCGTTTTACTGTCAGGTTACCTGCATATTTACACCAATGAGGTGTAGGGAGATTGAAGTTAAGGTTTTGCGTGGAGGAAAGGGGTAAACCATTTAGGACAAACTCTCCTCACTACATCTGACCGGGACTCGAACCTCCCGGTTTTCCCCCTTACTGGCAGGGGGAGAGTGTACGTCCCAAGTTAGTTTGTAAACTGTGTAATATCTTTGTTTAGAAAGTGGACGCTTTATTCCCCCAATAAAAACATTCTCTATCATTCCCTCCACACGAATGCAGGTGCAGCCTTCATCCTTACCACTTGGATTAAAATCGTTAGTAGCGCTATTTTTACCCGGTCCAATGATCACACGGACAAAGGCGTCATTTTCGTGTGGCGTGGTGGGCCCAGTGTACTGAGATGCTTACTTCTAAATGGTTTCCCACTCTCCCTCTACGCAAATTCGTGTACATTTCCTAAAACAGTCAACCTTCCTTATACCCACTCCTTCATTGTAAATACTGTATACGAATAGCTCCTGCCTCGGTGGCCGCATGGTCTAAGGCGTCACTCTCGCTATAAACTAAACTTCCTACTATGGGAAAATTGGAGCTCGAATCCCAGTTGGGTGTACTGAGGATTGTTTTTCTTGAATGAATTTTGATTCTCTTCCATACAAATATTGGTAGACTTCCTCTGAATTACAATTCCTCATCCCTAACTCATTAGAGTAATTAGTAAGTACGCGTGCAACCTAAACACGTAATAAGACGTTTGACACCTTGGCTACCGTGTTAAATAGGCACGATTATCCGTGTTTATGGAATGGGTATTTCCACGGATATTCAAAACACACTGATAATAATTCACTATAATAATAAATTCAATCTCTCGTAGCATCAAAAATCAACATTTCCTTAACGAACAAGTTTATTTATAAAAATAGTTTGTGATGTTTGTCAGACTACAAAGTCATTAGCGACCCTTTGGAAATCCGCATTTTGTTCTGAAACCTAGTTCACACTTAACCGTAAAATGAAAATAAATATATAATCGGTAGTCCCACGGATCAACCGCAAACCGGATGTCCCACACATGAATAATCGAGAGTTAATTGTTATGATAATGTTTTGTTTACATCTTGAAATGACGGACCTTATTCATTGTTTTGAGGAAATGTTTTAGTTGTTGCCACCAGAATCTTTCCTGGTTCATTCAGTGTTGTCTAAAATAAACACTTTTGAGGTGGGAAGTCAGATTCGAAGGGTATCCGGCCGGTACCTGCCATACAAATCATAAAAATGTCTGGCTGGATATAATTTGATTTCCACTTCTCACAATTTTAATTGATTAAATAACTGTTCAACTTATGTGTTTTTTATTTTGAAATTATATTAAAACATTTCTTTGTGCTTATTGTGGTGTACGTTAATGTATTTTAAAGGGCATTCATTGCTTCACGATTTATTTTCTTATTACTATAAAAAAGTTTCTTTTTTAACTGTTCAGGTTTTTATTGATGTGTCTTCACGATACATCTGGAATTTATTTATAATAATTTAAGTTAATCGGCGACTGTTCTTACGTTGTTATGACAAAGTTCCCAATTTTTTTTTTTTTTTTAATCTGTTGAGGTATCTTATAAAAAGTATTGAGCTGTAGATTTTGCACCAAAAAAATTGATTTGTCGTTTAATACAAACCCTATGATTTGGGCAAGAAAGTTGACCTTGGCAATTTTTCGTCCGAGTTGGACGACTAGCTACATGATTATTTTAGTAATAGCTCATGAATAAATGAGGGAATTAATTCATAAGTCATTGAGGCTGAGATATAGATTAACATGTCAGAACGCTAAATATGTTCTAAAATGCTTTAAAAATTATTATTTGTTTCTGAAGAGATCAGAAAAAATAAAATGAAGGAGTAACTCATAGAACAAGGAAAAGAGAAACTAAATAATAAAGTTTAACATAAAATTTCCCCTCCAGACATTAAGGCCCCGCCATAATTTGTATGGCATTTAGGATACAATTGCCTAGTTTTCAAGTGTTTAAGGATTCCGCCTACTCGAAGGAAAATATCCTCACACTAAGGTATTTCTTATGGGAATTGCATTTCTGAAGCTTTAGAACCACTAAAACAATTCTCATTAATATTTAATAATATTTAGTGATCTTGTTAAAATATTGCTTGATTTGTTTGATGTGTTTCTTATTATTTACTTTGACCTCATAACTGCGATATTTCTCCTAAAATCTCGTTGAAAATGAGCTAATCTCACCTTTTCTTGATTTTTCTTAGATTATAAAATTTAATATTCAATGTTTTTAATCCTGCAGGGACATATTGCTTGCTTCCTTTCACTTCTATTGAGGCGTGAACCATATTTTAAAATAACAAAATAACACAAGATTTTTGGACGCCTACATCACGTCATCGCTCCGGTAGGCGGCGTTTTTAATAATCACGGAGAAGATACTTTCTAACAAATATCTTTCTCTGCTTTTCTTTCACCGCTTCTACCCGTCCAGTCCATACATATTTTAATTACATTAATGGTCGAAGGATTAGGAAGGTGAAGAGAGAATGGGAAACCGGCTAGGGAAAACCCCCCTCACTTTATCCAACCGGGATTCGGACTCTCGAGCTTGTCTTGTCTTAAACAAAATTTCAGTTCGTGTTCTGATAGAGGACAGACACTCGCATTTCCTGTTCAACTGAGACACGTATCTCTGATCGTCCGGAGTCTCCCATAGTGTCGCCAACTTACACATTCAATGTGTCACGAGGACTCGCGACAAATAATAGTGTGCCGTGAACAAAGAACCACTAGTTTTCAATGAGGTTACTTTTAAGCCCATCGCCTTTAGTGAACAGACTGTATTACGATGTAAAGCAAACGGACTTTATCTCTAGTAGATCTGTGTTGAATGGAACAACACTGATACATAGAACTCATCTTCATACAAGCTCAGTTCCATCTCTCGCGAAGGGTATATACTAACAACATGTATGTTTTAACACCAACTCAGTGAAATAATTATTGTATTTTCATTTTAAAAAAAAGATAGAATAAAGGTTTGTGATTGTAACTTATTACTTGTTAAACAAATCACAGGGTTGCTACGTGCTACGCATCTGAAAAACAGTGACAGGAAATAATTAAAAGATAATGGATTGAAAAGCAAAGTTATTATTTTTGTTGATAATTGTTATAGCCGTATCTAGATATAATGTTCTTTCAGTTGAAAAATTACACCTGGACACGGGAATCGAACCTGGGATCATTAACTTAGTACGCCAATGTTCTAACCACTGATCTATCCAGGACTCTGCCTTAAAATATGAATGAAGAATGATCCTGAGCACGGGACGATTCTTGGATAGCTCATTGGTAAATAAAGCATTGGCGTACAAAGCCAAAGGTACCGGGTTCGATCCCCGTGTCCAGATGCCATTTTACAATTTAAGGAACAAGTTAAAGACAAGTCAAGAAAGTTTTAAAAAGTTGCTGGAATATTTAAGGTATTTCTGCAATATTGGTCTAAATACTAGGTATATGAACCTAGGCCAGTGAAAACTATTGGTTTTAGCTCCAATTGCGAAGAGCACTGACACTTTTCTTTATTAATCCTTGTGTCATGAATATAACAAAAAACAATATCAGTTATTTATCTCAATATTTAATATCATGTCTGGAAAGATTATAATACTGTTTATTGATTATTTTACGTTCTTTAGATATATTTGGTTATATAAAACAAAGAGCACTTTGTTTTATTTCCTTGTTCTTTCCGTTTTTGAGTTTGTGGCATTATTATTTATGTTTTTACCAGACTCTTGGAGTGATTACAAAGTGTGGGAACAAAATAAAGTTTGTCATTCCAAGTGTCTCTGTAAACTTTGGTTTCTCTTTAAGGGGGCTCGGGTCATTATTCGCAATAGAGGACCAAATTAAGTAGCTTTCATAAACATGCGTTAACTTAGAGATAAATAGAGGGTATATTTTTATATACTAAAATTTAATTCATATTTTTAGTAAAGTAAATTTAAATAAATTATTATTGTTAAGCTTTGTTTGGTAAAATTAGCTTCACTTATTTTAAACTATAATAATAAGCTTTGATAGGTTTTTAAATCTCATTTTACGATGCCTTTTGCCAAAGACAAATTATTAAACCACTTTAAAGTTATTGTAATCTCTTAGAAAATAAATCATATAAATGTTTTATTTTAAAATTTCTACATCCGAAACTTTAACTTTGCCGATGGTGCGTTTGACTTCCACGCTTATGGTCACGGGTTTGATTTATCACATGGGCGAATAAATTAGCGTCTTTAAAATTGAGGCGTCCACGTTTACAGTGGTAAATAAATTGGGGGGACTGAGTTTTGTTTATGTTTTTGAGTTAAATTAATTTCTAAGGTGTGTACCGAGATAATTAAATGGTTCAGGTAGAAAACCTTTGACACACCTAACGCAATAGCAACAATAGTTTTTAGTTTTTATTCATCTGAGGTACTTAACGTGCACTTTCTAAACCGACTGATCATAGCAGCGCACGATAATTTCTATGAGCGAGAGTGAAAGGGCCTACCGAATTGGCTGGGAAAAGTAATTTCACACACCTTCCAAGGTTATTTTACATGCCACAATCAACATGGGACGGCGGCTTTACTTCCCCTTCAAAGGAAGTTTATCGCTCAATAAGAATCCGTTGACCCTGGCTGGGTTTTGACCTACGAACATCGGGTCCAGAGGCAAGCACTTTACCTCAGGGCCGCAACTAAAGTAATTGCTTGGTTACATATTTTAAGTTAAGCTCCCCCTTAAGATTTAAATTGGCAATCAATGATACATTTCAAGCTTGACTGGAACTTTCATCACTTATTTAGATTTTTTTTTACCTCTTTCTTTATACTAGCTATACAATCATTTTCCGTCCGTTTGTTTGTTTTGTTGAGCCTGTTAGGCTGTACACAGTAGATCCTAAGGTTGCTTCACTATTTCCGGTCATGCCTCAGTCCCCCTTCGAACACGCTAACCACATTTCCGTAAACACTAGAAGTGGCATTACGTGATTGTATACTTTGGAGTGAATACATATTATTGTGGAGTTGTAATAGGGCTCCTACACGATCAGCCAGACTGTCAGTATTAGTTATTACTTTATTAGTGCTGACAGTCTGACTGATCACCCTATAAGTTGTAATAGGGCCCCTACACGATCAGCCACACTGCCAGTATTAGTTATTACTTTATTAGTGCCGACAGTCTGACTGATCACCCTATAAGTTGTAATAGGGCCCCTACACGATCAGCCACACTGTCAGTATTAGTTATTACTTTATTAGTGCTGACAGTCTGACTGATCACCCTATAAGTTGTAATAGGGCCCCTACACGATCAGCCACACTGTCAGTATTAGTTATTACTTTATTAGTGCTGACAGTCTGACTGATCACCCTATAAGTTGTAAGATCAGCCCAGCATTCTACTTTCCTTTTTGATGGGTTCTCCTCCTGTCATATTTTAGCGATGAAAAAAATAGTTCATCAACTTTACTCTGAAAAAAAAAAATATTTCAATTTACCTTGATAGGTTTTAATATTTTTTTATTTGGCTTTTTTATACCTTCAAAATATGTTAGTGATGGGAATAAAACTCGTTTCATGTTTTATACCTTCAAATTATGTTAGTGATGGGAATAAAACTCGTTTCATGTTTTATACCTTCAAATTATGTTAGTGATGGGAATAAAACTCGTTTCATGTTTTATACCTTCAAATTATGTTAGTGATGGGAATAAAACTCGTTTCATGTTTTATACCTTCAAATTATGTTAGTGATGGGAATAAAACTCGTTTCGTGTTTTATACCTTCAAATTATGTTAGTGATGGGAATAAAACTCGTTTCATGTTTTATACCTTCAAATTATGTTAGTGATGGGAATAAAACTCGTTTCATGTTTTATACCTTCAAATTATGTTAGTGATGGGAATAAAACTCGTTTCATGTTTTATACCTTCAAATTATGTTAGTGATGGGAATAAAACTCGTTTCATGTTTTATACCTTCAAATTATGTTAGTGATGGGAATAAAACTCGTTTCATGTTTTATACCTTCAAATTATGTTAGTGATGGGAATAAACCTCGTTTCATGTTTTATCGATTAAAAAGGGTAGCTTTAGCTTACCCCGTATATGTTTTCTTTTTAATTTGCCTTCAGTTTTCCTTGTTGAATAGTAATACTTTTTCTTAATTTGGTCATTTTGTATACCTTCAATTTTGGTTAATGGTAGGAATAGACGCCCGTGAAGTTAGCCTCCCCACTTTAAAAGATTCATGTTTTTATGATTGTAATCGTTTGTTCTTCGTTTGTACCGGTTTTTTCCTCAAAAACAAGTTTTTTACCGGTACCGTTTTTATAGACCCACACTTGATATGCTTACATCGGAATCGCCAACTTCACGGTAGCACTCCACTTTTAAGAAGTGACATTTTTATGGTTGCGATCGTTTTTACCTGATTGTAGGCTACCATAAACATTTTCGTTTGTACCTTGATTTTTCTTCCCCAAGCGTTAATTGCTTATTCTCACGTTGTTTATTTAGAAGAGGCCAAAATCATAGTTGGAACTATTTGTTATTTATTTTCTCAATAGTTTTACCCCATAATTGGTTAATTTTAGAATAATATATAGTTTGGTTTTTAAAAAATATTTGAAATAATTTGTAAAGGTGTCTAGTTTTTCCTCCAAACTATCGCTGACCCTTCTCGGAAGACCGGTTGAAAAACCATGGCTGCTCCAGTTAAACCATAGGACAGGTCAAGAAGGATCTCGGCACAATTATTCACATGAAGAGTGTACGGACACTCCTCGGTGGCTGCATGCTCTAAGTCATCATTGTCGCAGTACACTAGACTGCCGATGACGGGGAGATAAAAGTTCGAATCTCGGTTGGGTGTACTGAGGGTGCTTTTCCACTCTCCCTAAAACCCTCAGCATATTAGTACATGAGCGTATAACCCAACGGATAGTAAAAATCGGTGCTATAATGTTTGGTAAGTTTTTTATTCTTGTGAAAACTTCTGAAAGCTGAAGAGTATTTCAGGCTTGATATACTTTATTCTGGTTGTTAGTCTTAGAAAATAAAGGGGAGGGGAGCCTTGCCCATGGTACAGAACACAGTTTTAAAACCTGGGGAGGCCCTGCTTCTAGGAACGGAGCAAGATGATAAAATATAAACCGGAGAGGACCTTAAGAGTTCCCTCTAAAGGCATTGTGCACCAAAGCTTGGTTTAGATACCTCAGTTAATAACAATTATTATGGACACAAACATCAAAGTCAAGGCAATTAAGATGGGAACTAAACGCGAGAAAAGGTGTTTTCTGCAGTTTTTGTAGCAAACATTTTTTTTTTGACAAAATTAATCAAATATTGCTCCAATAGAGAAACAGTGTAATTTTCTTCAGATGGTGATATCAACAGTTGTTGAATGTATGTCATGAGCATATTAGCATTTAATGAGAAACTTTTTAAATTAATAGAAAAAGTTGCCATTAAATTCCAGGACACCCTTGACAGATATTCAATAATTGTTGAGGTCACCCTGTGAGGAAAATTAAAATTTAGGTTTCTACTGAAAATATATTTGATTTATTTTGATAAAAAAAAGTGTTTTGCTATAAAAAATTCCAAAAACACTTACTTTTCTCGCGCCCCATATATCCCCACCTTAAAACTACAGGCGAGTTCTGACGAGTCGTTTTCAATTACGGTAGTCATTTTTCATGAAAAAGGAATCGATTCACTTGTGTCATATTTATTTCTCATGATGAGAGTGATCAACTATCATTGAAATTTTAGAAATAGCGCCGCGTAAAACGTTAATAACTTGAGTTTGCAGTTATCACATGAGTTACAAAATATATTAAGATAATAAAAAGAAGAACCGTAGCGGGTGGGTTAGACATTGGATTTCACATAGAAATAAACTGGATGCTAGGGAGTTGATGTTAAAAGAAACAGTAAACAATTTACATGTTCTCTCTGTTCATTTGGTTTTCATTTTTCAATAACGGTCACTAAAAATGAAAAAAAAACTCCTTTTAACTTTTATTAAAAGTATGAAACTACTATTCACTCTAATGAATTAAAGTTTTTTGGGGTTCATTGGGTATTTATTTTCACTGAATCATTGAAAATGACTCGTTAGAACTCACCTTACCATGAAAGTGTTATGGATGTAGGTAACTAAACTTGATAAGGTATATTCCTTGAAGGCCAGCGCGCACTCGCTGGCGTCTTTCCTCGGTCACGACGAACAAATATTTCAAAAACTGCGTATTTACTATACGTTTTTTCTTATTAGTTTATTTTGAACTAATTGTTCGATAACCTGTGCCCATGCCCCCAAAAAACCCCACTCTGGCGTCACCCTTGAGATTACCTTGTTTACCTTTTCTCTCCATAATTAGTAACCATTGGTATAGAGAGTTTTAATAGATGCCTCTAACCACCAGGGGATGAATTCTGACCAATATTTAAATACAATATAGGAACATAATGTCTCTTTGTACATTGTCTCGTTATGTTCAATGTGCTATGTGCTCGATGCAAAGCAAATTGTATCGGACACATCCTTAGGAAGAACTGTCTTCTTCTGCACGTCATAGAAAGCAAGGTTGAGGGAAAGAGGAGCTAAGGAAGAAGGCGGATTCAAATATTAGATGAATTTAAGGAAAGAAGAACATTCTGGGAACTGAAGGAGGATGCAGAGGATAGGGCACATTTTCGGTCTAAGTTCACTGACAAAACATCTAACAATAAGAATAATGTGAAGGTATTGTATTCGTACTGTGATTAGAAAACAAGTTAGATTGTTTTCCAACAGAAAGGTTTTTAAATGGGATGTAATAAATTCTAGTGAGTTGAATGTACTTATTGCTATGTGAAGTAGATAGCGGTAAGTTTTCTTCTTCTTCTCCTCCTTGAGTCAACAGCTCACCGAGCAACGTTTTACCTGGAAGTGAATCATGTCTGGGGTGTGCCATTTGTTTCCAAGCGAGATTTCCAGAGAATATTCAACAGATTTAAAATGTCACTTCTGATCACGTGTTTGGGGAAGACATATCGATCTAGCTACTACTACTCTTATAAACTTGATTGGCAAACGAATACACGTAAGTAGATTTAGATCCTGCTTTTTGAGGGGGGCGCCCAGCCTAAGAAACATTTTTTTTCTCGTCCACAACCCGCCCATTTTGACGTATTCGGCTTAACCTTTTAAAGGGCGAAAGTACGAAAGAAATAGAAGGTGAATGGTAGAGGGGAGAATATCATTCTAAGCTACCCGCCACGCGGACAGTTTGTTATTCTGGCTTTGTCTAGTTTTTAGAGGTGGGGAGGTTGAAATTTGAATCCAAGCAGAATGTTCTGAGGTATCGTTTTCCTAAATGGTTTCCTCTCTCTCCCGCCACGCAAATATGGGTACAATCCATTTACAAATGCTGTATTCTTATTCCTACTAAATTAGTCTATGTGTATATACGTATAGCCCGGACAGACAATACGATGCAGTGACCTGTTTTAAGGCGTCACTCTTGCAATAGACTAAAGACTTTCTATAACTGGGAGATCGGGATTCGATCCTGGTCTGGTGTATTGAGAGTGGTTTTTCCTAAATGGTTTCCCATTCTCTCTTCACGCAAACGTGGGTACACTTCCTTTAAATTTAACCTTCCTTATTCATAACTCATTAGTGTAATATGTACATAAAGGTATAGCCAGCCAAACGGGTAGTAAGACGCGGTGCTAGAAAAGAGAGAAGTATGGCGCACATACACATACAATTGGCGCCTCTATTTTAGCCAGCCGGCTGGCGTCAAAATGGTGTGTGAAGTATATACCAGTGAGACACTGTGTGCCATTTTGTAGGCGAGATTGCAACGCTCTATTTGAACTTTGGAGTCGATGCTGATAAGAAATGTAAATATTGTTTCGTTATTTTTCCTCGTTGATGAAGCTATTTAATCGTTCAATGTGACGCAAATATTTGTTGTGACACTATCCTTGCCTTGCATAAACATATTATCTTGGAAGATATGCGACGATAGTTTTGTTATTAATAAACACTTGATTTTATTTTGAAATGTTTATCCAGTTAACAATGTTGCATTTATTGCCCGTGATGAGACGGTTGAGGTTTGAATCTTGACCGGATATACAACTTTTATAGTGGGCTTGCCCGAATTGCGCCAATCCACCTAGCTTGGACCCGAATTGCTCCAAGAGCTTAAAAGTGCCCCCCAGACCGGACCCGAATTGTGCCAATACCCCCTTCCCAAGACTGGACCCGAATTGCGCCAACTGTGAACATAAACCAATATTAATGCTATGGCGGGAGGTAAGAAGGACACAAGTCAAAAAAATGATCTAATTAATTATATTTAACTATATAAAACAAAATCAAATAATAAAAAAAAATAACAAATATAAAATAAAAAAACCAGTCAAACATAAAAAACGAGTCATACAAAGGATTTTTGGAGGGGCACACACTTCATAGAGCTTAATCTATCTATTGACAAAATCGTTAAAAATAATTTCAAAATATTTTGAATTTTTGAAAATTAGTCATCAGTAAACTACCCTTAAAAGGACTTCGCCAAAACCAGGTATACTGTATTAATTGTCATGTTAAATACACCCAAGATGTATGTTTTAATCAAAATTGTTAGTTATTTTTGAGAAATTTCGAATTCTTTTAAAATTAGTCATTAGTAAACTGTCTATAATTAAGTTTTTTTTTCTGAAGATCAACCATACATTCCTATTCATCATTTAAAAAACTCCTCAGATATATACTTTGAACAAAATTACCTAAGTCGATGATTGGAAAGTTGGGGTTCGAATCCTGGTCGAGTGAACTGAAGGTGGTTTTCCTTAAATGGTTTTCCACTCTCTCTCCAGGCAAATTCGGATCCACTTTCTCTACATTCAACCTATCTCATCCCAAAGCCCACTGTTATAATTAACACATAAAAGTATAACTCAATCAGGTAGTAAAACGCAGTGCAAAAAAAATCAACAGTGAAAAGTATAATAATCAATTATCAATTCAAAAATGGTTTCGTTTACCATGCTTGCGCTAAATAAGATCGACAGCCTACTATCTTTGTTTGTGGAAATATTGACACGATGCACTCATGGAGTGCTTACTCGAAATCAATCACAATGTATAAAAAAAATTGAAGGTGAAGTTGTCTCTTCTCGCACTCGTCCTTGATTCTCATAGCGTCAATATAGCTCTGCTTTTTCTTGTCTTTAAGTAGGCAAAATACCAGAGGTATGTATGACCCTTTAAAATACCCGTGTACAGTAAAAAGCTGAAGAAAATGTTTCGGTGCTTATTCAAAGGTTCCATCCATTAACACAATTTCATTATGGCACACATACTCAAGATTTGAGTCACAAGAAAATATCACAACCCCCTTCTCTTTTTTGTTTTTCAACAAAAATATTTCGTCTAGAGTAGTATTTAGTTCAATTGAATCCAAGGCAAATTGAATTTCGTCGGAAGATTTAGGCAAATTTGTCAGTTAATGTTATTCCTGAAACATTTCATGTCCTTGCGGGTCAATGTTTCTATAGGTTTTTTTCTGTGTTTGTACTTCTTTGTGGATCAACTTCAATCTCCTCAGCTTTCCTCTTAACTGCGTTGATGATGGATTTTCTGTTCAACTCTTGATCTAGTAATGGTTCGTGGTTGTGTTGGTTTTCCAATCCGTGAAGAGATATTTCCGCCATCAAGTGTGAATATGTTGGCCTTACATTCCTTTTTAGTGCATCTCCACCTCTCTTTTTTCGTCCACTTCAATAGCTTCACCTGTTGATACGTATAATTATTATAGACAATCAGATCTTTCCCTCTTTCACTATAGATCCTTTCCATATCAATAATTATAGCTAATATCACAGTCCACACAAAACCCGAACAAAAATAAAACAATTACACACTTGGACAGTTACCGTTGCCGAGATAATTTGTTAATACTGTACAGATGGATGTCAGAAAAGCTAATACAGATCTTGTTGGGGGCTCTTAGGGCGTTTTTACATTCTTTTATCTAAGGAAGGGAAGACAAAACGTGGCGAGAGCTTGTTTGTGTTGGTGTTTGTTTATTTCATCCCCCCTCGTTCACCTGAACAAGACTTGGCGCAATTCGGGTCCGGGTTAGGTGAACATTTTTAAATCCCTTAATGAGTGGCGTAGTTCGGGCTTGTCCTTTATAGTTTGCCACTATTCAGCCACGCCAATGCGAGTATGTTTTCTTTCTCATGTGGGTGGTTACTTTATACCACACGAACGGTTGGTGAGACGCGGAGATGAGAAATGTGCATATTTGCTAATCACGTATAGGTAGTAAGACGTGGTGCACAAATTAAAATTGCACCAAACCGGGATTCGATCCTTGAGCCTCTGTGATCAAAGTCGATCAAGCAATTGCGCTCCCAGCTTTGTTTCTGTTTCAGTCACAACTCACAAGACTAGTAGTATAGTCGATATCGTGGCGTGTGTGGCTGGAAGTATCGTGGGAGTAAGTAGGAGAAGAGGAGGGCTATGTCTGGCAGAGGAATGTGATCGATGTTAGGCTACAGAGGGGAAGAAGTAGACTGCGGCGGCCCGGCGGGAGGTACACTCGATTCCAATAAAATACAGACATTTGATTTATTTATTTTTTTACTTTATGGAGTTTTCAGACATGTTTTTTTCCGTGGGTTTTTGTAGCTGCTATGAATATTGTCATGTGTGTAACCTAATAATCTAACCTAACCTGTAGGTTTGGGACAGAAGTATGGTCTGGACGCAAAACTCAGTAGGTCGCAAGTGTCACGGCTGAAAACCCTACGCCACCGTTTTTTATATCGGCGTTTAGCACAAAAGTGGGTGTTAGCGCTTGATACAATATTCGTGATTATCTCTACATAAATATCACACACATATTAGCACACTACCTCGGTAGAATTAGCTTAGCATTAGAGTAACCCGCAAAACTATGGATTAAAATAATCTTGCCTGGCCGCACTTTTTTATGTTGGCTGCATTAATCTTCTTCCGCGCTCTCTCTCTCTCTATCTATCTATCTCTCTCTCTCTCTCCCTCTCTCTCTCTCTCTCTCTCTCTCCAAGTGAGCATCTTCATTTCCCCACAAATTCACTCTCATCATCTTGTGTCTTTAGATTATTGTTTGGTTCGAATAGCTCGAACAAGTACTATGCACTTAAAGGGAATAGTGTTTTAAATCTCACACCGGGATTTAAACCAAAGTATCTCAAAGGATGGTCGCCTCAACATTTATCAAATTAGATTTTTATCTTGGTAAGTACGTACGTCAATGAGAAATTAATCATTAGTCAACGAATAAACTTTAAACTATACTATTATTATTATTATCATCTTTTTTTCCTGCACGTTCTACTATCCGTCCGAGCTATCCGCATAATAACAATGCATTTGATAGAGGTGAGGAAGTTAGAATTTAGATAAAGTGTACCCGTATCTGCAGGGAGGGAAAGTGGCTATCAGCTTAAAAGAAAACCACCTCGATACACCTGGCTCGGATTAGAACCCCGACCTACCCAGTCACCGTCAAACAAGTCTATAATTGACTGACGCTTAGGACGCGTGATCACCGGTGTGGGTAAATGTATCTCTAGGGATTGGTTCGAGTCCCGGCTGGTTCTAAACCAGGTGGACGCTGTGGGCAAGGTTCGAGTCGATCCAGGGCTCAGTGTCAAGGAAGCTAACACTCTGATGAGGGTATCTCCTGTAGAGGAATGAAGGGCATTACAGGGATATAACAAGTATTATTAGTAATGTATTATTGTATTCCTGCTCAATGTCTTGGCGAGAAGATTTTTGGAGTCTTATAAAATTCCAAACCCCCATAACCTCAATAAAGTTCAATATAAAAGTAAGTTACTTCAAGAAGGGTTTAGTATTTTATATATGGTGTGGCCAAAACAATTAGACGATTAGTAACTTAAAAATTAATACTTTGATTGAAAAGTAAATATTTACTAACTGAATAAAAGCAAACTAAATACTACACTTTTTCACTTTTTGGAGATAGTGTCACTCAGGTGAGCTCAACTGGACCTCAGGCAAACCTCAACACGTTTTCTGTCACTTTCCTCAGCAAACATCGTATAATTGTTTCCGCCACACCCTGTATAATGTTACATAGAGTATGTAATATTCCTTGCCATCGCCTCTAAGAGTGTTTTTCCCGCGAACCACCGCAGGTATACCTGATTCTGGTTGGAAGAACAGTTTAGAAAATTCGAACATATTTCCTTGCGGCCAACATTGATAACATTTTACTATATCATTTGTGTTATTTTATATGTATTGATAATATCTGTCAAAAGTGACAGCTGCAGATAACATGACTTGATGTATGAATATATGAATAATGTCTTAGGTGGTAACTAACAGATACTGTTCTTCCTACCAAAATCGGCCTATAGAACCCCCCTCCCCCACCAAAAATAAAGTTCTGGGTACACAGATGTGAGTGGATGGGAAAGTACGTTGTGTGAACATTTTCCGTTAAAAATGGTGGATAGTTGAGTCCCAAAGGAAGGGAGGAATGTATTCCTACTAATTACGCTGGCGAGTTAGGGATTAGCAAGGTTAAATTTAGAGGAAGTGTACCCGCTTTTACGTGGAGGAATAGGGGAAAACCATTTGGGGGAAAACTACCCAACTGGGATTAAAACCCAGGTCTTCCCTGTCAATAGGTAGTCTGTTAGTCTGGTCTAACGCAAGATTGACGCCTTAGACCACGCGGCCACCGAAGCAGGTGATAATAATATCGAAGTATTATATTTTTTATAGCAGACCAAGGAGCTTAGACGTGAGTGACAGTTTTACATTCAACCACCAAGCGCTGTAGTCGAAACGTGGCGTGTGAGAAGAAACTAATTGAAACTGATTTGATAATGTTTCTGGTAATTTGTATTTCTCGACTTGTAATAATATCTCGATATTCTAGATGTTCTTTTTAAAGTAAACAGACTGTGCGAGTGTGCGTACAGGAAGTGAGGTCATATCCTAGAAACCTCTTTTTACCGCCAGTCGAGGGGGAAGGGGGGGTATGTGAGGCGACTGATACGAATAAAAAGTTCACCCAAAGTAAGGAGAGATTGCATGCAGTGTGGGTTCAACTCTCCCTACAATTTTAATCCCCAAACTCGATTTGGTGGACATATGGTCTGAGGCGTCAATCTCGCAATAGACTAGACTTCCGATGACAGGGTGATTGTGGTTCGATCCCGTTCGGGTGTACTGAAGCGGTTTTTTTCCAAAATAATTTTCCACTTCCCCCGTTCCGAGCAAATGCTGGTACATTTTCTCTAAATTCAACCTTCCTCATCCATAACAGATTAGAGTAAATTAGCACATCAGCGTATGGTAAATCAAATATGTCTCCATTAGAAACAAAGAGTTTAATTTCGTCCACCTGATGGCCTCAACCGTTCTTGAATATCTGTCAAGAGTGTCTTGGAATTTAATGACAACTTTATCGATTCATTAAAAAGTTTATCATTTACTGCCGCTAAGTTCATGACAGATATTCAACAGCTGTTGAAATCACCATGTGAAGAAAGCTATACTCCATGTTTCTACTGAAGCGACCTTTCATTTATTTGACAAATAATAATGTTAAGCTGACCTTCTCTCGCGTCCCCTTTCATCCCACCTTAACAATATTATCTACACTGTGGCTTCTTTCGCGTCTTCTTTCATCCCACCTTAACAATATTATCTACACTGTGGCTTCTCTCGCGTCCCTTTTCATCCCACCTTAACAATATTATCTACACTGTGGCTTCTCTCGCGTCCCTTTTCATCCCACCTTAACAATATTATCTACACTGTGGCTTCTCTCGCGTCCCTTTTCATCCCACCTTAACAATATTATCTACACTGTGGCTTCTCTCGCGTCCCTTTTCATCCCACCTTAACAATATTATCTACACTGTGGCTTCTCTCGCGTCCCCTATCATCCCACCTTAACAATATTATCTACACTGTATCTTAAAACGCGTCCGGGCTATATGCATATTTAAACTAATGGAGTGGAGATGAGAAAATTATAATCCAGATAAAAATGCACCCAAATTTGCTTTGAGGGATACTGGGAAACCGTTTAGGGAAAAGTATCTCCGTACACCCGGTCGGGATTTGAGCCACGACCCTCGTCGTTGGCAAACTAGGGCTAACGCCTTTTTTAACGTGTTCACTGATGAAGGTGCCACTATTATTAACGGCTTATTCCAAAGAGCAGGAATAAGGAAACGGTAACTTATAAGTCGTATGTTTATATAATCAGAACCCCAAATCATCACTGGGAAAGGATAAGCTTTAATTTCAATCCACCATTGTTCATTCTCTCGGCCATGCCAGGATTCAAACCCGAGACTGAGCGGATAGAATATGACATTTAGTTCGGTCGCCGGTATGTAGACTATTCGCCGCTCTGGTGGCAAAGAGCAGAGGTGCCCGCAGGGGTGGGGAACAGGGGGGCAATCTCCCCCCCTCCCCCCCGAGTCTCTATAGATATTAGAAGTAGGCTAATCCCGCCCAGCATTATTCTTAACTAGCGCCCACCACCAGGCCACCTGCTGACTTCAGAGTTGATAGTTTGGCGCATGCGCGAGCAATTCCAGCAGCATTTACCATCCAAATCGTCAAGGTCAAGTGTCCACCCATGAATTTGGATAAATTTGAAACATTTTTCTTATGTTGTATCTTATTTTTCAGGAGACAAGGATTGCCTTAAAAAGTGTCTTTTGAGGCTTCAATTTAATACATTTTCCCGGGGCCCGGCGGAGGGTATCCCATACCCCCAGCCCGCCCGGTTTGCCCCCCATGGAGGTAAATCCTACGGGCGCCCTTGGCACAGAGCGTTGCCAGGGGGGTACACCTATGGAGGTCGTCTATAAAAGAAAAGTACCAGCAGTGAGATGATGTGATGTTGAATATGAAGGTGTGGGCCAGTGAGAGTCTTAAACCTATTTTGTCTAATCTACCAACCTCTGGTGATGGTAGGGGTAGTTCCCCTTGATAGGAAAATACCCAATGTACGAGCCGGGAATTGAACCCGGGGCACCTAGGCTCGTAGTTCTGTAGGCAGACCGAGTTAAAGTGACAGACAAACTTCGTGTTAAATACATTAGGTCCGAGTACATTGTTAATGGACACAATATATTTTAATGAATAGTGTCTATAATCAATGAATTTTCTGTTTTCCTTGGCATCTATTCACGATGGTTTTCTATGAAAATAAAAGTTTTATTACATATCATAGGGTATAAAGGAACCTTAATGTACCGAAAGAAGTTATTTTTATCTAGCAATATTAAGACAATGTAAATTAAATTTAAAGGTCATCAAATTGAAGATAAAAACTCTTTCATTTCTGTACATAATCTTTTGCGTCATTGCGATTCTCAGGTTTTTTTTTCTGGCCTATTGAGTGGTATAAACGATGTTTCATCGTCGAATGGTGTTAGGTGCTAAACTCGCATTTAACCTCGTTACTGTTGTAATGGAAAGGTGGAGGTTCGTATCCTAGACGGCTGTAAAATGGGGGTGTTTTCCTAAATATCATTTTTTAATACTCTCTCAACGCTAATATGGGTGTGTTTTCTTTAGCCTATCCTACCTTTGATTAAGTCGTTATTTTTACGTTTGCCGCTCCGCGTCTTACTACCCCTACCAGGGTAGAGATGAGAAAGGTAGTATTTAGAGTAAATGTATCCGCACTTGCTTAGAGGGAGAGTAAGAAATATTTTTAGTAAAAAAAAGCCTCAGTACCCCCGGCCGGGATTTGAATCCCGGCATCCCCGTTACAGGCAACCCAGAATGAATGAGCTTGACGTTAAGTCCGCCTGCTCAATGATGCGGGTAAGTCGTTAACAGCCATGGTACCCGCTTCGGTGGCCGCGTAGTCTAACGCGCTAATCTCTTAGTAAACTAGAC
Source organism: Timema podura (assembly GCA_033556935.1). Taxonomy (NCBI): domain Eukaryota; kingdom Metazoa; phylum Arthropoda; class Insecta; order Phasmatodea; family Timematidae; genus Timema; species Timema podura. Next base: position 22,285,038 of record JAVRXN010000009.1, read on the forward strand.
TGCCAATGACGGTGATATCGAGGCTTGGATTTTGGTCGGGTATACTGAGGTTTCTTTCGCTCGGGTGAACTGGGGGGATGGTTTTCCCTAAATGGCTTTCCATTCTCCTTCCACGCAAATGCGGGTACATTTTTCTACATATAACCTTCATGATTTCTAAAACCATGGGCGTGATTAGTACATAAGCGTACAACCCGAACGGTTAGTAAGATGTGGTGCTAAAACAAAGCAAACAATCATTGTGTTAAAACTTGTGAACTAATAAATGAAACACTTCCCGAGTATTGGCTGCCAACGAGACTACAACAGTTATTTACCGTGGCTCTGAGACGCCTTGAAGAGGTTCAGAAATCTGGCGTTACTTTAGGACTGGCTTGTTATTTTAAAACATGGTCCATACCATAATGGAGGTGACAACTATCAACATGATCCAATAGGATTATAAATAACCTACATTTTAGGCTGTTATATAGTTTTAAATAATGGAAAAATGAGATTAGCTTATTTTTCAAGGTCGTTTCATGTGAAATGTTGCAGTTCGGAGATCAAAGTAGATGTTTAGAAAAATGGATCTAGTCTTCCTCAAATAAGTCATTTTTGAAACGGTCACAACCGAACATTCTAAAATAATTTAGTATTGATTGTCTAATTGGTTTTGAAGTTTCAGGAATGTCATTTCCATTGTAAATACAATAGTGTGAAGATATTTTTATTGACGCGGGCAGTGCTCTTAAGCAACATTTTGTTGAGACGTTAAGGTTGTTTTACTAAATAAATCGGTTCCTTACATAATTACACAATTCATTGGTGCGATCACGAAACAGTAACTCCGGTCAACCACCCAACAAACAAAAGGAACCAGTTCGATAATCAATCTAATATTAATTAGAAAGTCAGCCGAACAGTAAAAGTAACCCACAAAAGGTGACGAGGTTGACGTTTTCCAAGTTGGGCGAAAAGGTAAATAATCATAACCTTCCCTGTATCGGTGGCCACGGCGACTAAATGTCAGACTAGTCTAGTGTGGTTTGCTGGTGACGGGCGAGGTCGGAGTTTGAATCGCGATAGGGTCTAGTTAGGGTGGTTTTTTAAAACGCTTTCTCACTTCCCCATACAAATGCGGGTACATTTTCTAGATAGTTGGTAGCTTACACTGTAATAGTTTACTTGTACTGAATTCAGTATTTAACTATGTGTGAAAACATCGCCCGTGTGTACGGGGCGCGTGTCTGGGAGCCTCCAACTGATAGTGGGGGGGAGGGGGGTATCGCCTTGGACCAACCACAGTAATTATCATAGTTCTACTGTGAATTGTGTTGGGGTTAAAAAAATAAAGGAGGTGTTGTTTTTGTTGTTTTCGTGGACCACACGAAGCAATACAATTTACCTTAGTGTGTGTGTGTTTGTGACCTGACGTAACGGGTTTCGCACACACGTCGTCATATGTGAAAGTTTTTCGCGATAGCTTTCTTTTTTCCTGTTATCTTGCCCCCTTCTCCTCCTCTGTCGCGAATATCAGTTGCTCTGGTCGTGTGTGTGTGTGTTTCTCTTTGCTGTATGTCCGTGTCCCACAGCGTTTCTAGACGTTGAGACTTGAGATGCTGGCTGACCTGACAAGCCCTGCCTGGGTCGAATAAAATAGTTTTCGCTTCGTGCGTTGCGGCACGAGTTGTTCTTTGTAGAGGAAGGGTTGGGGCGGCTCTTTTGGCTTGGTTTTCAATGTGGTTTCCCTCATTCTATTTTCAGGCGAATTTTGGTGCAGTTATATAGAATTCACCTTCCTCATTCTATTTTCAGACGAATTTTGGTGCAGTTATATAAAATTCTCCTTCCTCATTCTATGTCAGCAAATTAGTGTTTGTTGAGGATACTCGACGCGTGTCATAGATTTATTTATTTCAGATTATTAAGAAAGACCACACCTTGTGCTCTGAGCAAAAAATTGAAAACGGCATCCAGACAGGGATTCAAACTCTGACTTCTGCGACACCGTCCAACCCGACTGGACAATACTGACGCCTTTTCCCGTAGATCCATCTGTACGGATCGTATTTTGATGAAATTATCACTTGTTTATTAGATAATTATAACTTTTAAATGGTTTCTAATAGCAAATCTCACGGCTGACTTAACAGATAAATTACGTACGCTCTGTTTATCGTGAAACGTCATATCTTGACGGGCTCTACTATGGCCCTATCATATAAGCTGCGCCATAGTGGAAACAAACAAGGTAAGCCTGTTACCTTCCAGGGTAATGACGAGTACATGATTCCTCCCGAGCTAGAAATCGCGTTCAAATTAGGTTTTCCGCATTGTATCATTTGACAATAGCGAAATTATTGGGGTAAGTTTAGTGGGTTTTTTAAATTTTAAAATATTTATTTTTCAGTTTGTTGTGATTTTAAAATGATTTCTTGCGTATAAACCGCGCCACAATCACGTCTGGTTCGAACTGCCTAAGCTGGCTGGTATCCTTGGGCGAAAAACTTGCAACACAGCTCGAGCAACTGACGCCGGGTTCCCAGGAGGAAATGTTTGTAATTATTATTGGTTCAGTGTTAGGAAATGTTAACGTTCAAACAATGTCGACAGCTGCAAACTATATAACCACAACTTCCATCTTCTTGTTACGTAGTCTGGAAAAATCGTTAGTCGTGTCACTAACTCGAGTTGTATTTATTTGTTTTATTTGGATGTTTACCGAGCGCTTTCTAAATGCGAGACTAATAAATATTGTCGGCGCACGACTTGTCAACTAACTTGGGGGCGCCGCCTACTTGGACTAAAATATCTTCACACTGCTCTATTTCTTATGGTGATGACAGTTCTTAAGCTTGAAAACTACTAAAACATCCATTTATTTTCTTAGAATTTGATGTTGTAAACCCATTAAAAACAATGTTCTTTGATTACGAAGACTAGATCTTTGTGTATACACTTTTATCTCAGAACTGCAATATTTCGCATGAAACGTCATTAAAAATGATCTAATTTTACCTTTTCTTAATATAGAAAAAACATGATGCTTGAAACGTAACGTTTCTTTTATCTTTTGGACAGAAACCAAATTCTTAAATAAAACGTGATTTCTGAGCGTCTGCAAAGCTACGGTAGTTTTACCCCTGAGTGACAGAACATATATTTACTAGAGCCGTATTATATCTCCATGAAATAATGTTTTAGAAAGTATATAGTAGTATATAAATGTTTGTTTTTCCCTAGATGTTTGCTCACTCTCCCTTAACGCAAATAAGGCTACATTTCCTCTAAAATATATATTATTCATTTCCATCCAATTAGAATAGTTAATACACAGGGCTTCCATTTATTAACCCCGTTATAAGCTTTAAGCTTTAATAAATTCGTTATTTTAGGAACTATTTTAAAATGGTTTGCAGTAATTTGCAAAATAAAGGAAAAAAATTTCTTGAGTTGTATTATTAATTGCCGCAAACAATTAAAAAATAACTTTAAAAGTAACGAATATAATTTGGTGAATAATTTATAGACAACCTGTATACACGTGTGGCCGGACGGGTAGTTAAGACGTGGGGGAAAATCTTGGCTTCATTGTATTCCCCGCCAAAGTAAATATCTGGTTACACCACTGGCATAACCACAATCTTTCAAAATTGTTTTTTTAAGCAATATGCCTGGTTTTATGAATAGACAAATGTATATTCAGTAACTTTTAAAAATCGTTTAAAAAGAATTTCTTGCGAGCTCTAGGTGAATTATGGAGCTGTTTTGAATATAAGCTGCCATGCGGGTAACAGACTAACAGATGGCCAATGAAGCGATTCTTTCATTATACAGAAACACCATCTGTTGACATCTTTGATAACATTTATAATTATATTAATTATTTAACTCTACCCACACAAATGATCGTATGGTTTCAGGCGTCAGGCTTGTAATAGAATGGATTGTTGTTAACGGGGGAAGTCTAGATTAGAATCTGAGCTGGGTTCTCCTAGTGGTTTGGTTTTCTGCATGTGATTTATCACGGTTACTGCGTCACCCTGGTTTCCAAAACTCTCTCCACGCTAATATGGGCGCACTTCCTATAAAGCTAGTTTTCTCAACCCCCACCCCTCAAAGTTTTTAAAATGTACCCATTAAAAAACTAAACTTTATAATAGTTATCGACTAAAGTAGTTTTGTAATGAGTAAAAATCATATTACACAGGAACAGGATTTGTTAAAACTATACAGCGACCTTATCAGCCTAACCTAACCCTTTATTTAAACTGTGAGAAGTTGGTAGCAAACATAATGTTTAGGTAGGGACGAGTTGTGCTATCACTGATAACAGTTTAGAACGAGAACATATTTTAGTATGATACAGTCAATTCACTCAATGGAATTATATTCTGGACTCGATATTGTCATCTAAATGGAGCAGTCAAATGGTAAACCTTTTTGTTCGTGTTCCCTAACCCAGATATAATTTCTCTTTGACTATGTACCCCCAAATTTGGTGGTACAGGATGGGGCTTCAGCCCGTAAGCGAGCTACAGTAGCCCCATGGCTTCTTTGGTGCTGACTGACAGTTCACAGCTGACTTCTGACAGTCAACATTTAGGTATGTACCTAAATTTTGACTGTCAGAAGTGACAACTGCTAAAGACATGTTTTTTGCAGATCATATGGTTCGGCGTAGGGATATATAAATTGGTCTGGTAGCTTTTCAAAGCCGTCAGAAGTCAGCTGTGAGCTGTCAGTCAGCACCACAGAAGATAAAACTGAGGTATACGTATACCAACCGTGTGGTCACACTATGTTGGAGATGTTAGTGCCAACATTGGTGGATAGAGGGTGTCATGTGGTCAGCACAACGAACCGAGCCTCTACTTATTTACTCAAGTAGCTCCTTATTAATTGTCCTCACGATGCTGAGTTGACGCCGTTCCAGACCCACTGCTTCACAGAAAAAACTGGAAGCGTCGGGGATCGAACCCGACATCCAAAATAAATGGCGTGCCCAGATCGCTTCAGGTCTCTTGAGGCTAGCAATAAATCTTACCCGTATTATTTAGGGTTTATCATGAAATAATACAATATTTTAAAATCTACGTACCCCATTAAGATGTCTTGGCATACCCCAGGTTGGATACCACTGATCTAGCACATGAGTAACATTTTGATAGTGCGAGAAAAGGAGAATTCTGGTACGTCATCGAGCACGATATAGACATTCATTCCATTGTGGCACGTCACTTTCGGTCCAGAGCTGGGGGTTCACATCTATTTCCGCCTACTAACTATTCATTTCTAGCTATTTTAATTTGTCTATCGATTTATTTATTTTTTCTATTCCTTGATCGACGATAATTACTTATTTTGATTTAAGTGAATCCTTGTCCCTTTAAAGATTTAAAAAAGAAAACTAATACAGTTTTTTGGAAAAAATGAATGTGGGAATATGTTTCAAGATTTGGAAGAAGGCAGCAATTTACAGTGTAGGTATCAGGTATCACCTTTTAAAACCTTTTGCCACTATTTAGGGCTGAAACATATTCCTATGTGGTGTGAAGGTAATGCGAGTTTGATTTTTAAATTTCGGCCATAAGGTGCTAAAAAGAATGAGAGATCCGAAAGTACTAAAGTTTGGAATTCTTGTGTTTGTCGGCGGGTAACCTGACAACGTCGATGACGGGAAGGATGAAGTCTTAAATTTGTTCTGTCTACTTTATTCGCTTAGCTTAATCAAATACAAACTAACATAATCTACTTAACCTAACACAAGTAACGCTAACTTCACACAATTTTAATAAAGAAACCGACAATCGAAACGGTTCCCAAATGTCACGAGCCCATTATTTCGTAATTTCTCGTCACATCTTTTTTTAAACTAACATTCGTGCTTCTGACTTTTACAGACTAAACCTATTCCAAAATTAATGCCTTTTGAAAGAAAAAAATACACTATTTTTTAAGGGTGAAAATGCATTTTTAATTTCCACTATATGGTTTCACAAAATTTAAACTATTACCTCATTGTGTTAACTAAATTGTTAATATATGAACACAAGAGGATAGGCCTATATATTTTTACCAGTATATATAAATGAGGATTTTGACTAATTTCGATACGCTGATTTGTATCTCGGCTTGGTCAAAATTTAATTACTATGGGCTACGAAAGAGACCATCCATGACTGCTTCAAAGTTTAGCGCTCCCAGGTGATTTTATTGCCATTTGTATCATAATTATCATTGTAATTTGCTGATCGAATAAGCTCAGAAAAATTCATTTTCCCATTTGCGTTGAAGTGTATGTAAAATATTTATTATCTTAGTAGTAAATTTGACGTAAATTTTAGTCCGAAACAGTTTGCCTATTGAGTTAAGGCTCCACACCCAGCCCTAGCATCTTAAGGGGGAACTCCCACCAAATATCTAAAAAACTTGTCCTACTAAACTCCTTAAATCTGATGGTAGTTATTATTTAATAGCTTTGTGACTTTTTCCTCTAATAAAATAAAGGTTGTTTGTTTCAACAAAATTTATTTGGTTTCTGTAAATCCAACCATTAAAAAGATATAAATTATTTAACTTCAACGTTTTAAAATAACTTTTATGATTTTTCTTCCATGATTACGTCCAAAATACCTTTTCAAAAATTTGATGTCTCTGTTTTCAAAAATATTGTCTCTTTGGCTATTTCCTGAATATTTTAGAATTTTTAAAAAAAAATTTAAAAAACTATATTTATTAATTAAAAATAAGCTAAAGAAAATATGTAAACAATTATTATTTCACCCCCTCCATATTTTAATATATTTTCATCTGAACAGTTTTCTAAAAGAGCACATCAAGTGTTGTATTTTTTAAAAGAGAATATCCTTCAATTTGAGTCTACCGGCCGGTTGCTGTGTGTGTCCCTTGAAGCCATTTTCTCCACCGCTCAACGACCGCTAGCTCCCCTCGCATTCCCATGAGGGGTTGTTGTGTCTGACGTCTGCTGTGAGAGAAGTTTATCAAACTTAAAAGTAATCAAAACGTATCAGAGATCTACAATGAGTCAAGAAAGACTGAGTAATCTAGCAATACTGTTAATTGAGAGAGATTTCAATGTAGATTTCAATACTGTTATTGAAAATTTTGCACATATTAAAACGAGGAGATTTTAAATAAATTTAAGTATACTAGATTTATATTAATTTTACTTCAATATTTTCTTAAAGTACAATACATGTGCTTGGGGGCCAAGGGGTTTAATTCTGAATTTGGATTCGGGGTGTGCTAAAGTTCCACGGTCTAGGGGGCGCAATACTTGCCTTGCCTAGGGAGCTGGCAACCCAGCCTACGCCACTGGTTTTACCAATTGTTCTCTATAGGTGTGAAACATAGTCTCTTACCTTTAAATAATGAAAATAAATTTAGGGTGTTTGAAACTAAGGTGCTTGTGAAGATCAATGGACAAAAAATGAATGAAGCTAGTTGGCAGTGGAGGAGGCTACATAACCAGACCATTCAGAATAGATACACTACAGGATTTAGTGGACATAATGAAAATGGATTCAATTCAGAATTTTTATTTGTCGTACTTGTTTAGGAAATGTTGGAATGGAGACCATTCAAAATGGATACATTCACCTCCTCCACTAGGTAGTTTATCTTTTAAATCTTTGAAATGAAGATTGATATTTTCTATGTATTTCTAAATTTTGGTCCGTGTATCTTTCCTCTAAGTTTAATGATTTTTACTTTAGGTTTAATTTCCTGATTACAAATTAATAGAGGGCCCACATATATAATTTCTGTTAGTATTTTTAAGCTTCATTCACGATAGTTTAACAAGGCAATGAAGCTACCATTTTAAACGTAAACTGTTTTGTACATTTTTAACTCTGAAAATAAAAAAATAATAGTTAAGCCTCAACAAACAATGTTTGCATTTTTATATTTTTAAAATTGATTTTTAGTTAAAGAATATAGGTAAAAGACATGGAAACTGATTTTGAAGTTCAAATCAACAATATTATAAAGAAGTGGTTCAAACGCTTATCATGAAGGATTTCCCCATGTAAAAGAGTTGTTTTACAAATTTTGAAGTACATTTTGAGAACTATTTTAAAAAATATTTTAATAAATATTTATAAAATCAAAGTTACAATTTATTTGAAAAAACTCAAGAACCAAATAAATATACATCTAACCCACATTGTTTGTGTGTGTGTGTGTGTGTGTGTGTGTGTGTGTGTGTGTGCGCGCGTGTGTGTGTGTGTGCGCGTGTGTGTGTGTGTGCGCGCGTGTGTGTGTGCGCGCGTGTGTGTGCGCGCGGGTGTGTGTTTGTTTTTTAAACGTAAGTCTCCTTTTGGTACCAGCGAAATGACACCCAAGATTAAATTGTAAACTACATAAACTAAACTGACGTTCTGGTGTTTGTACGTATAACTATCATGCTTGCACAGTAAAAAATTGTATCGCATTGGAAAAAGAAAAAGTATTACACTTAAAACTATGCATATTTAAATTAAGAAATGATAAGACTGAATAGAAGACGAGTATGGTTTTTAAAATATATTTTGTAGCTTTAGTGATAGTCTGAGGTTATGAGTGGGTTTAACTTTTGAAAAATTATGCAAGTATTATTTATTTATGTTAGAATACAGTCAATGTGGATGATAGGACTGTATGTAATCCTATTTTGGGTATGAATTTTGGATCATGCTAAATTCAAAATTACATTGCTTGCTTAAAGCGTTAAAAGGAAAGATTGTTCTTCCGCCTCGTTCACCTCTGAATGCTATGAAGTCAGCCCAAATGATGTACGGGTACCTTGGATTCACCCTAGGTATATAGCTTATAATAAACAGAGTTTCAACTAACTCAATTTCTGTATGGCAGACGAGTGTCATTCTTGCACGCAGCTTTTGGTATTTTGATGCATTGAGAAGAATGTTTTAGAATATGTTGATGCTGTTTGGTTATTATCATATGCTTTTTTTTTGTGGCATATAAAATATAATTTATTCAAATTAGGTAATATCATTAATTCATTAAACCATTTTTGTGTATTTTTGAAAAAAAAAAATATTCTTTAAGCAAAAGAAAGCATTGTTTGCCGTAACACAAACCCACTAATGACAACGAATGTCATAGTTCAAAGCTGAATTTCTTTATCTGATCAAAATATATTAACTATTCAGAGAACTAGACATTCAAATGTCTTTTTTTGGGAGTTGGACCAATTTCAAATAATGTTTTGGGTGAAATTATCTCATATATATAATTTACTAGCATTGGGACGTTTAACATCCGGCTGCCAGCGTTTATATGTCTTCCTTGTACAATACCAAGCTAACTCTAGCAATCCCAATTTAGAGCTCCCATTCAACTTTCACTTGTAAATTTGAAATTGTAACACTTATATAAATCTCTGAAGTGCTTGCCAAATTTCAATTTTCTACCTCAGTTAAAACATTTTTCCTATTTTTAGCACCCTCTCCCCCTACCCCATTTCCTGAAACCCAAATCTCAAATTTCGTATAATTGTCTTGTTGAGTGAGATGACTCTTCTTACTGTCCTCCAAATTTCAGATTTCCATATCATCTCAAAGGGCTAGGTTTTTTTTTGGAACACACACACTCACTTTCTTTTTTATATAGGCTCTACTATAATTACATAATTTATACTACATTATTACGTTTATCTGTGGTAATATGAGATATCAAATAAAAAAGTTTATATATTTACTAGAAATAGATGATGTTTGTAGTTGTTTATGTAAAATTTTTATTTGTGTAGGGCAAACAAAAATTTAGTTAGATTAATTTAAAATAAAAACGTTAAGTTGAAATCAAACTATGTTCACTGTTCAATATGGAGATGGTTTTGATAGCATTTTATAATGATGTACATTGTTAGCTAATCATTTACGATAAATTATTGGATGATAAATATTTATTTCATAATCATTTGAGAGTGACGGGGCAGAAGAGAACAGGCCGTGGGCTGAACAAAACTGATATAGAGCACTCAAGATGTGTTGCGTGCTTAGGATAAATGAACAAATTCATCACTTGATACTATACATGTATACCGTGTCACATGGTTAAAATGTCCCTAAAATTTAGGAAGGAGGAGAATTACAGGAATACTAGCTTCACTAAATTATAGGCCCTCCTCTGCCCTCGTATATAAATATCTCTTGGTGAATTAACTTTTAAACTATATGCTATCCAAACTCTTTGTAAAGAACTATAATCATAATCTAAACTAATATTGTAACCAATAATGATTTTACTTTAGTGTTCTCGGATACAATTTTGTAGTTTATTAGGAATGTATTGGTTCACGTCTTCGGTCCCTTAAATCCACAGAATATTATTACTTAAGAAGTGGAACCAGCTCATTTATTACTTTACACAATTTAGTTAATATAACTTAAAACTATATTATTTTTGTCTTAAAACACGTTTATTAAATATTGTATATATGTAATCTAAACACAGGGGATTTATTAAAACCAGCTAATTGTTAGTGATGTCACTGACACTTAAATGTATTTTTGAAAACCAATTTTTTTTTATGTTTATTTGTGTGATCAAGTAACCGCGAATGAAAATAAAATTAAATTGTGCAAATTTTGAAATCAACCCTCACTATTATGTTTAGAATGTGTGTATTATGTTTGGGTGGACGACAAATGTTTGGTCAGGACATTATATTTATTTTTTTAAACAACCTGAAAGTTAATTTGTAAATTAAATAAAAATAAGGCGGAGGAAAAATCAGGCATGATTCCACATACATTCTAGCTCTTTTTTTTTTTGCTAGCTCTATGCTTATACTTAGTCCTAATGATTTGCAGCCTAAGAACGAAAGTGTATATTATAAAATTTCAATCACATTCACTTGAATAAAGAAAGAACAATGGAAATTCGGTCACCATCGAGCCCTAACTTTTTGGGTTGTATTTAGGATTATTGGTATTTTTCTAATGTACACTTGTCATAAAGGTCCTAAACACATTATAATTGCTAAAATATTCAGAGCTCTAGTTGCTTTCCTTTTTCCATGTTCCGCTTCTGGTTCAAATACTTTTATAAACTATTTTGTTTTTACTTTCTCTCAACTCCTTGGAGAGAAAGTATTGTGATCATCCAAAGAAATCTAGTTTTTGCTAAATAATGACAATCATGATTCCCTGAAACAGAAAAAGTGGTTCTCGCGATGCCGTTTGTCTGTATCTCGGCCTAGAACTGAAACCATTTTGCCGATTGGGTTAAAACTTGATATCAAGGATTTTCATAAAAGTTCCCCCGAGAAGTATGTGGAATTGGATATCTATCCCTAACACTAAGGATAGCTCACCGAAGGAAAAAAAGAGAAAAAATCTATTTTCTCGAAATTATCTCTAACAAAATTTTGATTAAATTTTGTATCTGGACGTAGTCTAATATAACAACAGTTCTGATTTTCCCATGAAAATGACTTTAAAAAATCGATTTTCTTGATATTCGCTGTTTCGATTTAATTTCCTGTCTAAGTATTGTTTAAAATTAAAAACCAAATGACAATTTATTTTTCCCATGAAAATGAATTTAAAGGTACTTTTACATAAGCAATGATTTCAAATGTTGATCATTTATCCTCAACTATTTGAGATTTAAAATAATTTATCATTGAAATGTTGTACTACTATTAAAACTAAAAAAATTTAATTGACATATATTTTTATAAAACCAATAGAATCTGAATATGTAAGATATGTATGTAGAACATGTAAAAACAATTTGGAGATCTTTAAAGTACTAAATTTAATGTTGGTGGACAAAGATATTCCTATTTTTTGTTTTTGTTTGTATTAGTGTGCTGAGTTCATAATGCCATAGGAAGCTGTGTATATTATTTCATTTACCGACCTCGAATAAAGGAGGAGGTTCTCTTATTTGAGCTGTATGTTTGGTTTTATTTATCTATGGTGGATTATTTCTCAACAATGTAGCTCTCTCTCTCTCTATATATATATATATATATATATATATATATATATATATATATATTATATATAAATTCATTAGGTACGGTACTAGTTATTTCCATTCAAACTCAACTCCAAATGAAAAATCCATACTCGCACAACTCTTAATATTTTGAATGGTTTGAGGTTTTGTACCTGGTCAAGTAAAGTGGTTAATAATTTTCCACCTTATAGGTTTCACTTGTTTTTCACTTCCTCTAAACAAGCCTTCTTGATTTTTTTATCAAAAAAAGTTTCAAGTTTGGCCATTATGAATTATTATTAAAACAATTTAAAAGATTTACCAGCATTTTTATTTATTGGGTCTTTTATTTTAACGATTAACTTTCAATTAGAATTAGTTATTGTATTAATTAATGCAGAATGTCAAGGTTTGAGGCCTACATCTTAATTATACAAATCTAATACACTATTATTGATGATTAATAATATACTATATTATACAAGTGTACAAACTGAAAGAATGTTGAATGAGAACTTGAGAACTACTACAGCTATGCATCATTTTGAAATAGAACCCAAACCCGGCCTTACAAACATGAGCTGAGAAAAAAAAGGAGAAACCAGCCCTCTCCTTTCTTTGTCTCGGAATCTATTTTTGGAAAAAAATGTATACCTGCTACTCAGTCAACCATACAGGCGCCAATACGTCTCGCTTTACACAAGTTGAATTATCAGGGGGGGAAATGGAATTGAAGTTCTCTACAAGCACGAAGCATAGCGGATTTGAAACAAACTAGAATGTATGGGGGTTCTCTCTTAAGACATATTTACTAAACAAAAATAGTAAATATCTTGGTCACCACGACCCGGAGTCGAACCAGGCCGGAGAGTTGTGGTCTAGAGCTCCAGCCACAAAGCTGGTCCTCACTTTGCCGGGGTGTAACGGCTGTCTCATCTCATCTCATCTTCTCCGGCATCCGGTTAGTCTAGTCTGTTCCCATCTTGTTGCCGTGGCGACGTGTGTTGACTTGGTGTGACGTCATGCTGCGGCCCTTTTACCGCCAGACTTCATTACATTTCCTGGCGATTAGATGGGGTTTGGGTTTATTTCCCTGACAGGTCAAAGTCGGACGTAACTCTTAGAGGATTTTTTTCGTGTTACGTGTGTTACTGTCTACCGCCCGGGCAATCTGCTAATTACATCATGGCATTAGCAATCTGGTCTAATGTGAGGCAGATTCTTAAGATCGCGCGACCACCTGTGCGGATTATACACATATTCAACAGGTCATTGTGGAAAAACTGTAAACACTATAAAAAAAGTTGAGTGTGAGCAACGGGTATTATGAGGAAATTCACCAGCAATCGCCTGGAAAACTGAAACATACTCTATCTAAATATGGCAAAAATGTTAAACGCTGTTAAGACCGATTTGCAATAGATTTTATTGGTTGAAATTATCTTCGGTAACATATTTTCAGCTGTTCGTAGGAACAGGAGTGGGTCCATGGAATAACTTCGGGGGGAGGGGGACTCTTAATGGGGGGGGGGGCGGTCTGGGATACGGAATATGGAATACCCCCCAAGTTTGGGGGGCGGGGTGAAATCCTCTCTTGGATTATTTATTAAAATAAATTTAACCCCCAAAAGGGTCGTTTTAAGGTTATAGTGGACTCCTGGAAATAAGAAATAGAAATAGAACTAAAACAAATCATTATATATATAATTACATGTTTATAATATTTCTTAAATGTATGCTACGAGTTGTTACTGACAATACGATTATGTGTTTACTAGTTTTGGCATATCGCTTAACTACTGTGGATTCCACACTTTCGCCGAAAAACAAGCGCAGAACAGAAATATGATCACGCGACGATCTCTAAGCCAATCACAAGATTTCCGCTTTATCGGTGCGAGCTGTTATGCCAAAGTTCAACACATCTCTACTTTGTCCACTCTGCCTGAGATGTTTGGCACAGGAGAACCAATCATATCGCAGAACCAACAATTTCAAATCATTGAGCATGTGCTGTACAGCTAGAAGAAAGAAGATAATCAGCTGTTTTAAGTTAACGTTGCAATGCATCATGGGTCAACATACAATATGTGAGTTGCTGCGCCACTGAGGCAGATTATGCTTTCGGCAAACGTGTGAATCAAGCTTTAAACTACGTACTCTGGGTCAATAATGATATCATTGTGGACATGCAGAAGAGCCAAGCCAACCTGTATTATTTCCACCATAGCTTTCCTCAGCCATGTATATGTTACCATCCACTCTACTACCTCTTACCTACGGCCACACTAGACTAAAAGGAAGGTGGGGGTAGTCTTACATGATAAATGTGACAAAGAAAGCAAGACATTAGCAACAATTAAATAACATATGAATGTTTTATTCAAGATAACAACAATGAAACAATAAATTATATGGACTCAAAAATCCATCGGAATTATGGGAGCAGGCAAAGTGATAGAAAACAAAGTGGCCGACACGAGAGGACAAAGTGGTAGACAGCCAACTGCTAGACACGCAGAAACGACGTGGACCAAGTGATCGACACGAGCTGGACCATGTGATAGACAGCCAACCGGTTTACAAATGAAAACAATTATTTGGAAGGCTGGGTGGGTCAAGTGGTCGACACGACTTGGACCAACTGCTAGACAAGCTCATGTATAGGGGTACAAAGTGATAGACAACCAAGTGGTCGACACGAGAGGACCAACTGCTCGACAAACTTTGATATCATCCAGTTAAGAGTGGCTTAACCTTACACTTATTGACATATTTTTGTAGGGTTTGCTAAAGTAAAAATGTAGATGAAAATTACTCGAACTAATGATGACCTTATAAAAGAATATCATGAATTGAACAGTCGCAATTAATTCTGCAACGCTGACTGCAATATTAAAGAACAGTTAGCGCTGGTCCACACCTATGAACTATTTTATTTTTATATTAATAGATTAGAGGTGAGGAGGGTATAATTTAGAGAAAATATACGCGGTTTTTCATGAAGAAAGAGTTGAAAACCATTGAGTAAAAATTCCTTAGTGGCCTTTATTAAAACTTGAAATTTGACAACAGTTTTAAAATAGCATGTAAAATTAATAATCGGCAATAAGCGACATTAAAATGGATTTTTATTGTTTTTCAAACAGATAATTTTAAAATATAACCTGTATATTTAGCGCTACATATTTTTTTTAGCACCGTGCTATACTAGAGAGTTACTACCTACCCGTTTGGTTTATACGCCTATATACTAACTAGGCTAATGTGTTTAAGAATGAGTAAGGTTGAATTTAGAGGAACTGCACCCGATTTTTCGTGGAGTAAGAGTGGAAAACCATTTATGAAAATCCACCTTCAGTCCACCCAACTGGGATTAAACCCCGATGAATGGTCTTGATGTTTAAGGTGTCGGGTGGAGAATAATGCATAATTATTTCGTACCGTTTCAAACCGTTTCAGAATAGTTTAAGGGATGTATGGTAAGCAGGAAGGACATATCGTTTAAGGTACAAGATCTAAGCCGTCAGGTATCAAGGAGCAGGTAGTAAGATGGATACATCGTTTAAGGTACAAGATCTAAGCTGTTAAGGTTTAAGGACCGGCTGATAAGCGTGGTGGGTGGTAAGAGGATGGATTGGAGCTGGATGGGATCAACACGGTCATGATCGAGCCAGGATGGATACAGGAAGTCGTATGGCTGAAAGGAGGTAAGAGTACAGGATGGGGACTGGAAGTTGTGCAGATCAAGGCTGGGGGTAGGAGACTGGGAGGAGGGGAGAGGAGCGATTGGCGGGCATGGCAAGAGAAGGGGATTACGGCTGGGAGGAGAGTACAGGATGGAGGCTAGAATCTAGATTCAAGGGAGAAGGGGGGCTGCTAGGAAGGGGGCTGCAAGGGGCAGAACGACAAATACAGGGACATAAGGTTATGTTTGTGTAATTAGGAGCCTGTTAAGGTTAGGTTAGGTTAGGTCAGGTCAGAGGAGAAAGTGATCCCCCCATTCAATGTGGTGGATCAATGTTAACCTTATAGGAGAAAGTGGTCCAGAAGTGTCATTTTAACAACTACAACCATGTTTATAGCGTTGTTAGTTTTGAAATAACTTGTGTGTCACTTGAGCCACTCTTGACTGGATTCATCTCGATGTTTGGCAAGCAATTCGGCCGCTTGGCTGTCTATCACTTTGTCCTCTTATATGGGAGCTTGTCTATCACATGGTCCAGCTCGTGTCGATCACTTGGTCCACGTCGTTTCTGCGTGTCTAGCAATTGGTCTGTTTACAGGTTTGTTCTCTCGTGTCGATCGCTTGGTTGTCTATCACTTTGTACTCCTATACATGAGCTTGTCTAGCAGTTGGTCCAAGTCGTGTCGGCCACTTAACCCACCCAACCTTCCAAATAATTTTTTATAGCTTGTCGAGCAGTTTGTTGTCTAGCAGTTTGTATGGTGCCCAGAATTATGTTGAAAATCATATCAATGTCGTCATGTGAATGTTTCCACATCAAACGTAAATTTAAGTCAAATCGGTTTGTCTTGAAGAGACAACAACTCGACCACACTACACTGTCAGTTTCACAACAGTGAATATTGACAACACAACCTTAAATGTTTGACTATTTAAACAAATCATATGTTTATAAATACCTTGACTGATATTTATTTGAATACAAAAATAAAGAGCCTAATGGGCATCTTTGAAACGGTTATCAAAGTGTCTGCTTCATCACATTGAATACAGACGGAGTTAAAGTTACGTTTAACATCACACAGATGTTTATATAAACACGAGAGTTTGGCTTTCCGGCATTAAGTCAAACTCCCGCTGGACTATTAAATTTTGACACAAAAATTTACGTTAACAAGAACTCTTCTTGTTGTTAGAAAAATATGACATACAAAATGACTAGTTAACCCACAAGTTATTTCAATTAAATAATTTGGAAGATTATTTAGTCTAAATCAAACAATCAGCTAACCTTACGTTAATTCAAACAACAATTAAATATGAAAACATTATACAAAAAAAAGGAGGAATTTACATTTACTTGGAGATCAAAACTTTGTCAAATTAAATTAAATACTTCTAACAAAACAAGTTAATAAATGTGGCAATCTATGTGTCTTAAGTGACACTAGCGCCCAAGTGGCGGCAAAACTGTCTCATAATTAAGTTAAGTTTAATAAAAAACATTTAGTAACTAATTAACGCTTATTCTGGCTTATTCAAAAAAAATACATTTACATTAATTCAAAATTGAATTGGCCATAATTCAATTTTATTAAATTACTTCGATACAAAACATTACGTCATCATCCTGTGCATTGTCCAAGTCCAGTACAGGACTTCTCCAGACGTCGTACTTAATAAAGTCAAAGACATGACTTCTCTTGAAGGTGTAGAAATAAAATAGTCTAGGACATGGCTTCTCTTGAAGGTTTATAATTATAATTGTCAATGAGTTTAAGAACCGCAAGGTTTAAATAGTGTTTCTAGTCGCTTAGGAAAGAAAGAGGGGAATGTTCACATTGGTCGATGGCTTTCAACGGTCATTTTTCAAACATGCAGACGATCACGCAGTCCTTGACTAGTCTAGGATTGGCCGGCTGCCTCTAACACGCGCTGCATTGGTGTTAGAGCTCCGTTTGTTGGTGGAGGTGACGTACCGACATCACGCGATAAGTTGGTGGTTGGATTCGTCTTGCACGCCGGACACCAGGGTAGTTCCATTTAGTTGATGTTCTCAGTCAGTTCCGATTTGACCTGTCCGCTCGGAACCTCGGCTGTTGGCGCATGGCGGCTGGTATCTAACCTCCTCATCGACTTAGGACACGAGGTGGCTTTCCAGTCTTGAAGGTTGTTCTAGCCAGAAGAAATACAAGCGTTAAGTACATGAAAATTTTGTGATTGTGGGGAAGTTTCGTTCTTGATTGAATTCGTACAGATTAAAGACAATCTACATAGGACTACAATAGAGAAGCTTACTATTGCAGGAAGTTTATTACTATTGAGGTCTCATATGGAGTGGGTAGTATGACTTTTGAGGAAAACCTTTGCGTGACGCTTAAGATGGGGAGGGGGTAGTATGATGTAACATGTTCCAATGTTAAATCTTGATTAGAGGCAACGGTGACTCTGCCAGCTACCCTTAAGGGGGCTACATAGGGAAGCCAATACAGTGTCACTCAAGTGTTCATCTTTATCACGATTTTGATAAAACTATTAGTAGTATTGAAGTTTGGTCTTCACTGGAATGAATACAAAACTCTATTCTATGTTTCTATAGATAAGAGAGATCTGTAAACATAGTTTTAAATATGAAATTTTGCCCTTAGAAAAGTCAAAATAAGCGATATTTGAGTCGATTGTTAGATACCTAAATCCAAGCGAAATGAAAGGGCAATACTATAGGAACATAGAATGGAGATTTGTGAATCGAATTATATAATTTATTAGGGGGGTCACAACACAAAATTTATTGGCATTATTATTAACCTGAGCGGTAGCAACTGGTAATATTTTCCCTGTACACTAAGGCCATCACTCGGCAAAGGACCGGTCAAACTTCGCTCTGAGCGAAGGAGGAGGTAGGAGAAGTGAAAGAATGGCAGACGAGCAGGTTAATCCTTCCCTCGCTTTCTTTTGCTGTTCGTACTTCCACCCGGCTCATCACCTTCAGTAGAAGCTTGCAGGTCGTGGCGCTCTTTATTGAAAAATATATTTTGACCACATTTTAGTAAGTGCAAGCTAAAAAAAAAAGTTAGTGTCAATATGAACCGAGATAATACAACTGCGGACCATAGAAGAGGAAAAAAAGAAGATTATACCTCACAGCCCACCGCAAGAAAAGAAATTGGAATAAGGGGAAGAAACTATGCATTGTTGATTCTAGGTGACTATTTTTTTACTATATATAGCAACAGTGAATTTGTTAAAAATGACACAGGCCTATTTATATTCATGCATTTAACGTACACTTTTTAAACAGACAACCTAACTTAGGTAACAATGTGTTCTGTACTTCACATTCAGAAATATAGCCCAGATATTCACCATTCAGATAGAAGGACGTATCCATCTAAAAATAGAAATTTTATTTTCTAGCTCCCCCGGTATTAAACTAGTGTCCTCTAGATAAACACTTAAACGTGTGCTACACAACCTGCATTTTTAATAACTTAGCTACCATATTTATTAAGAGGTGATTTAGGTGCAATGGAGTGATAAGGTAGTTTAGCAAATGTGCACCTGCATCAGCATGGAGAGAGCATGGGTAAACAACAAGGACAATTTAGATGTTGTGCATTTAGTTAGTATTCGTATCTTTACCTCTTCCTCAAATCAATCCAATTTCTTGAGAGCCAGAAGCATTACATTTTATGACCACCAGTGCATCTGTATAAAGCAGCGTTTCCCACTGCCGGGCCGTGGATCTTTTCAGGCCGGTGTGGCAGGATATATTTAGACTAGGACATTTTTATGTAGTGGTTATATTTGTCAATGTCGCCTATCAATACCACCCATTTTGTTTTTTTAAGCTCTTTGTCAACGCCGCTATGTGTTTCTTCGGAAATCTTTAGACTAGGAAATTTTTAGGTAATAGTTCTTTGTTAATGCCACCCTTAGGAATTGTGTGTGTTTGTGTGTGTTCACAAAAGTCAGACCTCAAAACAAATCAGAACTCATTTGTTAGTTTATCTTTTTGGACGTTTATTAATTTAATTGCATATATTGTTAATGCAGTGTAATGTTAACTTAATACATGGTTAAATGTAAGAGCAGACTTATGCCTTAATTTCGCCATGTATATAAAGACAATAATAATATATTAGTTTAGGTTAGGCTAGGTTAGGTTAGATGTCAAATATTCAGGTATGCCACTGCTCAAACCAGTTTAGTATGATTTTGGTAGAAAGAACAGTAGGCGTTATTTACTAAAGTTACTAAAATAATGTTAATATATTCATACACAAATTCATGTTATCTGCAGATGCTACTTTTGATATATATTATCAATACCTATAAAATAACACAAACAATATAAGAAAATATTATCAATGTTGGCCGCAAAGAAATATGTTTTGATTTTCTCTATTGTTCTTCCAACCAAAATCAGGGTATAGCACTAATATCCTTGAACACGAATTTCCTAGTCAACATTGAGATTATTAGACCACTGTTGGGTGTCAAAGAGATGCCGTTCCTTTGAGTGCGTGTCGATGCTGCACTAGGATCCGTCTTGCATTCAGACTAATAATATCCTGGACTAATGTTATCCGCTCACACCGGGCCGCGAACTATATTATGGTGCATTTCTTTAATAATTTAATGGGACCGCCCACCGGAGCGATGGAATGCGTTACAGATGTTCAGGAAATACGGCATGGTTAGGTAGTGTTTTATTTTTTCCGGTTAGGTAGTGTTTTATTTTTTCCAAACTTGACGTAAGCCAAAATGAAGCTAAAAGGTGGGAACATGCTCATCTCGTACTCTCACCCTTACAATTTGATTATATATATATATCAATTAATAAAAATTCGAAATTTGCTCATTTTCAATGGCCCTTTAAATATATTGTCCCAGTTCTGAGACGAGGGTAACTACTAGATATTCCTAGATACAACCTTTCCGAAACAAATAAAGTCATTTTTTGATAAGGTCACAACAGAAAATGTAAAGATAATTTATAATTCCTTTTAAGTTTTAGGTGTTCATTAAAACATTTTTAAAATAATATCTGTTGTAGCTTTTATTATAAATGTGTTTACAAACTGAACCTGTACAGTCGTGTATGCTTTGCCTTCTTATGATAGCTATTATAATTATATATTAATAACATAGATTATATTGTTTTTTCGATAAATTAAAACTACCGACTATGAAAAATAATACAAGCAAAAGGGACCACCGTAAAGGGGAAAAAACTATACTTCGACTATCTGCTCGCCACAAAAAATTAGGAAGGAATAAGGGGAAGAAGCGTTTTATTGATGGATCCAAGTAAGTACATCCTGATTTATTAGTAGGCCTGAAAACAGGATCCAGCTCACTGTTCAACGGTTGCGTGTTAGTTTATTTTTGCCGTGTTACTCCTATATTCAGGAGGACGGGGTTAAAATCCCGACCGGAAAATTCATTCAGCTGGTCCCGTGAAGTAAAGAACCATAATTTTAATTCTGTTTCTTAAATTTAAAACATGTAATTTTATGGTCTTTATAATTATTCTTATAAATCCAATGAGCTTCCACTCATTCTTTGGACCATACAAAAAACATTACATGAAGAGAAATAAGAAAAAAAAGTATATATTTGCTGTACGTATACTAATTACTAACAAAGTGGTGATGGAAAATTTAATTTCTTAAAATATGTATAACTATATACAAAAACAAAATTTTAAACATTACACGCAAGATAAAATTTAATTTTAATAAAGCTTAATTCAGCTCTGATACGTGAAGGCTAAATCTAAAACAATTATTACACTGTTTAGTGCCTGATTAGTTGTCTCAACTGAAAAAGTTCCAAAATCAGCTTTACAATATAAAAACCTTGAGCAACATATTTAATTTCTGAGTAAGTGTGAATTTGCATTTTCCAAACTAAACAAAGCCAGTAATGTTTTAGCCTAAATATCGCAACAATTAGGGTCGTACTAAGATCTAGAAGCTTACCGACGATATACTGTAAATTCAAGCAAACTCTTTGGATGGAAACCTAAAATTGAAAGCAAGGATTATAAACAAAGTATTGACGCGTGTTTATGAACTATTGCTTTACAAGGTGGGGCTGCGTGAAGCTAGTCTCCCACAGCCGGTAATATACACCTCTTAGTACGTTGTAAATAGAGAACTAATTCTGAGACTGCAGGATCTAAAGCACCAATCATGCACTAAATATTGACAAATGTTTCAGGATTATTGCCTTACATGGTGAGATAAGCTTCACGAATCTCCACCAAGGTGCATTAGCGGTAGTTTTTTAACTGTGAAATTCACTTTGGTTTTATCATCTATCTCCACACGCTACTGTGAGAGCACTTTTTCGTATCAAATACTTCCTCGTCCCTAGTAAAAAAAATTATATGCTATTGTGTTAAAAAAAAATATTTTTTCCACCAAAAAAGAAACAAAGGCTTATTTTTAAACCAAAACTGTTATTAAAAATTAATAAGAAATTAAATTTAAGTATAATATTTGTTCACATGACTTCATAATAATAAAATAGGGTACTGGAATACTTGTTTTAATTTTTTTAATAAATTCATATATTTTTTATGTTACAATAATTAATACTTGAACACGCTTGACAAAATTAAATTCTTCATTATTTTGCATGCATATAATATGCCCTAGCAATAAAATGCTCAGATAATTACAGTTTTTTGTCTGAGCTTTTTGAGCTACATGCTTAAATACAAATTATTCGAAATGTAAGGCAAAGTATAGTGATTTCTTAGATTCAACCAATTTTATAACTAATTTTAAATTATATTAAATTTACAGAAAATATTTACTGGTTACAGGAAAATAACTATTCAATAAAAGCATGTAATAAATTTCTGTGATTTTGATGATTGATGGACAGTGACCAAAACACAAAACATCATTTCGGGATAGTAAATTCGTCTTTATGTTTTTCTGCTGTCAGAAAAGTTCAAATATACCGCTTATAGGCTTTTAATTTTGTAGTTTTATAGTATTCATAGAAAAACAAGTTTCTTAAAAAGTGACCTTATTTATCCACAGAATATGCTTTGTAAAGACCAATGACTTACGTACTAACAGAGGTAGTAACAGTTCATCAAGTCAGCAAAGCCCTAACATTCAAGAACAAAGAGAAATTATAGATCGCAACTCTATGTCTCCTTCTTCTGAAGAAAGGTGAGTTTCTAAATAATTTTATGGCATAGACTATAATAAGCTCTTTGTTGACTTGCAATAAATTTTATTGCTTAAATATTTAGGCTTGAGTATAAAAACTTTATAATAAATATTAAAGTTCTAAAAAGGTGTACATATATTTTTAGATAGCCAAATTAATAATTCCTAAGACGAAAAGACCGCAAAATCCTTACTAAAACAGATTTATTTTATATAGGCCTACCAATAGTTGTTTACGTTTTTATTTTAGGAATATTCATAGTGATACAATTCAAATAATCCCCTCTCCACATTCGGGCACACCTACCAGCATCTTCTCTGATACTAGTGGTATCCTCCCTGTACATTCAGAGCTGCCTCATTGCAGCGCACAAATTAATACATCCACACATTCAATAACTGGTAGGCCTAGCAGCAGCACCTTTACAGAAGATGTGATGGACATATGACTACTCTAGTGGGGCTTCTCAGATCACTTTTAACCTTGAATTAGAGTGTAAACACGTCTCGTCACTTGGTAGTTTATACACCGTTTATGCTAAGAAGGGAGAAACTGTGAGGTATAGTCCGAATGTCCAAATTGTCAATGTAAAAAATACGCTTCTCATCCTCGGATATCCGCCTCGCCCCCCAAGCCCCCCGCCCCAGCCCCTGCCACCCGCTCCCCCTCCCGGGGCCCCATAGTTGAGGTATCAGTTTATCTATTAGTTCCTTCATACCAAGAACGGTCTCAATTATCGAAAACAGATATTGCCTCAGGCAGCCCATTAAGCTTAGGCTATGAAGAACCATACGTTGTTTTCGCTAAGAAGGAAGACTGTGAAACTATATACATCGTTTTCGCTAAGAATGGAGAACTAAACTTCTCAGGGAACCCCACTGGGTCAAAACACGGGGAGCAAAGACACAGCTCCTGGGTGTAAGCGCAAAATACCACTTACCAAATGGCATTTGGATTTAATGTCAGGCTCATCTATTCTGATTGGCCTGTTAGCAGTTAGGTTGAAGTTCTAAGTCCAGCCGGTGCACAGAGATATTTATTAAATGGTTTTCCACTCTCCTTTCACTCAAATTAGATTACATTTACTTTTAATTCTAGATTACGCATTTCTAAAACCTTATTGTGCGTAAGTGCGTAAACTATCATTACTGTAACTATATTTTTAATAATCTAAAATATCGGGTTAGGATTACACTGTTGATCACCAAAACTTGGCTACTTATTTTTAGACGTAATTCTTGATTTTACTATATTAACCATTGAGCCCAAACTGAAAAATTGTCAACTCTAGTATTAGTAAATTAATGTTTACTCTAATTTTTTTATAAAAAGGTTACCAACCTTTATAAACTGATGAAATCTGAAATTAGTTAAAAATAATAATCATAAGCTGAGTCTTATATTGAAAATTTTGGTTTTATAATAGGAATAGAAGAGTTGTCTGGAAATATTGATAATAAATTTCAATTTTATAATTTCTACTTTAGGAAGAAATCTTAGAATAGAAAATAAATATAAAATCTGCACTTAATAAATACAATAAAATTACAATATTATTTTAATTGTTTGGATAAAAATATCTTAAGTGGCACGCCATATTTTTTATAGGATGTGGTAGGCTATAAAATATTATCTTGATTGGTTGATATGGTTTTGACTCTCGGTGGAAATTTGTGGGTAAGACATAATTATTGTTATTTATATGTAGAAAATTTAAAGTAGTTATTTAATTACGACATACTGCGAACGTAGAGGGGCTCATTATTGTGGCTCTTTACAGATCGTAAAATGAACCAGAACTGACGACGGTGGCAAAAATTTAGCATTAAAAATAATCCAATAGTTTCACAGTAGTAGCAGATAATATCCCAAATTTCAATATTAGTGTTACAAAATGATAACATAAAATATTACAGCTAATACAACCCAATAATTTTAAAATGACGACTTAAAAAAACATTATTTTCCGATAATTTAAAAATGTCAACATAATATAGGCTACAAAAATAATCCGATAGTTTCAAAATTATTAAAAATAATATCACAATTTCTACCATTTGATAGGATTAATAACAAATACAATATGATGGTTTCAAATGAAAGACAATCTATTCCATATTATAGTCCGATAGCTTCAAAATGATAGAAGAATAGAATATCACTACACTTATAATAGACAGTCTTAACGTAATGACAGAACATCTTATACATCTTTGGTAATTTGAAGTCTGACGCATTAGTTAATTTGCTATGGTGTCTTCCTACTCAATCAAGGGTCCAGGATTTGATTCTTGGAATGGCAAAACAATGTATTATTGGTGAATTGTAGGTTTTCCTTCCACAATGGTAAATTAATGGCCAGGGGCTGCATTTAAGCTAGTTTATAAGTCATGTATTGATAGAATATGACGGTTGATAAAGTGCATGTTAAATACCTTAAATAATAATATAATTCGTTACTTTCAAAATGCCAGTAGAAAATTTAACAACCCAAATAGCCTATTATTTCAAAATTACGATGGAAAAAATCACAAGTGTAGAGTGATAGTATAAAATATACGATATAAAATATCACACCAAGTATAATTCAATAATTTCAAGATTACAACTTACACTATCACAACAAATATAATTTGATAATTTAAAAATGAAGAATGAATATACAACTCTCCTACAGTATCAAAATGATAATCGAAGATATCAAAACTCTTATGACAAAAATATTTGATGGCATTATGACAGAAAATATCACACGACTTTGACTTTCGGTAATTACAAAATCACAATAGAGAATATCACAACAAATATAATCCGAAAGTTTCAAAATTAACACATAAACTAAAATATAGTTTCAAAATGACGATATAAAATATGAAAATAATTACAATTTGCAAATCTCATTGTATGCTTATAGTTTCAAAATGATGATATAAAATTTTAACTAATAATAATCCAATTGTTTAAAATTAATGACAAAAGTTCTCTTAATTTGTATAGTTAAGATATTTAAAATTAACGATATCAATCCCAAGTTATATAATCTAAGGGTTTAAATTGGCTAAGAGACAACATTAATATGTATCTGAACCAATATTTTATAAGTGACAAAACAAACTATTACAATTTAAACAATACATCATCAATGATTTTAAAATAGGGACACAAAATTTCTCAATCTATTTTATTTTATTGTTTCAAAATGATGATTATATTACAACAGGTTAATATCAGAATTTATAGATATCAATATATTTTCAAAGTAATTTCAAAAACCCTCAATATCTAAATAATACAATAGTTTATTAAAGTTTATATAACAATATAGTTTATAAAATGACCAAAAAAAAATCACGCCGTAAATAAATAAATAGTTTTTAAATGATGACCGATAATATCTCATATTAAATATTTATATTGCTTCAAAGTTAGTAAAGAAATAAAATCACACTTCAGCTAATTAATAAGATAGTTTAAAATTAACGGGAAAAAGTATCGCTTATTTAAAAATGGAGACAGAAAAAAAAGCTTTGGAAAATAAAGTTTGATATTTTTAACATGGTGATATCAACAGTTGTTGAATATCTGTGAAGAGCTTAAGAGCATTAGATTACAAACTTTTTAAATGAAGAGAAAAATAAGTCAATAAATTCCAGGACACCATTGACAGACATTTAAGAATTCATTTTGAGTTCACCATGTGAGGAATATCAAATTTTAGGTTTCTACTGG
Source organism: Timema podura (assembly GCA_033556935.1). Classification (NCBI taxonomy): domain Eukaryota; kingdom Metazoa; phylum Arthropoda; class Insecta; order Phasmatodea; family Timematidae; genus Timema; species Timema podura. The sequence goes on from JAVRXN010000009.1 coordinate 22,311,613, forward strand.
AGAAATATTTGATTTCTGGTTACCTAAGACATGTTTTGATATTTAAAAAAATGTAAAAATACTGTTCTTAACTATTGGTCTCGACACGCTCACCTTAATCTTCTATTGAGCATGTACTTACATTAACTTTACATTCTTAATTTAATAAACTTGTAGTTTTGAAAAGAGTAAACATCGCTCCCTGTATATTTTTTAATTTCACTACAGTCTTAATATTTCTCTTTCACTTTCAAGTTGAAATATCTATATTAATAAAAGCCTAAAGTTACATGTATGTATATATTATATATAATGTCCATGGAGTCTTAGTACATTATACTCAAACTTAAAGTGTTAATAAAACCTATCTAAATATCATTTTTGTTCTTTTTTTACTATAGTATAGACATATCCTCTCTACTAGGTTATAGACTGTTGCTGACATGATTTGACAGGAATGAACAGGTCTGGTTGTCTGAACAGAGTTTTAAAATTTATTTTCAAAAGTTACATGGGTTATGGTTATACAACAAGAAAGATTAATGATTGTGCTGAAAAGTTCAATTGAGTTTGCATTGGTAGTGACCATTGAAGGTTTGAAAGTTATATTTTTATCCAAATAATTACTTAGCGTAGATTCAAGACGCGGTTTTCTTTTAGACCTAGGTGTGTCGGCTTCAATCAGTAGAAATGTGTGTGTTATAGCGACTTTGGATTATAGGCCTATGTGTACCGTTCGCCATTATTAAACCTTCTATCCTCTACTAGCAGTAGTTAAAAATTTAATTCATTAGTATGCACACTTGAAAGCTTAAACCATGTTAAGTTAATAAAATATCATTATATAGGCCTATCAACTATAATGTCCTATTATTTCCATGACATCATCAATAGGAAAAACTAACTTACTAACAGCACAACAAAATGGACCCTAGCTTTTTTTTAGCATACTATAAATTTGTACATAGACCTAAGTTAACTACCATTATTGTTTTTTAACTCTTAAATTTTATGTTTTGGTTATATCCATAATCGTGCGAACCAATTAGATAGTCAAAATACTTGGTCCAAGTTACGTGCACCAAGCAGTCGGCCGATAAATACAATATACTTACTTACTCGGGAACTCTATAAAGTTTATTGCCAAGACCGACACCTATCCCTATCCTAAGCTAGTTCTATCCAGTTCACCTCACTACCCCCTATTTATTTCAGGTCCACCCTCCCATCTTTGTATTGTATAAATATATTTTGGGTAGAGAAAGCCTACACAGTATTTTGAGATAATAAAAAACACATCACCGAGCGGCGTCATAAATTAGATCTATATCTATCATAAAAAGGATGTCAGCCATTAGAATATTATAATTGTGAGATAAAATAATTATTTCCGAAGATGATTAAAACTCCTCTTTAACATATCTATGGCTTCTTGATTAGGTACTACTGCTTGACACTTAGATTGTGTTTTATTTCCAAGACATTTGTTTAATATGGTATGTTAGATTTCAACTATATAAACCAGACTTTGTTTGATAAGTTAGGTTTGATTTGTTTATGTTTAATCATGTATTCGAGATATTTGTTTAATATACCAAGTTAAATTTGTTTGTGTATTTAATCATGAGTTTATGTTAAAAAGCAATAATTTTATACTCAAACTTAAAGCATTATTACCAGGGTCTAACTAGACTATACTCTGTGGATAATACACCATTCCAACATCAGATGAGCTTTCTCTCTCTCAAGATCAAATTTGTTTTTTTGTTTAAGTTTTTACAAATCTATCACACACAATTAAAAATATATTTATTTACACAAATCAAAGTTTTTTTTTACCAATACTTTAAATATTTATTTATTGGAAATTTTTTTACAAATACTTTAAATATTTATTTATACAAACATAGCTCAGACCATGAAACGTATACTTGGATATTTATTTACACAAATCAAAGTGGTTTTTTTACAAGTATATCTCATACTATGAAAAGTATACTTGTAATATTTATTTACAAAAAAATTATAGTTATAGTATATATATATATTATGGAAACACTAATCAATTTCTTGAGTTCGTAGTGGGAATAGTGTCCTCGGTACTAATTTATAAAGTCCAGTTTAAAAAATTATTTTAACATATATGTACAGATGGTTTCAAATTTGCCTAGAATATAAATATATACAAACAACTAATTCTATTTTACTAGAAATAACCAGGTAGGTGGAGATTTAAAAATATCCCGGATGCATAAAATATGCTTGTTTTCATGCAGAAAAAATCTCAAATCTTTGTCGGTGGAACTGTCTAGAGTGAAAGATGATTATTCAGCCCGTCTAAATGATCACCTTTCTAGTCATGGCGAGAGCGTTTGTACCCAAACGGTAACGTATTATAATGATCGATTACCCGCCGTTTGGTGTATACCGGCCGGTAGATTTTATTCTGCGAAACGGTACATACAGTCGCAAGACCTTTTCCTACAATTTTGTGCGGTATCTGTATGTATCCTTCCGCGGCCTGTTCGGTGACCATCGCTTTCAAAACGTCAAGATTAACGTCGTTCCGGTTGCCGTAGTTTATGATCGGTGGCAATCCTGCCAAAACAAAAAACGGTGTGCAAGGTTCGTGGGATCACCATAAACTACGGCAACCGGAACGACGTTAATCTTGACGTTTTGAAAGCGATGGTCACCGAACAGGCCGCGGAAGGATACATACAGATACCGCACAAAATTGTAGGAAAAGGTCTTGCGACTGTATGTACCGTTTCGCAGAATAAAATCTACCGGCCGGTATACACCAAACGGCGGGTAATCGATCATTATAATACGTTACCGTTTGGGTACAAACGCTCTCGCCATGACTAGAAAGGTGATCATTTAGACGGGCTGAATAATCATCTTTCACTCTAGACAGTTCCACCGACAAAGATTTGAGATTTTTTCTGCATGAAAACAAGCATATTTTATGCATCCGGGATATTTTTAAATCTCCACCTACCTGGTTATTTCTAGTAAAATAGAATTAGTTGTTTGTATATATTTATATTCTAGGCAAATTTGAAACCATCTGTACATATATGTTAAAATAATTTTTTAAACTGGACTTTATAAATTAGTACCGAGGACACTATTCCCACTACGAACTCAAGAAATTGATTAGTGTTTCCATAATATATATATATACTATAACTATAATTTTTTTGTAAATAAATATTACAAGTATACTTTTCATAGTATGAGATATACTTGTAAAAAAACCACTTTGATTTGTGTAAATAAATATCCAAGTATACGTTTCATGGTCTGAGCTATGTTTGTATAAATAAATATTTAAAGTATTTGTAAAAAAATTTCCAATAAATAAATATTTAAAGTATTGGTAAAAAAAAACTTTGATTTGTGTAAATAAATATATTTTTAATTGTGTGTGATAGATTTGTAAAAACTTAAACAAAAAAACAAATTTGATCTTGAGAGAGAGAAAGCTCATCTGATGTTGGAATGGTGTATTATCCACAGAGTATAGTCTAGTTAGACCCTGGTAATAATGCTTTAAGTTTGAGTATAAAATTATTGCTTTTTAACATAAACTCATGATTAAATACACAAACAAATTTAACTTGGTATATTAAACAAATATCTCGAATACATGATTAAACATAAACAAATCAAACCTAACTTATCAAACAAAGTCTGGTTTATATAGTTGAAATCTAACATACCATATTAAACAAATGTCTTGGAAATAAAACACAATCTAAGTGTCAAGCAGTAGTACCTAATCAAGAAGCCATAGATATGTTAAAGAGGAGTTTTAATCATCTTCGAAATAATTATTTTATCTCACAATTATAATATTCTAATGGCTGACATCCTTTTTATGATAGATATAGATCTAATTTATGACGCCGCTCGGTGATGTGTTTTTTATTATCTCAAAATACTGTGTAGGCTTTCTCTACCCAAAATATATTTATACAATACAAAGATGGGAGGGTGGACCTGAAATAAATAGGGTGTAGTGAGGTGAACTGGATAGAACTAGCTTAGGATAGGGATAGGTGTCGGTCTTGGCAATAAACTTTATAGAGTTCCCGAGTAAGTAAGTATATTGTATTTATCGGCCGACTGCTTGGTGCACGTAACTTGGACCAAGTATTTTGACTATCTAATTGGTTCGCACGATTATGGATATAACCAAAACATAAAATTTAAGAGTTAAAAAACAATAATGGTAGTTAACTTAGGTCTATGTACAAATTTATAGTATGCTAAAAAAAAGCTAGGGTCCATTTTGTTGTGCTGTTAGTAAGTTAGTTTTTCCTATTGATGATGTCATGGAAATAATAGGACATTATAGTTGATAGGCCTATATAATGATATTTTATTAACTTAACATGGTTTAAGCTTTCAAGTGTGCATACTAATGAATTAAATTTTTAACTACTGCTAGTAGAGGATAGAAGGTTTAATAATGGCGAACGGTACACATAGGCCTATAATCCAAAGTCGCTATAACACACACATTTCTACTGATTGAAGCCGACACACCTAGGTCTAAAAGAAAACCGCGTCTTGAATCTACGCTAAGTAATTATTTGGATAAAAATATAACTTTCAAACCTTCAATGGTCACTACCAATGCAAACTCAATTGAACTTTTCAGCACAATCATTAATCTTTCTTGTTGTATAACCATAACCCATGTAACTTTTGAAAATAAATTTTAAAACTCTGTTCAGACAACCAGACCTGTTCATTCCTGTCAAATCATGTCAGCAACAGTCTATAACCTAGTAGAGAGGATATGTCTATACTATAGTAAAAAAAGAACAAAAATGATATTTAGATAGGTTTTATTAACACTTTAAGTTTGAGTATAATGTACTAAGACTCCATGGACATTATATATAATATATACATACATGTAACTTTAGGCTTTTATTAATATAGATATTTCAACTTGAAAGTGAAAGAGAAATATTAAGACTGTAGTGAAATTAAAAAATATACAGGGAGCGATGTTTACTCTTTTCAAAACTACAAGTTTATTAAATTAAGAATGTAAAGTTAATGTAAGTACATGCTCAATAGAAGATTAAGGTGAGCGTGTCGAGACCAATAGTTAAGAACAGTATTTTTACATTTTTTTAAATATCAAAACATGTCTTAGGTAACCAGAAATCAAATATTTCTCCAGTAGAAACCTAAAATTTGATATTCCTCACATGGTGAACTCAAAATGAATTCTTAAATGTCTGTCAATGGTGTCCTGGAATTTATTGACTTATTTTTCTCTTCATTTAAAAAGTTTGTAATCTAATGCTCTTAAGCTCTTCACAGATATTCAACAACTGTTGATATCACCATGTTAAAAATATCAAACTTTATTTTCCAAAGCTTTTTTTTCTGTCTCCATTTTTAAATAAGCGATACTTTTTCCCGTTAATTTTAAACTATCTTATTAATTAGCTGAAGTGTGATTTTATTTCTTTACTAACTTTGAAGCAATATAAATATTTAATATGAGATATTATCGGTCATCATTTAAAAACTATTTATTTATTTACGGCGTGATTTTTTTTTGGTCATTTTATAAACTATATTGTTATATAAACTTTAATAAACTATTGTATTATTTAGATATTGAGGGTTTTTGAAATTACTTTGAAAATATATTGATATCTATAAATTCTGATATTAACCTGTTGTAATATAATCATCATTTTGAAACAATAAAATAAAATAGATTGAGAAATTTTGTGTCCCTATTTTAAAATCATTGATGATGTATTGTTTAAATTGTAATAGTTTGTTTTGTCACTTATAAAATATTGGTTCAGATACATATTAATGTTGTCTCTTAGCCAATTTAAACCCTTAGATTATATAACTTGGGATTGATATCGTTAATTTTAAATATCTTAACTATACAAATTAAGAGAACTTTTGTCATTAATTTTAAACAATTGGATTATTATTAGTTAAAATTTTATATCATCATTTTGAAACTATAAGCATACAATGAGATTTGCAAATTGTAATTATTTTCATATTTTATATCGTCATTTTGAAACTATTATTTAGTTTATGTGTTAATTTTGAAACTTTCGGATTATATTTGTTGTGATATTCTCTATTGTGATTTTGTAATTACCGAAAGTCAAAGTCGTGTGATATTTTCTGTCATAATGCCATCAAATATTTTTGTCATAAGAGTTTTGATATCTTCGATTATCATTTTGATACTGTAGGAGAGTTGTATATTCATTCTTCATTTTTAAATTATCAAATTATATTTGTTGTGATAGTGTAAGTTGTAATCTTGAAATTATTGAATTATACTTGGTGTGATATTTTATATCGTATATTTTATACTATCACTCTACACTTGTGATTTTTTCCATCGTAATTTTGAAATAATAGGCTATTTGGGTTGTTAAATTTTCTACTGGCATTTTGAAAGTAACGAATTATATTATTATTTAAGGTATTTAACATGCACTTTATCAACCGTCATATTCTATCAATACATGACTTATAAACTAGCTTAAATGCAGCCCCTGGCCATTAATTTACCATTGTGGAAGGAAAACCTACAATTCACCAATAATACATTGTTTTGCCATTCCAAGAATCAAATCCTGGACCCTTGATTGAGTAGGAAGACACCATAGCAAATTAACTAATGCGTCAGACTTCAAATTACCAAAGATGTATAAGATGTTCTGTCATTACGTTAAGACTGTCTATTATAAGTGTAGTGATATTCTATTCTTCTATCATTTTGAAGCTATCGGACTATAATATGGAATAGATTGTCTTTCATTTGAAACCATCATATTGTATTTGTTATTAATCCTATCAAATGGTAGAAATTGTGATATTATTTTTAATAATTTTGAAACTATCGGATTATTTTTGTAGCCTATATTATGTTGACATTTTTAAATTATCGGAAAATAATGTTTTTTTAAGTCGTCATTTTAAAATTATTGGGTTGTATTAGCTGTAATATTTTATGTTATCATTTTGTAACACTAATATTGAAATTTGGGATATTATCTGCTACTACTGTGAAACTATTGGATTATTTTTAATGCTAAATTTTTGCCACCGTCGTCAGTTCTGGTTCATTTTACGATCTGTAAAGAGCCACAATAATGAGCCCCTCTACGTTCGCAGTATGTCGTAATTAAATAACTACTTTAAATTTTCTACATATAAATAACAATAATTATGTCTTACCCACAAATTTCCACCGAGAGTCAAAACCATATCAACCAATCAAGATAATATTTTATAGCCTACCACATCCTATAAAAAATATGGCGTGCCACTTAAGATATTTTTATCCAAACAATTAAAATAATATTGTAATTTTATTGTATTTATTAAGTGCAGATTTTATATTTATTTTCTATTCTAAGATTTCTTCCTAAAGTAGAAATTATAAAATTGAAATTTATTATCAATATTTCCAGACAACTCTTCTATTCCTATTATAAAACCAAAATTTTCAATATAAGACTCAGCTTATGATTATTATTTTTAACTAATTTCAGATTTCATCAGTTTATAAAGGTTGGTAACCTTTTTATAAAAAAATTAGAGTAAACATTAATTTACTAATACTAGAGTTGACAATTTTTCAGTTTGGGCTCAATGGTTAATATAGTAAAATCAAGAATTACGTCTAAAAATAAGTAGCCAAGTTTTGGTGATCAACAGTGTAATCCTAACCCGATATTTTAGATTATTAAAAATATAGTTACAGTAATGATAGTTTACGCACTTACGCACAATAAGGTTTTAGAAATGCGTAATCTAGAATTAAAAGTAAATGTAATCTAATTTGAGTGAAAGGAGAGTGGAAAACCATTTAATAAATATCTCTGTGCACCGGCTGGACTTAGAACTTCAACCTAACTGCTAACAGGCCAATCAGAATAGATGAGCCTGACATTAAATCCAAATGCCATTTGGTAAGTGGTATTTTGCGCTTACACCCAGGAGCTGTGTCTTTGCTCCCCGTGTTTTGACCCAGTGGGGTTCCCTGAGAAGTTTAGTTCTCCATTCTTAGCGAAAACGATGTATATAGTTTCACAGTCTTCCTTCTTAGCGAAAACAACGTATGGTTCTTCATAGCCTAAGCTTAATGGGCTGCCTGAGGCAATATCTGTTTTCGATAATTGAGACCGTTCTTGGTATGAAGGAACTAATAGATAAACTGATACCTCAACTATGGGGCCCCGGGAGGGGGAGCGGGTGGCAGGGGCTGGGGCGGGGGGCTTGGGGGGCGAGGCGGATATCCGAGGATGAGAAGCGTATTTTTTACATTGACAATTTGGACATTCGGACTATACCTCACAGTTTCTCCCTTCTTAGCATAAACGGTGTATAAACTACCAAGTGACGAGACGTGTTTACACTCTAATTCAAGGTTAAAAGTGATCTGAGAAGCCCCACTAGAGTAGTCATATGCTTTGGAGATGCGTCGAAGACATCATTGTATTCACAACGATAAATACTATATTTCATAATTAATTTTAGTATTTTAATTTCTTTAGTGAACAAGTTAAGGTGGGGTGGAATAGGACACGAGAAAAGTTAAGTGTTTTTGCAGTTTTCACAACAAACTTTTTTTAATCATTAGAAACATATAGTTTAATTTTCTATACATGGTGATATCAACAGCTGTTTTTGAATATCTGCTATGAGCACAGCATCATTTAATGAGAAACATTTTAAACGAGGAGAAAAAGCTTTCACAAAGTTTTAGGACACTCATGACAGAAATTTAACAACTGTTGAGATTACCTTGTGAAGAAAATTAAACTCTATGTTTGTACTGGAGCAATATTTGATTTAGCTTGCTGAAAATAATTGTTTGCTATGAAAACTGCAAAAAAAAAAAAAAAAACCTAGCCAGTTGCATCCCCTTTGATCCCACCTTAAGTACAGTTAATAGGAGTGCCGCATTCATAGAAATAGGGCATAAAGTCTAAAACTAACTATGATATCTATAGTTATTAATAGAGCTAGAAAGATGCAACTTGGACAGAAGGCTCTATTTTGGTAACGGATCAAGTGCAAAGCATGTGATCGCAGATATATTATTTAGTTATTACTTATTATTATTTTATTGGTTCTTGGTATTTTAAATATATGTTTTATATATTTTGAACTACACATTTACAGAGGTACCAGCTATAATCTGGCATACTTGGAACCCGTCCCTGCCATGATAAAATCATTTTATGAGGTTTATGGTGACGCCCCTACAAAAAAAGAAAATTTAGATCAAATGTAAGTCGAAGCAAAATGTTTATCTTACTATTTTAGACAATACTTTTAGGTAAGAGTAGAATTCACATTTATATGAGAAAACTAAGTCAAACATGAGTGAAAAGGGCTCCAAATAGGTGAAAGAAATACACGCCCACACACTGTGATTTTATGGCTGGCTACCTACTAAAAATTGCGCTGGAAAACGTGTAATGAGTACGGCTAGTCTTCATTTGAAGTAACTATACGGTTAGGATGAAATATTTATTATTTTTAGTTCGCCCTGCCAGGCTATTCTTATTTAACTACACTTCCTGGACAGGGATGAGGAAAGTATAATTTTGAGCAAATGCTACAACATTGGTGTGGATGGGGAGTGCAAAATAATATAGTATATAATATAAGCTACTAGCCCAGATATTGAAGAGGAATACATAAATAATTAATTTATCTTGCTTTCAAGAGGTCAAGGATGGAATTTAATATATAGAAATAATTACTTATTACGAAATAATTACTTATTACGAAATAATTTCCATAACAAAATACGTTTTAGAGGTCATCGTTAGAGCTCAAACTAGAGTTAAAACATGCCATTTTACCAAGTTTATGTAATTTATTTATAATTTCTTCAGAAATTTAAAAAGTTTATTTACTCACTCTTGGTATTAATATTGTGTGTGCTTATTGCGAGATAAAAATTGCCAATTTATTCTTCATATTTTGCGAAAATTAGAATCTAAAAAAATTAAATTCATAAAAATTATGTTAATAGGGTTCCTGAAATATTTTTTTATATTATGTAAGTATTTGATTAATACAAAATAACTTTAGTAAGAAAAACAAAATAGCAGTTTAACTGTAAACATAATAGTGTAAAATAGGTGTATGTATTTTTAATGAAAGAATTAAAGAATGCATAAGACGTAAATTCAACTAAAACTTTAGTTAAAGATTTATTTATTACAAATTATTATATTTTATATCAATATTTTTTTTTTCAGGAATACTACAATTGATACATTTAAAATAAGTCCCTCTCGACATTCAGAGATTCCATCCTGTAGATTAACTGATGGTGACACTATTGAAAGTATTCTCCCTACACATTTAGAGTCACCTCACACCACATATCTAGATAATACCATACATTCAACTACTGTTAATTCAGAAACAGAATCTATAATGGATATTTTCCCGGAAGATGTGCCACAAACACCATCGTCTTCGCAACGGTAAATATTACATAATACAGTTTAGTGTTAACTTATTTAGTTAACAATAAATTAATTCCAAATTTTGAATTAAATTTTTACTAAGCTACCCTGATTGAATATGATACATATTGATAGGAGTGTTACCTTATAAAAATAAAATTAGAAACTGAAATACAATATCTAGACTTACGAATGTAATAAAATAAATGCTAATTAAATATAACAGACAAAAGTTAAGATTAGCATAGTCGTGACAGTGGAAAGGTGATCAATTTCAATTAGGCCTAGTAGTAAATTAGTGGAAAAATTATACATGTACACGAGAATTGATTCCATGCGTGCTAAGCCAAAGGTCCGAGGTTTCATTTCCGTGCCAAAGCTATCAGTTAACAGTTATTTTCTGGTTCCAGTTCCACTCCTTGCATTAAATAAATCCAGCTAGCGTGCACATTTGTTTTGTTTTTCTTTCCAGGGACACAAATGTTTTAAAAACACCCTATGTCATAGAAGGACGCAGAATAGTCGACTTACAGTACTTTTTGGAATGTATTCAAGCCATAAAGCATAAAGGGTTCGACTGCACATTTTCAAATATGAGTATTACAGGCGAAACAAGGAATGGCTTCTGCAGCACATTACACTTACAGTGCAAGATGTGTGGTGTTCTCGAAACACTCAATACTGCGAACCCCAACTCACCGATGAATGTTAATACCGCAATGGTAGCTGGCATTATTAACACAGGCCAAGGTTTTTCTCAGATGGAAGAGTTGTCTGCAGTACTAGATATGCCTTGTATGGGCAATCCTATGTACCAAAAGATACACCAAGAAGTAGGTGAACATCTAGAAAACATTGCTTTTGATGAAATGATGGCTGCCGCGCGTGAGGAGGCAGCATTAGCTGTCAAAGCCGGAAATGTGGACAATGAGGGTCGACCAATGATAACTGTTGTGGCAGATGGAGCATGGTGCAAAAGATCTTATAAGAGCAAATACGACGCTCTCTCAGGAGTGGTAAGTTATATATATATATATATATATATAAATACATAGTATTGAGACGTAGAACTTTCTCTTTTGAGCAAGATATATTATTTAATATAATATAGTAATCACTAAATAAACTTTTAAACTCAATTTTGTATTTGCTTTTCAGTTTAAAATATTTTAGCTGTCCTGTGAAATTTTGTTTATGATACTAGGCATGCATTGTTGGCTTCAAGACAAAAAAGGTGATATATATGGGTGTTCGCAACTCCTATTGCTCTATTTGTGAAAGAGCATCTTCCCAAGAAAAACCTGTAAGAAAGCACGTATGCTATAAAAATTGGACACAATCTGCCACTGCGATGGAAGCTGACATCATAGTTGATGGGTTCAAGCAAAGTGTACCAATGTATGGAATTGTATACGCCGAACTTATAGGTAACTTAACATAGCATTTTAAACATAAACATTTAGTGAATGTCGTGACATTGAAAAGTTTTAATTTATAATCCAGTTATTTCATCGGGAACCCAACAAAAATGAATATTAATAAATTATCTTGCCCTATCAGTATGATAGAAAATTAATAAGTGGGTTTTATTAATTGTTTTAGGAGATGGAGACAGCAGTGTCATGAAACGTTTGAGCGTAGCCAAGCCGTATGGTCCTGATTTCGAGATAAAAAAGATTGAATGTGCAAATCACATTCTTCGCAACTATGTGAATAGGATAAAGGAAATCGGGAAAAGAGGGAAGAGCCAACTAGGTCCAGTTCCTGGAATTATCAGGTCATCTATTCAACAAAGAGTGTTAAGAATGCGATATGCTGTAACCGAGGCAATAAAATCTCGTCAAGTACAACCTTTCCCTCATCATGAAAATGTCAAACAACTGAAGGAAGACATAAGTAATGGGCCAAGTCATGTTTTTGGTGATCATTCTCGGTGTGGAGAGCGAGGATATTTTTGTCAGGGACCAAAAGAAGGTGAAACAAATTTAGTGCCAGAGTTGATAAAATATGGCTTATGGGAAGATATAGTTAGTGCTCGTAATTCCTTGGCATTCCATGCTCAGAGCCTAATATTTAACGTTAGTAATAATGTTGCAGAGTCATTTAATAGTGTAGTTGCTAAGTTCATCGGCGGAAAGCGTATTAACTATGCTTTGAGGGGCTCTTATCAAGTTCGCTGTACAGCAGCAGTTACTTCCCACAACAAAGGTCCTACACTACACAGACTCCTACACAAAAAGATGGCTACTGTCAGTCCTGGAGTAAACACTAAACGGTTTGTCACACGGAAAGTTAGACGTCTAAATGCAAGATCCAAACGGAAATTACAGTACCCCCCCCTCAAAAAAACACAAAAGAAGTCTTCAGGTCCAGATGAGCACTATGGGGTTGTAGACAATCCGGCTAAAGCTGACCTCAATGAAGAAGATTATAATCTGAAGAAAGAGCAGTTTATTTGTAGTTTGCATATGACAGAAGAGCAGAGGAAAGCCTTAATTTATGAAACGGTGGAACAAAGTCAGAGTGAAGAATGGAGAAGACAGCGAAGGAAGAGAGTGACAGCTTCATGGTTTGGTAAAATTTGCAAAATGAGACAGACCACATCGAAGGCAAAGCAAGTGAAAACTATGTTACATGGAACATTCTTTGGAAATGACAGGACTCGATATGGTGTTGAACATGAACCTATGGCAATAGAAGCTTTGGAAGAAGTTCTTGGAGTAAAAGTTGAAAGGGTGGGGTTGGTAGTAGACAGAAATATATCATTTATTGCTGCATCTCCCGATGGATTTATAGGTGATGATGCTATCGTCGAAATTAAGTGCCCCGCATCGGCGAAAGATATTACACCAAATGAAGCTATAGAGTGTCAAAAAATCAAGTTTTGCACATTACAAGGAAATGATATCTTTTTAAAAAAAAATTATAGTTACTATTACCAAGTGCAAGGACAATTACACATTACTGAAAGACGGTGGTGTTACTTTGTTGTCTGGACAAGAAAAGGAATGTCCTTCACGAAAATTGAGAGGGATGACATCTTCTGGAAAAGTGAAATGGAGTCTCAATTAATCAGATTTTATATGGATAGTTTGCTTCCAGAGATACTTGATTCCAGATATGATCGAGGATTGCCAATAAGGGACACCTTTTAGATAAAACAGATATTTAAAATTATGACCAACCATTATTAAGAAAACATCTTAATTTGATTGTGAATGGACGAAATTTTGTTTTACTCCCTATAATAAGATAAATAAGAATATTTCCCTTCAGTTTGTTTTTCATCAGAATGGAACATTACTGACCATAATTTCCCTTTATTACGTAATAAACGTTAAATGAACATGAGAGCTCTTTATTTTGTGATATACGCAATGGCGGATCTACATAAAATAGCGCCTATGGCAAGCACTGAAATAGCGCCTCTCTCCAAATATCTTATACCAGTCTTTTAAACAAATTTACCACAATATCAGCTCCAAAATAAGACAAGCTCATTAATCTTTTATTTACCACATTATGGCAACATAAGAAAATTACCAATGCACCTTCCTTGTTTTTACTGACGCAAATTGATATATGATGTGCTTAAGGTCTGTTGTTTCTGTTTCTTCTCTTTACACATTAAATAGAGCAAGATCACACAATCTGCTTTGACCCATGAAGGCTTCAAATAAGAAAGAATTAGTTTCAGCTCTCACAGCTGGCGATGAGAGCAGTATCTGAATAGCACTGCGAAGATAGTGGAAAACGCTTTCATCTACATACTGAGCGATAAATTCTAGAAGCTCTTCAAGTCTTCTGGTTTAAATCCTTAATATTGTCAGCGTAACACAGTCCCTTGACATCAATAAGGTCAAAGAAAGTAAATTCTTAATTTACTTTGATTTCATTTCCATCGTCTGTAATGTCCTGGATAACAAACAACTCAATAAGTATCTTCTCAAGGTACTTTTAACAGGCTTCACTGCTTCTATCCTTGCACTCTGGTTTTGGACTCCGACTTCACAACAACAGGCGCAGCGTTTTTTTAGATCATTCCAGCGCTGTGTTGAAGAAGAGATTGATACTTAGAGAGCTTTAAGGTTTCCAAAAAACGTGACCATCATTGTATCCTGCTTGACTGTAGGTACACCCACCAAGTTGAGTGAGTGATTGTCGCAATTCACAAACAATGCCAGGCTGTTTTTCTCACTTATGCTTTGTTAAACACTACTGTGTTCAACCATCACAGCAGGGCTGTCATAACACTGACTGACACTCTTATAGCTCCATTTCGTCCTTCTTTTCTTCCTCTTCTGTTAAAAATTTTCTTTAATTTTCTTTAATTCGAACGTCATAAAACAAATATGATTAAGTTGTTAGTAATTTTTTTAAATATATTCTCAATTTTAGATAATATCATTTATTTATTGATAAATAACTAGAAACTTGCTTAGTTTAAATATTATTTTACACTTAAAAACCAACCAAAAAATGTTGAAATACGCCCTTAGGACCATTGCGCCCTAGGTTCGCTTTGTCTCAACGGCCAAGTTCTGACATAAGAATTAGTATGTGATCTTATATGGGCTATTTTCAGTATGAATCTCATGGATTTAGCTACAGTTTGTACAAAAACAAATATTCAACGTTTGATTTAGTAGTTAATAATATAGCAACTAAAAATTATTTAAAATGAAAAAGTATTTGTAATAAAAAAGTAAAAGAAATGATAACAGCTGAGTAAATAGAAACTGTTTCAGTGACGTGCCCCCGTTAAGTGGCGCCCAGGACAAGTGCCAAATCTGCCATACCCTAGATACACCACTGGATATAAGTGAAATGATCATGATTTTTCTTTATTCAGAGATATGCGTGTAATGAACATGATTTTAAATTGTTTAGTGATATATTGTGGTAATGTATTGTACATAATTTTACCAAACTTTGTTGTATACATCTATGTGTGGTGAGCATGATTTTATTTTATTTTGTGATATATGTGTATTGAACATAATTTTCTAAACTTTGTGGTATGTTTTTAGTGAACATAATTTTTATTTATGTTGTGATATAATATATAGTATAAATTTCTGTTATTATGTGATAAACCTTTTTTGAACATTATTTTTTAAGCGTTGTGGTATGTGTGTAGTGAATATGATTTTCATAAACTTTGTGTTATACGTGTAATGAACACTATTTTCCTTTGTGTTGTGATATAGGCCCTAAATGTTATGGCCATGGTTTACCTTTATTGTAATATAACCTACGTATAGAGAACATAATTCTCCTTGACTTTGTGTTATACGTGTAATGAACACTATTTTCCTTTGTGTTGTGATATAGGCCCTACATGTTATGGCCAAGGTTTACCTTTATTGTAATATAACCTACGTATAGAGAACATAATTCTCCTTATCTTTTTGTTATACGTGTAAGGAACACTATTTTCCTTTGTGTTGTGATATAGGCCCTACATGTTATGGTCATGGTTTACCTTTATTGTAATATAACCTACGTATAGAGAACATAATTCTCCTTAACTTGGTGTTATACGTGTAAGGAACACTATTTTCCTTTATTTTGTGATCTAGGCCTACGTATAATGAACAGAATTTTTCTAAGCTTTATGGTATACGTGTAATGTTTCATACCCGACTGTGATTTGAAAACCAATGTTCCCGTCATCAGCAGGCCACGACGATGATAACACGAGAATGAAGCCTTAGACCAGTATTTCCCACATTGGGTGATACCGTCCTCCAGGGATGGTAAATAATTGCAAGGAAGTTGTACGGCAGCGTATGGGTTTTTACTGATATTGCAGGAATAATTTTATGCTAATAAATACCAGCTATAGAATATTTAACAAAATGTTATTATATTAAATACTGTACTTAGGTTCTATAATTTTGACAATATGATCAAGTCCTTATTTTTATAACCATTTAACATACGTTATGTTTTAACGTGTGTTTTATTCATAAGAATTATAAATTATGCCACGTAAAATGTGCATTTATTTTGTGATCATGTTTTTTTCAAACGAGGAAATATTGACCTGTTGGCAAGATAGTATTTCTGCAAGGTTATTATCATTGATTTCAGAATGCATATTACATTTAACTTAGGGTGAGGGCTGTAACAGCATAAAATTCTCAAAAGGGGGCAGTAGGTTAAAAAAAAAGTTGGAAATTACAGCTTTGAACCATGCAGATAGTGAAGTCAGAAATAGTTAACATTGCATTCCTTCATCGGATGCGTATACATGTAGTGGACATTGTAACCTTTCATCAGGTGTACACATATAGTGGGCATTGCCTACCTTCATTAAAAGTACAGTGTACACATATAGTGGACATTGTTACCTTTCATTAGGTGTGCAGTGTACATATATAGTGGACATTTTTACCTTTCATCAGGTGTACACATATAGTGGGCATTGCCTCCCTTCATTAGGTGTACACATATAGTGGACATTCCTTGCCTAAATTTATTTCTAGATTTATATTTTACTTCAACTTTATTTGGTTGTAAAAATATATCTACTTCCCTTGTTTAGGCTCTCCACGTAGAGATTGAAACAAACACATTTTACTCGTTGGTAGATATAACGTGAAAGATATTTTAATCACAAAGCAACAAATTAAACTATTTTTTTATGACTTATGTAAAAACTATATCCATACAATCTTATTGATAGCTATTGTAATATAATTTTGTTGGTTTAGGCATATTTTGAAACATACAAAATAAGTTATAAATATAAAAATCGAAATAAATCAAAACACAAGCATAATATTTTCGTAATTATTTTGTGGGTATAACTAATAAGTAATTTTAAAGGTCACGCTTACCTACACCATCTTAGCGAATATTATTGATAAAGACAGGTTATAAAGTTGTCACATAATAATTTTAATTACACCAACTAGAAATCAAAATAGTGTACTACAAATATCTAAACGTTCTATACAATTAAAGTTTTCACCACCACTTACTTTAAAATTGGAAAGAAAGATAATTGTTATACAACTGTTTCACATTTAGATGCTGCTAGTATGCCTTTAAATAATGATTGAATTCCCTAATAATACAATAATCACACCAAAGGGGAAGAAAGTGGAAACTATCAATCAGAGGTCTTATACCCTCATTTGTGTGAAGATAGAGTGAAAATAATCGAAGGAAAAATATCTCAGACCACACGACTGGAATTAAAATCCCGACCTACCCATCACCTGTAAATTAGCTTAGATGAGAGAAATGATTTTGTTCACGTGCCCACTGGAGAGGGCTATTATTTTTTAGTCATGATTTTATAAGATGTTTAAACAAAAAATTAAATGAGTTCAAACTACTCTCCGGCTGGGATTTACCAAAAGGGTCGAATGATCTAAGGTGTCACTCTAACAATAGAATTGGTTGCCAATGACGTGGAGGTTAGGGTTTAAATCCCGGTCTGTTGTATAGAGGGGAATTTGTCCTGAATGGTCGATTTCCACTCACTTTCCACTTTAATGCGGGTACAATTCCTTTAAAATTAAACTTTTCTTTTCCCTAATATATTAGCGTATTAATTAGTGGATATGCAAATAATCCATAACAGGTGGTTTGATGGTTGTGGAAAATTAACCTAAAAAATCAATATTTAGATACAAAGCTAAAAAATTAAGTTATAAGTACCTAATTAATTTGTGTACAGGAATGTACTGTACATCATGTTTTAGTATACAAGAGCAGCATTACCAGCAACTTGAAATAGTAATGTTCTTATTTCTTTTAAACAATTCGACCACTGTCTAAATTTGGAAGTAGATTGGTTGTGTATCAACCAAGTGGACTGTTGTGAAATATAAGCCAAAAGAGTGGCAAAGCTGTCCCTTCTACTGGTGAATGAGTCATCCCGGCCTTGAGTGACAAGTCTTTCATCCTTCCTCTTTCACTAATCTGTTACGAACTCACCGAAAGAAAGACAAGTAAAGAGAAGAGGTGAAATATTTTTTTACTCCCAAAAGGCGACGAGGTATTTCTACCTGCCCATGTAGCACCCTTAACGATCTTTGCAATACCTCAATCTGAATTTTATTTATTTATTTATTATTATAAATGCTTGGCTCTTTTTCTGCCGCCTTTTCCGTTGATCCGCTCGGGTGTGTTTATTTCGGCTGGATTCCAATGTTTTCGTCCGCCTCCTTACCAGTTTGGGAGAAACCGCCCCACCTCGTGGATCCGCCCCTGCATAGGAATTCATTTTCCAACTATATTTAAAACAATAGAGTTAGATGAAATATGTTTATATTTTAGCTAACAAATGAGTTAATATGCGGTAATGTTTAAATAATAACATAAATTACAAACTTGAGTTCTTTAGGAAATTAAGTGTATTCCAAGAATCGTCAATCGTTTTAGGCCCCTATCCACCTATAAATGTATCTATAGTCTCGTGATCACTCACTGTTTCTCTGCTATATTTTGGTTTTTGTTGTTTGTTCACACATCTGATATATATACTAGTCCTTAAATTCAAACTTTCCTCAAATACTTTGAACTCGCATTTCTAGAAAAAAAAATTACTTATTAAATTTAATTTTCTAATAACATTACTGATTATGACCGATCAAGGTAATTTTGCAAAGATAAGAAGACTTGAAACTGCTATACTAGTCATTTTCTTTAAAAAAAATTATCTTTATATTGTAACGCTCCTTACTTAAATAATTTTTTTAAATTTTTTCTAAAATTGTATGGTTATTTTGATTACACTCACACTTAAATATTATTTGAAAATACTTGATATATTTTCGAGAAGACAAGGATCGACTTTTAATGATGATGTAATTTTCTCATACGATCGACTGAAAGTTGCTGCAAGATAGACCGTTTGGCGACCCCTGTGATCTACTTTTTACAATATCTTTCAATGGGTCACTAGATAATAAAGAAAATAATATATAGACATAACATTAATAAACCAAATCTGAGATACTATTAAATTCGCATATGAACTCTGCTCATACCTCTATATTAAAAGCTAAGATAATTTTTTCAAATGCACTTATCCAATTTAACAAGCCAAGATAGTAACTAACAGAACCACTTAGTTCTTATCTTTATTCTCTATCTATTTAGTACTTTTGTAGTTGCTCTCTTTACCTCAATTACAGCAGCACTGTGCAACAAAAAGGATTCTAGATTCTCGAGCTGTCTAGTCCAATCCGCGGACCGCGACCTATTTTCCTACCCGCCTCGTTGGCGTAGTTAGCTAACGCGCTAATTTCGTGTTGAGCTAGACTCCCGAGGGCGGGGAGATCGAGGTTCGAATCTCGCTCGGGTGAACTAGGGGTGGTTTTCCCTAAATGGTTTTCCACTCTCCCCCACGCAAATGCGGGTTCACTTCCTATATATTCAACCTTCCTAATTCTTAGCCCATTAGTGTAATTAGTACTTAAACGTACAACCCGAATGGGTATTAAGACGCTGTGATAAGTATTATTATTATTATTACCTATTTTCCTCTGACCCGCGAATCTCAACGGATTTTTAAATAAATAATAGAAAAGGCGCAATCCAGATCTACATTATAGAAAACTTACGGCACAAAATAGGCTCAGTAATCTAACAGTTATATGATATGATCATAAAATTACTGTATTTTACTTATATACTGTTTTAATAAGACATATTTTTAAGTTAATGGTGCTATTTGTTATTTACCACTAACATTATATTTTATTTTTCTCGTGGCCTGCTTTGTTGGTTACATTGTGGAGATTGACCCCCAATTCTTGAAAAATTGGACAACACTAGTTTAAAACATAGGCCTACCTTTCTTTGAAAATAATTTATCTTATTTTTGTTTTACGGCAAATGTGGCAAATAATGATAAAACTTTGGGGAAAAAACCTTATATTTCAACTACTTTCTAAAAAGCTCAAAGAAATTAGAAATATATGAATAAGTAAAATATTACTGAATGTGTAAGAAACTATACAAATTACATTTAACAATACCAATAGAATTTAAAAAATAATAATCTTTTAAAACTCCATACTATCGGTTAACAGTTAACACTCCCGTGCATTAAAACAAACTCCTGTTTCGATTCCCCTGAACCAGTTGCCATTTTTCACTTAAGTGAGCATTGTATCTATATTTTGTAGATAGTAAAAAAATCTATAGATAATTTTTTGTCTGCATTGGTTTTATCTAGGAAGAGCGATAGCCTACCTTGATTTTGGTTGGAAAAATAGTTTAGAAAATTCAAACATCTTTCTTTGCTTCCAACATTGATAACATTTTACTTTATTATTTGTGCTGTGTTATTTTATAGGCATTGATAATACATATCAAAAGTGACAGCTGCAGATGACATAACTTTATGAATTAATGTATTCAAATTGTTTAAGAAAATTTATTAACTACCAGATACTGTTCTTTCTACCAAAATCAGGTTATATCCCCGTAACCGTGGTCAAATGGTTTGAGTAGTTGACCACAAATCAAGGGAACTTTGATCTAATTATGGATGTGTTGCTCAGTATATTTACTATTCGTCTTGCTATCCAATTGGTAGATATCTCTCATCTAGAACTAGGTGTGTAGTAGATATCTATCATCTAGAACTAGGTGTGTAGTAGATATCTATTATCTAGAACTAGGTGTGTAGTAGATATCTATCATCTAGAACTAGGTGTGTAGTAGATATCTATCATCTAGAACTGGGTGTGTAGTAGTAGGTGTGTAGTAGATATCTATCATCTAGAACTAGGTGTGTAGTAATATCTATCATCTAGAACTAGTGTGTAGTAGAATATCTATAATATAGAACTAGGTGTGTATGACATCTATCACTGAACTAGGTGTTAGTAGATATCATAAAATATGAACTAGGTGTGTGTAGTATAGACATCTATCATCTAGAACTAGGTGTGTAGTAGATATCTTTCATCTATAACTAGGTGTGTAGTAGATATCTATCATCTAGAACTAGGTGTGTAGTAGATATCTCATCATCTAGAACTAGGTGTGTAGTAGATATCTATCATCTAGAACTAGGGTGTGTAGTATAGATATCTATTATCTAGAACTAGGTGTGTAGTAGATATCTATCATCTAGAACTAGGTGTGTAGTAGATATCTATCATCTAGAACTAGGTGTGTAGTAGATATCTATCATCTAGAACTGGTGTGTAGTAGTATAGTGGTGTGTAGTAGATATCTATCATCTAGAACTAGGTGTGTAGTAGATATCTATCATCTAGAACTAGGTGTGTAGTAGATATCTATATATAGAACTAGGTGTGTAGTAGACATCTATCATCTAGAACTAGGTGTGTAGTAGATATCTTTATCTAGAACTAGGTGTGTAGTATATATCTATCATCTAGAACTAGGTGTGTAGTAGATCTATCATCTAGAACTAGGTGTGTAGTAGATATCTATCATCTAGAACTAGGTTGTAGTAGATATCTATTATCTAGAACTAGGTGTAGTTAGTAGATATCTATCATCTAGAACTAGGTGTGTAGTAGATATCTATCATCTAGAACTAGGTGTGTAGTAGATATCTATCATCTAGAACTAGGTGTGTGTAGTTTTTAGTGGTGTGTAGTAGATATCTATCTAGAACTAGGTGTGTAGTAGATATCTATCATCTAGAACTAGGTGTGTAGTAGATATCTATACATCTAGAACTAGGTGTGTAGTAGACATCTATCATCTAGAACTGAGGTATGTAGTAGATATCTATTATCTAGAACTAGGTGTGTAGTAGATATCTATCATCTAGAACTGGGTGTGTAGTAGATATCTATATCTAGAACTAGGTGTGTAGTAGACATCTATCATCTAGAACTGGGTGTGTGTAGTGATATCATTATCTAGAACTAGGTGTGTAGTAGATATCTATCATCTAGAACTAGGTGTGTAGTAGATATCTATCATCTAGAACTGGGTGTGTAGTAGATATCTATAATCTAGAACTAGGTGTGTAGTAGACATCTATCATCTAGAACTGGGTGTGTAGTAGATATCTATTATCTAGAACTAGGTGTGTAGTAGATATCTTATCATTTAGAACTAGAAGATTTTGGTAGGAAGAACAGTATATGACAGTTAAAATGTGTTTACCCTCACGTATTCATACGGCAAGCCAAGTGAGCTACAGCTGTCACTTTTGAAAGATACAATGCTACCAATGTTCGCTGCAAAATAAATTTTAACTATCTAAACTTATCTTCCTACCAGAATCCTTCTACATTTGGAAAGTCGTATAGTAATAATAATAATACCTAGCATCGCGTCTTACTACCCGTTTGGGTTATACGCTTAAGTACTAGCTAAGCTAATGGGTTAGGAATTGGGATGATTGAATATAGAGGAAGTGAGCCCGCATTTGCGTGGTGGGATAGTGAAAAACCATTTAGGAAAATCATCCCCCCAGTTCACCCGAGCGAGATTTGAACCTTGATCTCCCCATATTCGGCAGTCTAGCTCAATACGAGACTAGCGCGTTATCCAACTACGCCACCGAGGTGGGTCGTATAGTAAGTAATATAAGCTGTGTGTTTATAAAGGGCAACGGAAAAAAAAAATCTGACTAAGCAAGGGGAAAATACACTGTTGCCAGGTTAGGGGTGGTTGTGTGTTTGAGGGTGCTTTCTTTAAATCGCAACTGATCGCATTTAAGTTGATCTCGTTTAACTTTGATCCGTGGCTTGGACTTCAATTCGTTTTCCGAACAAAATTTTGGACTTGGTTTAGTTTAAACTTTGAAAGGTACAGCGTGACCTTCCGAGATTTTTAGGTGTTTTAATGAAAACTATGGTGGCACAAATTCAGCACTAAATATTGGTATAGGCCTAATAATTTGTGCCGCTATGGGTGCTGCCAAATTTACTGACCTAGCTAGCTCCGCTTCGCTTGACTCCAAGTAAATAAATAATCCCCCTCCCCCTCCCTGCCATGTTATGAAGAGGGGAGACCATAGATGCACTTTCTCCGCCGCGTCTGTGCTGCTGCGGTGTTGCCCAATGTTGCATGATGGGAAGGAGAACACGTCATCATGCAGGCCTGGCGGTGTTACGTGCACACTTTCTTGTTTTATTGATATTCCCGGAAGTACAAGAATTTTTAGTGATTTTCATTTATAGTCTATTTTCTATTGGAATTATTTCTAAGACGATGCATTTTTTCACACCGTGATCTTACTAACCGTTTGGACTACACGCATATGTACTAACTACGCTATTGTGCTATGTATGAGGAATTATACCTGCATTTGCGTGGGGATAGAGGGAAAAACACTTAAGTTAAACCCCCCTCAATACACCCGACTGGGGTACTGACCCCGATCTCCCCGTTATTGGCAGTCCAGTCTATTGATAGAGTGACCACTTAGACCGTGTGGCCACCGAAGTGGGTATATTAATCAAATGTTAAAGTTTTGTTTGGTTTATACTTTTTTAAATAGAAACAACTTAATTATGAGATTATTTCATCGCCGGACTTAATCAAAGCTACCTTAGCAATCAGCCTTTTAACTTGTCATCGTGGAGATGTTGGTTGTGTTCCACAGATTGAAACACTAAACCTCACAAATAATTGATTTACTGCTAAACAAAGGGGAGTTTTTGGTATTTCCCCTGCCCCAACCATCGACACCAATGTTGTTCCTTCCCTCCACTGCGGCTCACTCGTCATTCGGGCTGTGCGCATATGTATTCATTACGCTAATGTGGTAGGTGTGATTAGGGTATAATTGATATAAAAAGCACCTCCGTTTGCATGGAGAGAGAATGAGAAACTATTTAGGAGAAAAACTATTCCCACTACACCCGGGTGGATCTCGAACTTGACCTCACTGGTCACTGTCAAACCAGACATAACAAGCTTTATGTTTAGACCGCTGGCCGGGTATCGATCGACAACATTGAGATCAACAAAAATAATGTCGTATTGTTTTATGTTGGTTGGGAAATGAGGGGACTTGGTTACCACCGCTCCAAGTGAAAGTTATAAACAAAAGTGCTGTTCTAACCCCTTGCCCCTTTCTCCTCTCGCAAACAAATCCAAGTTACGCGACTGGGAACTAACCGCCAACTTATCAGCGTGGATTTATTTCCGGACATTTTTAGTAAAGATCAGCACGATCTTCGAATGAAATCGTGGGAGGGTGTTCAACTCATTTGTCTAGTCTGACTCCCGAAGTAAAAATCTGCACCTGGATTTGTGGGTGTCATTTTTTTTTTCGAGGTTTGGGGGAGAGGGTGCTTCTCGTCTTCTATAAGGATATAAAGAAAAATCATCAATATTTTTGAACATAAAAATGCTATAAAAACATGATTTTCTGATCAAAATGTCTACTTATTCTTTCGATACCAATACCTACTTTCACCATCTTCAGTGACCGAATGTTCTAAGGCGTCACTCTCGCAATAGACAAACCTGCCAATGACAAGGAGATTGTGTTTCAAATCCTGGTTGCGTATACTGAGGATGGTTTTCCAATCTTCCTCCACACAAATGCAGGTACACTTACACAAAATTCAACTTTCCTTATCCCTAACTCATTAGGTCAATTAGTGCATACGCGTATAACCAGGAGAGGGAGTAAGACGTGTTGTTTGAAAGGGAAAAACAAATTAATGTTATCGATACTTTTCTTTCGATACGAGTACTGTATCGATACTTGATACCATAGCCCCACTAGTAGTGGAGATGGCTGGAGGAAAGATATTGCCTGTATATATATATATATAGATAGATCCAACTTCCGGACTAGGGCTCCGTGCGTGTGAGTCTGCCAGTTTCCAATGGCAACAAATGAATAAGAGGCTTTATTCTATCTAATCTTCGTTTCTTCAGTCACACCCAGGAGGAGAGCTCGACACTAACTGGAACATCTCTCACAGCGTCTTAAAGTTTTCTTCATTGTATACAGGAATAGGATTTTTGAAGAAAAAAACTTATAGAAAAAACAAACTTTTTTTTTTGCCTTTAAATTGATAACATGTTGTCCGACACGTTAGCTAAATTGAGGGTAAGTTGAGCCTCAGGTAGCCCCACTGCAATATCCTAGTTCCTCGACGACACCTCAAGGAAAAACCGGTCCCGGGCTCGATTCCCGGCTGGAACTTTGGGTATTTTTCCCTCAAGAGGAATATACCCAACGGTCACCAGGGTTGGGTTAGTTCGGTTTAAGTTAGGTTAAGACTAACACCGGTTCCACAACATCATAATAACCATCATCATATAATCTCATTGCGGGTACGACGTGTAGGCTACTTCCTATGGTGTACCCTGACAACGCTCTGTGCCACCAGAGTGGCTAATAGTCTACATATAGACAACCTCCTATGTTGTACCCTGACAACGCTCTGTGCCACCAGAGTGGCTAATAGTCTACATATAGACAACCTCCTATGTTGTACCCTGACAACGCTCTGTGCCACCAGAGTGGCTAATAGTATACATATAGACAACCTCTTATGTTGTACCCTGACAATGTTCTGTGCCACCAGAGCTGCTAGTAGTCTACATATAGACAACCTCCTATGTTGTACCCTGACAACGCTCTGTGCCACCAGAGTGGCTAATAGTCTACATATAGACAACCTCCAATGTTGTACCCTGACAACGCTCTGTGCCACCAGAGTGGCTAATAGTCTACATATAGACAACCTCCTATGTTGTACCCTGACAACGCTCTGTGCCACCAGAGTGGATAATAGTCTACATATAGACAACCTCCTATGTTGTACCCTGACAACGCTCTGTGCCACCAGAGTGGCTAATAGTCTACATATAGACAACCTCCTATGTTGTACCCTGACAACGCTCTGTGCCACCAGAGTGGCTAATAGTCTACATATAGACAACCTCCTATGTTGTACCCTGACAACGCTCTGTGCCACCAGAGTGGATAATAGTCTACATATAGACAACCTCCTATGTTGTACCCTGACAACGCTCTGTGCCACCAGAGTGGCTAATAGTCTACATATAGACAACCTCCTATGTTGTACCCTGACAACGCTCTGTGCCACCATAGTGGATAATAGTCTTCATACAACCTCCTATGTTGTACCCTGACAACGCTCTGTGCCACCAGAGTGGATAATAGTCTACATATAGACAACCTCCTATGTTGTACCCTGACAACGCTCTGTGCCACCAGAGTGGCTAATAGTCTACATATAGACAACCTCCTATGTTGTACCCTGACAACGCTCTGTGCCACCAGAGTGGATAATAGTCTTCATACAACCTCCTATGTTGTACCCTGACAACGCTCTGTGCCACCAGAGTGGCTAATAATCTACATACAACCTCCTATGTTGTACCCTGACAACGTTCTGTGCCACCAGAGTGGCTAATAATCTACATACAACCTCCTATGTTGTACCCTGACAACGTTCTGTACCACCAAAGTGGCTAATAATCTACATACAACCTCCTATGTTGTACCCTGACAACGCTCTGTGCCACCAGAGTGGCTAATAGTCTACATATAGACAACCTCCTATGTTGTACCCTGACAACGCTCTGTGCCACCAGAGTGGCTAATAGTCTACATATAGACAACCTCCTATGTTGTACCCTGACAACGCTCTGTGCCACCAGAGCTGCTAGTAGTCTACATATAGACAACCTCCTATGTTGTACCCTGACAACGCTCTGTGCCACCAGAGTGGCTAATAGTCTACATATAGACAACCTCCTATGTTGTACCCTGACAACGCTCTGTGCCACCAGAGTGGATAATAGTCTACATATAGACAACCTCCTATGTTGTACCCTGACAACGCTCTGTGCCACCAGAGTGGCTAATAGTCTACATATAGACAACCTCCTATGTTATACCCTGACAACGCTCTGTGCCACCAGAGTGGCTAATAATTACATATAGACAACCTCCTATGTTGTACCCTGACAACGCTCTGTGCCACCAGAGTGGATAATAGTCTACATATAGACAACCTCCTATGTTGTACCCTGACAACGCTCTGTGCCACCAGAGTGGCTAATAGTCTACATATAGACAACCTCCTATGTTGTACCCTGACAACGCTCTGTGCCACCATAGTGGATAATAGTCTTCATACAACCTCCTATGTTGTACCCTGACAACGCTCTGTGCCACCAGAGTGGCTAATAATCTACATACAACCTCCTATGTTGTACCTGACAACGTTCTGTGCCACCAGAGTGGCTAATAATCTACATACAACCTCCTATGTTGTACCCTGACAACGTTCTGTGCCACCAAAGTGGCTAATAATCTACATACAACCTCCTATGTTGTACCCTGACAACGCTCTGTGCCACCAGAGTGGCTAATAGTCTACATATAGACAACCTCCTATGTTGTACCCTGACAAAGCTCTGTGCCACCAGAGTGGATAATAGTCTACATATAGACAACCTCCTATGTTGTACCCTGACAACGCTCTGTGCCACCAGAGTGGATAATAGTCTTCATACAACCTCCTATGTTGTACCCTGACAACGCTCTGTGCCACCAGAGTGGCTAATAATCTACATACAACCTCCTATGTTGTACCCTGACAACGTTCTGTGCCACCAGAGTGGCTAATAATCTACATACAACCTCCTATGTTGTACCCTGACAACGCTCTGTGCCACCAGAGTGGCTAATAATCTACATACAACCTTCTATGTTGTACCCTGACAACGTTCTGTGCCACCAGAGTGGCTAATAATCTACATACAACCTCCTATGTTGTACCCTGACAACGCTCTGTGCCACCAGAGTGGATAATAGTCTACATATAGACAACCTCCTATGTTGTACCCTGACAACGTTCTGTGCCACCCGAGTGGATAATAATCTACATACAACCTCCTATGTTGTACCCTGACAACAATAGTCTACATATAGACAACCTCCTATGTTGTACCCTGACAACGTTCTGTGCCACCAGAGTGGCTAATAATCTACATACAACCTTCTATGTTGTACCCTGACAACAATAGTCTACATATAGACAACCTCCTATGTTGTACCCTGACAACGTTCTGTGCCACCAGAGTGGATATAGTCCACACACAAGGCGAGTGAACCTGGATATCATTCATATCCCTCCCGGTCAAATGAGGGATTATAAGTAAGTACATCTGGTTCATGATAGGAAGACCAATTTATAAATTACAAACATATTTTCATTCGCAAGACTTACTATCTTACTATACACAATTTTTTTTATATTTATTTACACAGTTACAAATGATTGCAACTTCACTCAACAATTCTTCATCTTCACCTATCTCTTCGGAGGCTTTAATTTGCTTCAGGAAGGTTAGGTTAAGGTAGGTTAGATTGGATTAGATTATATTAGATTAGATTAGTACATTAGTGGACCTCCATAAATGTGGAGGAACTCGGCTATGAAATTAAGGAACCTTTTTTGAATTGTGGATTAAACCAGGTCTTGTGGCGGAACTCGATCTAACCCAGCTAAATCAGTTGCGTGTCTTTTTACTGAGATAAGGGTCCCGGGTTCGATTTTTGGTATGGATGATAAATGTATCTTAAGTGAAATTGAGGTTTCCCCTTTCACAGTAATGAATTAACGGCCTGGGGATTGAGTGTTGTGTCTTTTCTAAATTTAAGTGAGTTTATAAGCTGTCCGCTGATATAATCGTTTATTTCAAAAAGTGCACGTTTAATACCTCAAATAAAAAAAGATACAATTTTACGACGTTATTGTATTTTATAGGTATTGATAATATAATATATCAAAAGTGAAGGCTGCAGATCACATGACTTGCCGTGTGAATACGTGAAATTAGATAAAGTAACTTTTCTAGATTTCAGATAAAGTTATTCCTATGAAAATTGAACTCTACCTGTTTGACTCTGTAGGCCTGAAATGTTTCTGTGGAGGAATTGGGTTTTTCCTTTCATGGTGACGAATGAAGGCAGTAATATTGTGTCCATTCTAGAGCTAGAGCTCTATTAGTCTGCAAGTCCAGAGTTGATACATTCAGTTGATTTAAAAAGTTTACATTGAAATTAATAATAATAGCTCTGTTCCCTTGAAATTAGATAATTTCATAAACTCCCTCCATGACTCACTGGTAAGAAAAGCCTACCATTAGTTAAAAAGTACTTGGTTTAACCCCAGGCAGGGCATAAAATAATTGGTTGCAAAGGTGGATCCAGAGGGAGGCGCGTTAGTATTAACAATAACAATTAAAAACTTAAACCAACTAAATCTCTGTTTATGGTCACTACTATCTGTATAGTTATCTAATCTCAATAGCC
Organism: Timema podura; assembly: GCA_033556935.1. Taxonomy (NCBI): domain Eukaryota; kingdom Metazoa; phylum Arthropoda; class Insecta; order Phasmatodea; family Timematidae; genus Timema; species Timema podura. The sequence continues at coordinate 22,341,382 of JAVRXN010000009.1, forward strand.
AGTTGCTTCGTGTGGCAATCACTCTCAATAATTGACATATATTTTTAACACATAATTTAACTACTAAAAATTAGCAAAAAAGAAGTTAAAGAACCATTACTTGTATGAGTTTTTTCTTAAGTTTCCAACTAATTTCTAAACTACTCTCAAATTTTGAAGATTTTTTCCACCAGAATTTTCCGAAAGGGAACCTTCCCCGACCACCGGCTATCATAATCTCTTTGCTTTATCAACGAAAGTGGTGGTCAGAAATCGTTGTTGCGTCTGTGGTAATGTTTTATCGAAACATTTGGCCTTTTCCTACTCAATTGTATCGAATTATGTAGTTACATTAGAGTGGGTTGTTTTGTGTGCTATCACTTTTCTTAGAATTGCAAATATGTTTAGTGTTTTTGTCTGCATATATAATTATTTAACTAATCATTATATTGTGATGCCGAATATTCGAACTATAAAAATAAGATATGAATCCTTAAAAATGTGTCACATTAAAAAAATGTTTTTTATTTGTGCGGGCTATTAGCGGCTTATTTTAAATTAATTCTAAATAAAACATGACAAACAGACGTCATACCCATTAAATTACTACCCAGCGGAAGGGAATAGCTCCGATTTCCCACGTCTGGATGTCGAACCTGGGATTCTTTATATCGCTTTACTGACGTTTTACCAACTGTGCCAAAGTGCTCGGGCGAGACTTCGTCCCTTCTTGTGTGTGATGCAATGGATGATGTAATCCGCCGATCAATCTAAATCTCCAATTACAATAGTCCCAGGTGTGATTTCCAGAACAAGGATCACGCGCTTGTTGCGTCATCATTTGCCGACCAGTTTCTGACGGCCGATTATTATTACTACCGGTAATATTATTTTTTATCTGTGTCTTACTACCTGTTCATGTTATAAGCACATATAATAATTACTTTGATGGGCTAGGGATGAGGAAGGAACCATTTTAGAGGTAATGACCCGTATTTGCTTGGAAGTAGAGGGGGAGACTATTTAAGAAAAACCACCCTCATAAGACCGGAGGCCCTGATGGGATTCGAAGCCTGATTTCCCCATCAATAGCAAGCCATTCTAGCACTAGAGTAATGCCTTAGACCATTTGGCCACTGAAGTAGGTCACTAGCATACTTAGCGTAGCCTGTGTGTAACCCAAACTGGTACTAAAACTGGCTATCAAACTTGCAGTTGTATCTTCAATCCTCGATCAAGCTAATCTTGTTATTATCCAGGTGAGTGCTGTGATCCATCCTCCGCGTCATGCTCTCTTGAGTTAGATAACTCAACTAGCGTACCACTGTAAAGTAAACTAGTTCAGGCAATTCCAAAATAATACCGTTCATTCCATTCTTGTCCGCGGCGCGTGGGTGGGTGTTGTTGTGGGAGAGCAATCACCTCCTTATTCAGCACGAGAAGTCGAGTGTTGTGCTGATCAATACGGTACAGAGGCGGTGGCGGCGGCTCGCAACTCGCGGTCCGCAGTCCGCGGTCTCACCTCTGCTCACTGCTCACAGATCGAAACATTCCCTTTAATTAACGCTGGAACGAGAATAAACGATATATTACAACTTTTAAAGTTTATACTACAATTTATTTTCTCCCAACACAAGAAATATTATAAAATGGGGTGTTTCAATAAAGTAGTAACAGTGAGTCCAGCTTTATTCCCACGGTCCTTTATAGAATATGGCGCCTGGTGGTTGGTTGTGTCACTAACAGGGCTAGATTAATAAATTGGGGGTCTGGGGGCAACTTGCAAAACGTATGTTTCAAATTAGAATTAACAGAAAGAAGGGTATGAAATGTAAGCATTAAGAATAGCTTTTAAAAGTTACATCCTTTAAGAACGGATAAGAACCTTACATTATAATTTTAAAATACTTGTCGGCTCCGATTACAGTTTTAGTTCTAATTGAATTTATTTTAAGGGTTTTTGCGCCAGTTCTGATTACTTAAAATGTTTGTTAATTCTAGCTGTTGGTTCCGGTTCGACTCCCTAAGCATGCGGTAGCGTTTGGTTATGCTGGTTGGAACTAATGAGATAAATATACTCTACTATCGTTTTGTTGCACTTACTGTTCTATAAAAACTATCATTTCTAACATTTTAGATAAAATAATTGTAATTAAACATGTGCGTGGCTTTATAGGGGCCCCTTCAAGAGTGGGGCTCGGGGCCATGACCCCTGCCATAATTCGGCCCTGGTCACTAACTTCGAAACTTATCGGAATGCTGTAGTAGACAAAATATGCACTTCAATATTAGGCTATAACCTCGCAATCGACTGGCTCGTCGATAGAGTTGAGATCTAGGTTAGAATCCCGGTTGGGTGATTTTTCCTACTTTCCCTCCACTCTAAGGCGATTACATTTACTCTTAAATGATATTGTACTCGCACCTGCCCCATTAGTGTAAATTTGCTGATAGCCCGAATGGGTAGTAACACGTGGTGTATACACACACACTGACTCACAGAGCACACAAAATATAAAAATCCTTACCAAAATATTCGCTTTTGGGCCTCCTTTGTGATAAAAATTATCTAATTCCAACAGAATATTTTTTTGAAAACCTACAGATACAATTTCCGATTGAAAATTCACTTGTAAATGTTCACCCTCAAAGAACAGACACTATCAGATACTTAAATGTATAAACTGTAGGTTTAAGTTTAAAATTCTTTCCATACCTCACCGCCAAAAAGCATTATCGTGGCAAGGGTGTCTTCTCACAGTTGGGTGGGAAGAGAGAGAGAGAGAGAGAGAAAGTATTTACTTGGGTTTCAAAACACCAGTGACTCTTGTGGAGAGACTCGTTATAAAACTACATATCAGCTCGTTTTATTCACTGGGCTGGCGCCTTCTTGTTGTCACTGTTTGTACTCACACAGGTACATCAGCACGTCACCAGCCTAACGAACAAAACTGAGTTTTTTTAATTAATAAAGAATAGGAGTAGCTCTTCACCAGGGTCACTGGAGTTTCTAAACCGTAGTAAATATTTCCCAACACCCAATACCGTCCCTGTACGTGGATCGAATATATATTTAGCACGTTCAACAGCAAGGTCATTAACTTATTCATAAAACTGAAGGAGAGAGAGAGTAACTAAGAATAAATGCAACCGCAGTAGTGTGGAGAAGGAAGGGTAAAACCACATTTATAAATCTCAAATGGAAAAAAACACGCCCAGTTTATCCAGCCGAGAGTCAAACCTAGACCTTCCCCGTCACAAGCAATCAATTTTATTGAAATATGACCGACAGCTTAGACTACGTGACCACTAGTGTGGCTCACAGGGAATTAATGTATAACTTTGTTGTTCTTCTGGAGCATTATGGGTTTCCCCACTTCCCCTCCAGTAGAGTGCAGGGAGATCACGGTGGCCACATCCGGCCAAGGCTTTTCTGGATCCGACTCGGTAGGTCAGGGTTCAACCCCGACCAACTTGCACAGTAAAATAGTTTTTTAATTCAATGACAACGTGACCATCCGACCTTGAGATAAATGTTGGTGCGGTTTATTCTTTATTTACGCTTCTAAAATGAATTATAAATAAAAAATATTAAAACCTCCGACAGGTCCAGCTTGTCGGCGCACTCTGCGCTGACCCAGGAGATCGGTGTTCTAATCCCGGTCAGATGTATTGTCTCCAGGCGGGTGTGGGTGGGTTTCCTTAAACTTCACCCTCCTCAACCTTAGATTAGTTTGTGTAGACTGGGGATAGTATGAACGGGTAATTACGCGTAAAACATTGGTATTTCACGTGTACTTTCCAAACACTCATCACCGCACGACTTACAAATCAACTTAAACTCGGTCAGTACGCTTACACAACCAGCCACCATATTTATTCATCGGACAGAAGGACAAGCCCATAAACTAAAAGTAAATATATTTTTCAGCACCAGCCGGAATCAAACCAAGGTCCCCTAAGACTTGTGGTTGTCAACTGAGCTACAAACGTGTTAATAACCTTGACGGTAAAGTTCCGCACACAAATATTAAAGTGTTGGTTTATTGTTCCGCATCTTTTCACCCGTTCGAGCTTTGCACATTTCAATCATTTCATATCGGGAGTAGGTTTCAAGAAAGTACAATTTATAGAAAATCTACCCGTGTTTTTGTGAAGGGGGGAAAAACTTGGTATACCCATTCGGGACTCGAACCTAGTCTTGCAGTCTCCAGAAAATTAGACTAGATGAACTTTACATTACCGCTGTGGGTGGAACTTAGGGACCATTGAACTGCCATCTTAAGAGGATTTTAAATCGGAAAAACTAGAGAGATAAAAAAATGAGTTTCGATTACAGATATTGGGTGAATATAAAAAAATTACTTCTGGACATGGATTTGAACCCTGGTCTTCAGAATATAATTTTTAAATAGTTCCTCAGTCCCTCCATGTGAATGTAATATGAAATGACGTGTTAAGCCATCCTGTCTAGACAGAACAGAACATTGGCCAACCAAATAGCAAAGTTTGCTTTTCCTTTATCTCTCCTTTGTATCTTCCTTTCCCTTGGACCTAGCTGTTGCCAAAACTACTCGGTACACACTCAACGTTTTATACTCACTTGTGACTTATGACTGTGCAGGCAAAACTGTAAAAAAAAAAAAAAATTGCAGTTCACGGGTGTCCATTGTCCACCCAGTACAGATGTTAGAACAGTTTTTCCCACTCAGTTCCGTGGACTCCATCGTGGAGGAAGTTCTAATCTGGTCAATTTGTCTCGTGAAAAAGAAGGCAAACTAAACGTCTTGAATGCACACGACGCGACGTTCAAGATGGTCCCGACATTGGCTTCTGAAAAAACACACATTTTCCCATGGAAGGTTTAAAAAAAAAAACAAATTAAACACGCTGTCCGTAAAAAACTCACGCTAACATTAACGAAGATTAGTCATCGTTAATTAAGAAAAAATCTCTCAAGAAAAAGAAAACAATATTTTTAAACTCGACGAACACTGTTCCTGTAGCAATATTGAAGGAAAACTGAGCAATATTTGTAGTAGAGAAGACGACAAGTCTGTACAGGTTGACGATAAATATGCTCTCGGCCTTAGTTTATCGTCTCCGTATACTGTATCCGCGCAGCTCACATAATTGCAAAGTTTTGTGGTCCACACGCAATGTATTGAACTGCGCAGACAAAACGTTGTACTAAACCTTGCGTGTGGACCCGGCCTAAGAAACCTAGAACATGATGGTGCTGGCAATATCGATAATCCAACGCTGCAAGATACTTCGTATTCAAAGAAAGGCAAGAACACCCAAGCACAAAGGAATGCTTCCGCTTAAAGATGCGAGGTGGAAATCTTTCCATTTTCTAAAATTTCCTAGAAAATCTCCAACTACTTAGATGTAAAGAATGGATTTGATGTATTCCAAGTGTTAAAGATTACATTTCAATTTAATTTGCCCCAAGGACGATAAAACAAGAAACATGATGCAATGCCAGCGGTTCAGTCTCACGTATCGACTACAGCTCTAGGTGGTTGGGTGGATGTATCACTCACGCCAGGATTCTCCGGTCTACTGTAGACCTGGTATCGACTACAGCTCTAGGTGGTTGGGTGGATGTGTCACTCACGCCAGGATTCTCCGGTCTACTGTAGACCTGGTATCGACTACAGCTCTAGGTGGTTGGGTGGATGTATCACTCACGCCAGGATTCCCCGGTCTACTGTAGACCTGGTATCGACTACAGCTCTAGGTGGTTGGGTGGATGCGTCACTCACGCCAGGATTCCTTGTTCTACTGTAGACCTGGTATCGACTACAGCACTAGGTGGTTGGGTGGATGTATCACTCACGCCGGGATTCTCCGGTCTACTCTAGACCTGGTATCGACTACAGCTCTAGGTGGTTGGGTGGATGTGTCACTCACGCCAGGATTCTTCGGTCTACTCTAGACCTGGTATCGACTACAGCTCTAGGTGGTTGGGTGGATGTGTCACTCACGCCAGGATTCTCCGGTCTACTGTAGACCTGGTATCGACTACAGCACTAGGTGGTTGGGTGGATGTGTCACTCACGCCAGGATTCCTTGGTCTACTGTAGACCTGGTATCGACTACAGCACTAGGTGGTTGGGTGGATGTATCACTCACGCCAGGATTCCTCGGTCTACTGTAGATCTGGTATCGACTACAGTGCTAGGTGGTTGTGTGGATGTATCACTCACGCCAGGATTCCTTGGTCTACTGTAGACCTGGTATCGACTACAGCACTAGGTGGTTGGGTGGATGTGTCACTCACGCCAGGATTCTCCGGTCTACTCTAGACCTGGTATCGATGTTGACGAAATGTTTATGACCGAGACGATAACAGAGTAACGTTTCCTTGACCAGACTAAACAGTATGGCTACGAACAATGAGCTGAGAATTTGTGCGCCATTTTCAAAACAGTTTCACTCCTCATATTAGATCCAAACGAGTAGGCCTATAACTTCGTAATCATTTGATTTTAAGTTATACAGTATGTAATTAAAACGGACAGTAATTGATATCTAGAAATACATGACAATAAGTAGGTACCTACTTAAAAACCTTTTAGCTTTGAATAAAATATAGTATGACCTAGCCCTATTTACTCTAACATACGTACTTTGTTTCTTGAAGGCTATTTTTGGGAAGATATGTTTAGCTTGATATGTTGTGTAGATCCTAAATATGAGGACTAGTCAAAATAAGCACCAATCTAACTAAGATTAAAATTGAATATTTCATTCTCTGTCTATTAGCAATACATGTAGGTTTACATAAATTTACCCACCAGCTGTTAGATTTACTCTACCCAAGCTGCCATTTTTGTTTACGAAGAGAACTCATAGTCGTTTTCGCGCTTCACCTTGGTAAGAACCACTTGGCCGAAAACACTCGATATCAAGAAGTAGCTAAGTCACTCGTGAAAACACTCGATACCAAGAAGTAACCGAGTCACTCGTGAAAACACTCGATACCAAGAAGTAGCCAAGTCACTCGTGAAAACACTCGATACCAAGAAGTAACCGAGTCACTCGTGAAAACACTCGATATCAAGAAGTAACCGAGTCACTCGTGAAAACACTCGATACTAAGAAGTAACTGAGTCACTCGTGAAAACACTCGATATCAAGTAGTAACCGAGTCACTCGTGAAAACACTCGATACCAAGAAGTAGCTAAGTCACTCGTGAAAACACTCGATATCAAGAAGTAACCGAGTCACACGTGAAAACACTCGATACCAAGAAGTAACCGAGTCACTCGTGAAAACACTCGATACCAAGGAGTAACCGAGTCACTCGTGAAAACACTCGATACCAAGAAGTAGCCAAGTCACTCGTGAAAACACTCGATACCAAGAAGTAACCGAGTCACTCGTGAAAACACTCGATATCAAGAAGTAACCGAGTCACTCGTGAAAACACTCGATACCAAGAAGTAACTGAGTCACTCGTGAAAACACTCGATATCAAGTAGTAACCGAGTCACTCGTGAAAACACTCGATACCAAGAAGTAACCGAGTCACTCGTGAAAACACTCGATATCAAGTAGTAACCGAGTCACTCGTGAAAACACTCGATACCAAGAAGTAACCGAGTCACTCGTGAAAACACTCGATACCAAGAAGTAACCGAGTCACTCGTGAAAACACTCGATACCAATAAGTAACCGAGTCACTCGTGAAAACACTCGATATCAAGTAGTAACCGAGTCACTCGTGAAAACACTCGATCCCAAGAAGTAACCGAGTCACTCGTGAAAACACTCGATATCAAGAAGTAACCGAGTCACTCGTGAAAACACTCGATACCAAGAAGTAACTGAGTCACTCGTGAAAACACTCGATATCAAGTAGTAACCGAGTCACTCGTGAAAACACTCGATACCAAGAAGTAACCGAGTCACTCGTGAAAACACTCGATATCAAGAAGTAGCGAAGTCACTCGTGAAAACACTTGGTAGTAACCGAGTCACTCGTGAAAACACTCGATACCAAGAAGTAACCGAGTCACTCGTGAAAACACTCGATACCAAGAAGTAACCGAGTCACTCGTGAAAACACTCGATACCAAGAAGTAACCGAGTCACTCGTGAAAACACTCGATACCAATAAGTAACTGAGTCACTCGTGAAAACACTCGATATCAAGTAGTAACCGAGTCACTCGTGAAAACACTCGATCCCAAGAAGTAACCGAGTCACTCGTGAAAAACACTCGATATCAAGAAGTAACCGAGTCACTCGTGAAAACACTCGATACCAAGAAGTAACTGAGTCACTCGTGAAAACACTCGATATCAAGTAGTAACCGAGTCACTCGTGAAAACACTCGATACCAAGAAGTAACCGAGTCACTCGTGAAAACACTCGATATCAAGTAGTAACCGAGTCACTCGTGAAAACACTCGATACCAAGAAGTAACCGAGTCACTCGTGAAAACACTCGATACCAAGAAGTAACCGAGTCACTCGTGAAAACACTCGATACCAATAAGTAACCGAGTCACTCGTGAAAACACTCGATATCAAGAAGTAACCGAGTCACTCGTGAAAACACTCGATACCAAGAAGTAACTGAGTCACTCGTGAAAACACTCGATATCAAGTAGTAACCGAGTCACTCGTGAAAAACACTCGATACCAAGAAGTAACCGAGTCACTCGTGAAAACACTCGATATCAAGTAGTAACCGAGTCACTCGTGAAAACACTCGAAACCAATAAGTAACCGAGTCACTCGTGAAAACACTCGATACCAAGAAGTAACCGAGTCACTCGTGAAAACACTCGATACCAAGAAGTAACCGAGTCACTCGTGAAAACACTCGATACCAATAAGTAACCGAGTCACTCGTGAAAACACTCGATATCAAGAAGTAACCGAGTCACTCGTGAAAACACTCGATACCAAGAAGTAACTGAGTCACTCGTGAAAACACTCGATATCAAGTAGTAACCGAGTCACTCGTGAAAACACTCGATACCAAGAAGTAACCGAGTCACTCGTGAAAACACTCGATATCAAGTAGTAACCGAGTCACTCGTGAAAACACTCGATACCAAGAAGTAACCGAGTCACTCGTGAAAACACTCGATACCAAGAAGTAACCGAGTCACTCGTGAAAACACTCGATACCAAGAAGTAACTGAGTCACTCGTGAAAACACTAGATATCAAGTAGTAACCGAGTCACTCGTGAAAACGCTCGATACCAAGAAGTAACCGAGTCACTCGTGAAAACACTCGATATCAAGTAGTAGCGAAGTCACTCGTGAAAACACTTGATACCAAGAAGTAACCGAGTCACTCGTGAAAACATTCGATATCAAGTAGTAACCGAGTCACTCGTGAAAACACTCGATACCAATAAGTAACCGAGTCACTCGTGAAAACACTCGATACCAAGAAGTAGCTAAGTCACTCGTGAAAACACTCGATATCAAGAAGTAACCGAGTCACACGTGAAAACACTCGATACCAAGAAGTAACCGAGTCACTCGTGAAAACACTCGATACCAAGAAGTAACCGAGTCACTCGTGAAAACACTCGATACCAAGAAGTAGCCAAGTCACTCGTGAAAACACTCGATACCAAGAAGTAACCGAGTCACTCGTGAAAACACTCGATATCAAGAAGTAACCGAGTCACTCGTGAAAACACTCGATACCAAGAAGTAACTGAGTCACTCGTGAAAACACTCGATATCAAGTAGTAACCGAGTCACTCGTGAAAACACTCGATACCAAGAAGTAACCGAGTCACTCGTGAAAACACTCGATATCAATTAGTAACCGAGTCACTCGTGAAAACACTCGATACCAAGAAGTAACAGAGTCACTTGTGAAAACTCGCCTCATACTTTAATGTTATCGAAACCTTTTCGAGAATACACACCACTTTCCCCTGACATTCATCTGGCCGCGTCTTACTACCCCTTTGGGTTACGCTTGTGTACTAATTGCACTATTAGTTTTAGGTATTAGGAATGTTATATTTAGAGGAAGTGTACCTGCATTAACGTGGAGGGAGAGTGTAAAACCATTTTGGAAAAACTACCCTCGGTACACTCGACTGAGATTAGAACTTCGATCTCCCCGTCATCGGCAATCTAGTCTACTGCGAGAATAGTGCCTTAGACCATGCGGCCACCAAAGCGGGTGTAGAGAACGCGAGTAAGGGCAGTGTTTTTTTTTAGCTTTTACATCAAAACTCTTTTTATGAAAACAAATAAAATATTTATCCAGTAGAAACATAGAGTTTAATTTTATTCACATGCTCATCTGTCAAGGGTGTCCTGGAATTTAATTACAACTTTTTCTCTTCAGTTAAAAAGTTTCTCACCAAATGTTAATATTCATATGAACTGTTCATGAACTGTTAATATTCAAGAACTGTTGATATCACCATGGGAAGGAAACTCAGCTCAATGTTTCAACTGAAGTAATATTTGATTTTAGCCTAAACATATTTTGCTATAAAAACTGTAAAATCACTGATATTAGCACTTTTATCAGTGACCTGAAACGGGGCTACGGCTGGCCTATTCAAGGGCTTTCAGTACAATCCGGTTGTGCATAGGATTTTTTTACTATGTGGTTTTCCATTTCCTTTCTCAACCAATTCTGATAAACTTCCTCTTATAATAGAATCAAATAGCCAAAGCTATTATTTATGCTTTTAGTGAACATTACTCCATCTAGATATCATATTCTGAAAATTGAAAAATGACACCTGGACACGGGTTCGATTCCCGTGTCCAGGTGTCATTTTTCAAATTTCAGAATATTTCTCTTATAAAATTTTGAATAAATAATAAAAAAATTACATTAATTATTGTATTAATAGATAATAAGCTCTGTTCTGAGTCAGGTTATAGCTTTTTAACTTGTTTTATTCAGGGACGACGTATACTTTCTAAGCTTAGTGCAATGTCAGCACTTACATGTAGTTGGTTCGCCATAGAAAGAGACTTATCCGCCATTTTCAAACGCTACAAAATTTACTTTTATTTCTTAACCAAGTCATGTGTTTTGCTTAGGCTGCATTTGACAGATCTTGTTAGCTGTAGGCTAAATAAAACTGACACATTGTCAATTTTATAGAATTCATTCTAGGGCCCTTTTATACAGCCATTTTGTGACGCACGACAATCGTGACGCGCGTCATGTGCGTTTGCCCTGCAGTCTCGTCAGTACGGCGACATGAAAGCTGACGCTTGTATAAAATGCCCCATTGAATATAATGTATCTTGGATCGTCGCGCGTCATTTTTGACGCGGCGTTCTCTAGGTTACGGCGACATGAATGACGCGCGGCAGTGTATAAAAGCACTCATTGTCTCCTGTGTACTTAGAGAACGCGCGTGGTATTTGGTCAACAGGACGAACTCATCCACACGACGTACCCAAGGGTTGAATGGGGCTCTCAAACTTCTATATCCGGCCTCCCAGAATCTTCAGACCCACGTTCTAATTGCCGCTTGTGTGAGTACCAGATGAACACATTGCCTTGTTTGGTTGTTGAGAACAAGGACCCAAACAAAATCGCATCGCAAGGTGTTTTTTTTAGTGTTGCACTAAAGCGGGTGAAACAAGTTGTGGAAACACCATTGTGTTAAAAGCCAGGTATTTGCTGAACATTTGCCCATTACGGGACACGGCCGCCCGATTTCCTGACGTAAACGTTTTAGTACGAACGATTGCGCTGTAAACTATTTGATGACTCAGCTGTTGTATGATAATATATTTGTTATTTACAGCTTAAACTTTGTCAGCGGATCTACATTTTTTTTAGCATCTTCTTCGTGGATAATTTATTTATAGATTAAGATTATTTTTTTATTAGTTTGTTCAACACTAGCGTTGTTTTTGTGCATTGCCTATCCGCACTATTTACAATAATGGTGTAGAGATGAGGGCGGTACTATTTAGATAAAATGTTTCCTCATTTGCGTGAAGTAAGATTTGAAAACTCTTTAGGAAAAAACACCCTAGCACACCCAGCTGATATTCGAACCCTGACCTCTCCGTGTTCGGCATACCTGACGAGACGAGGTTAGCGCCTAATCCCATGCATCCACCGGTGCGGGTGACATAGGTTGTTTAACGACCACAAAAGCATGGTTGTTAAAGGCTTAATCTAAGGTGTAGTGATTAGCAGGGTAATTCTTAGTGGAAATGCACCCGCATTTGTGTGAACATGAGATGGTAGAATCATAATAAATAAAGCACACTTAGAAAACAATTCTCAAAGTAGCCGGCCGAGTTTTGAACCTCGACCCCGAACGGCAGTCCAGTTTTTTACGAGCCTACGCCCTCCTTAAAGCGCGTGACCACCCGCAGGCTATGGGGGGGCTAATGGCTATTAGTGGACTCACCTCGGTGGCGTATTAGCTAACGCGCTAGTTTCATGTTGAGCTAGACTGCCGAGGACGGGGAGATCGAGGTTCGAATCTCGGTCGGGTGAAATGGGGGTGCTTTTTCATAAACGGTTTTACACTCTCCTCCACGCAAATGCGGGTTCACTTCCTCTATATTCAATCTTCATAATTCCTAACCAATTAGTGTAATTAGTATTTAAGCGTTCAACCCGAACGGTTAGTAAGACGCGATGCTAAGTAACTTATTAGTATTATTAGCGCCTGCAACCTCGAATCACCTCACCTACGTTAAACTAAGCTAACTTGTGACCCCACCTGGGTATGAACCATCATTCTCTCTGATTTGGTTATTTAAGGTATAGCGGCCGAATGGTCTTATACACAGCATTTTGGACCTCATGATGATTCTATTTTGATTGGATTTGTTATTTTAATTAATTTCTTTATGACTTTTGAAAGTATTTAACACTTTCCTTATTAGATAATATTCATTGAAACACACAGTTCTTATATTTCGCCGCGTCTTGTTGTCCTTTCGGGTAATTCTCCTTTATTTACATTAATTGGCTAAGAATGAGGCACTAGGATTAACTTAGAAGAATTTTCACGCATTTATCTGGAGCCTGATTTATTGTTTCGTCATCTTATCATGTTTGTATCTGCCTCCCATATGATTGCTTGTTTGTTCCTTGGAGCGTGACGTCACAATCTTATCACTTAATGCCTTTGATAGTATCTTATAGTATTATTATTATTATTATTACTATTATTATATTATTATATTATATTATTATTATTATTATATATTATTATTATTATTATTATTATATTATTATTATTAATTATTATTAGGTTTTATAGTCCCGTCGACACAATGAGGTCATTAGGGCACATAGTAGTCTTATAAATATAACACTAACAACATAATCGTGTGTAAAAAAAATTTAAATTATTTAAAGAAGGATTCAATGTTAACAAAATTCCTTCTCATACCTCTCACTAATACAAATAAAAGTCTTAGTATGACCTTGAATGACTTACAAACTAACTGGATCTAGGACTGCGACATCTAATGACAGGAACATAAAAGAGTGGGTGACAAGACAACGGATAGAATGTGCACTTGGTAGCACATTTTTAATGACTAAGAGGGAACTCGCCCCATTACCCTGGAGCGAGTGTGGGAAAACCACAACGAAAATCCCAGGATTCGAACTCTGATATTATTGATGTCACCTTTATAGGATTGTGCTAAGCTCCCCTAATACTCCATACACACGAGTGATGTTTAAGTACTTAGTTGAGTACTGAATTAAGTAGAAGTCAACTACCACCGTGTGAACGACCAAACATTATGGTGACTATTAGCAAAAACAAGAATCTATCAGAAAAACTTGTGTGTAGTTTGTTCAAGGTTTTATTTAGATTAGGTCAACACAATGAGGATGAAACGCGCCCGCATTAGTGTGGAGAGAGATTGGGAAAACCACAGTGGAAAACGGCTTGATAAAACAACCTCAAGTTTGGCCTATAACAATTGCTCCAGAATGTCCAATGCTGTGGTATCCTCCTTGAGAATGTCCACACATAAAGTGAGTAGGTTTGTTGACTGTTTGCCCACGGGGCAATAACATTCCGTCATTCACCGCAAGGTCGACTTGCTCACTGTCACATCTGTGATAAACTTTATTTATGGCTTGACGATAATAGTCCTTCTCAAGAGACACACACAGGTTTTATGTTTATATTTCAACAGTTTTTATAAATAGTTTTTAATCGTCGTGTGTTCTTACTCTAATAAGCCAAGGGTATCGAATAAAGTTTGCAGTAACTATGTTCAGTAGTATTAACTTTTTTTTTTTTTTCGAAACCTCTAATGATCTCTTAATTTACTTGGCAATAGTTAGGCTTGCTTAGCTCCACATTCTAGCTTATTTTTCTAGCTCAGAAGTAAAATACTACAAATATTGCCATGTGTACGCCTTATTACTTTTGAACTAATTGTTTGATTTTGACCGAACCTCTACAGGGCCATACCTGGTTGGTATTATTTTTTAAATCACGTCCGGGCTGCTATTTTTGTGCCGGTAGGATCCAACCCCTTATAATGAACATGATTGTCCTAATTTCCGTCATGCTTGCTCATCAAAAAGTAAATAAAACATTAAACTAGCTACACATACTAGTTATGTTTGCATGCCTCTACGAGTGATGTCACACTATTGAAACAACATATCTGAGGTAGCAAACATTATTTTTAAAAGATATAAAGTTATGTCCAAAGTAGGCCAATTTTAACTAAGATGTGTTGATTTAAGAGCGTGCATCATAACAGGCCCAACTCAGCTCCCGGCTCGCGCGAGGAAGGGAAAATACCAAGATATGCAGAAATGTGTGCAGTATATTCGTATGTGAATGATTACTCGAAATTTTCTGTGATGACTATGGGGGACAAAGCGACACAGTTTCTTGTTATTAACTACAGTATGTCCCTATTATGACAGAATTAAGATTTGTGCACAGTGCTTATCTGGGAAGCCATTCTAAAAGGGTCAAAAAGGGCATTTTCATAGCAGTTTTTATCCAAATATAGTTTAATATTTCAACAATTTTCAGTATTAGGAACTTCTATTAACTCTTTATCTCCATTAATGTTTAATCAGAAATAATCCACGTGCAATAGTGTTGGTGTAAATTTACTATTTCTAGCTGACTGTATCATAGAACGTATAGGCATGTGATGCACGCTTTTAATTGAATCACATCGGTGTGTAGGCAGAATAAATGTCAAGCTCTTCTAGTCTAGTTTGCTGGTGATGGTCAGGTTGGGGTTCGGATCCCGGCCAGGTGTATTGAGGATGTTTGTTCTAAAATGGCTTATCACACTTCTAGACGCAGTTTTGGGTAGATCTCTTTCAAATTCTACCTTCCTCATCCCTACGCCATTAGAGTTATTAAAATGTGTATAAGCCGGTGGGTCGTAAGACATGGTTTAAAAAAAATACTAGAGGCATTAAAACTATTTACACTACACCTAATTCTCTAAAGCAGAGAAAGAAGTGTTTATTTTTGTTGTAGTTATTGCAGATCTTTATTTAACCGGTCATTTTGAAAAGCCTATTTTTATTTTTTTACACATGTAAATTTTCCTGGATTGACAAAGTATTTTGGAAGAGGTCATAACTCAATAAATATGGCTTTTTTTTAAGATGATCATAGATTTAATATATAGATGCCGTTTCATGAAAGTGATATTTTTGCATGGATTACGCGCCTTATAGAGCTGTTTTCAAAAATGGAAAAGGGGAATTCTGATCGAAACGACCGATTCATTTTGCATTCTAGGAGTGTTTGAAGCTGTAAACATATTACATATTGACCTACACTGTTATTTTCAAGTCGGAATTGAAATAACCTTTTCTAACATATATAAAGTAATAATATTTACTGTTATTTGTATTCTAAAGCTCTCACATGTAACAGCTGTTGATGTCCATTTTGACAACTGGAACACTTTTCGCTGTTGACTAACCTTTTATCTTTCTCTATACTATCTAAAACGTTTTCAAGGCCTAGATAAGGCTGATATTTATATTTGGAAATCTTTTTTTTTACCTTTATTAGTGGTTGCATGCAGACCCGCCACGAGGGGAGGGTATCATGGTACCGGACCCGGGATTCCTCCCAGGAGCCCGAGCCCAAAATCCCTAGTAACAAATTTAAAAAAAATAGTAGATTACGTAAAATAAAACAATAATGATACGCAATACAATGGCCATATATACTTATGAAAAGTGCATCCCAAGCACAACAGCTGGGATTTCCTCCGGAGGAACTTTACTGGAATTTGTTACATTGGTATCATTTGTCCAGTAGTCCTTTCTTTCGAAGTGTTCACAAGTTTCACGGAGTCTTATTATTTTTGTACTAAACTTAAATTTGGATTGTGAAGAGAGTCGGGCATTGATTCAAGTTCAATGTAAATATTCTATCAGGGGCGTAACATTTAAATGTTCATTTGATGGATTAATTCGCAAACATTGCTTTTGTTTTGTAAAAATTACCAACTATTTTTAAAAAAATACAAATATAAGTTGAGCGATAGTGGCATATCAGGGAGGAGGGAGGGGGGATTTCTACTCTTGGAAAATAATTTGTGTCCCCCTCCTTACGATTGTATAAACTCGCCCCTTTCTAAATTGATTTCACTTACCTCTGAAATTATCAAATATTAATCTGAAAACGTGTCTTGTATCAAACTCCAAATAGCTTCTTTAGGCATCCAATCATTAAAATTTACAAAGGAAGACAATTCCAAATAACTTCTGAGAGCATCCCATTTTCCAAAATTTGCTGGAAGAGGCCCACTCTAAATATCGTGGATACATCAAATTAAAAATTAAAAAATCCATGTTTAAGACCACTCCAAATAGCTCCTAGAGATAAGTAGCCTATACTTTTAAAAAAATAATTAGGATGAGGGCCACCCCAAATAATTTCTGGGAGTACCCTATTTTCAACATTCGCCTAGGGTCCCCAAACCTCCCTTTAGCTTTGGGGTCAAAGTCCATCGAAACCCCTTTTTATTCGCTAAGTTAATTTACACCCCTATACACAAAGGTTTCACCGCCACTTGAGTACATAACCAAGACAGAGGGAGCCACGCTCTACCCCTGGTACCGGGCCTAGATCGAGCACCTGGCACGCATGGTTACATGGTTCAAAGCGTCACTCAACACTGGATTGTCATTGATGAGGATGTTGGGTGCGAATCCCAGTCGATATACTGAGTTTTTATTTGTTTTCCACTACCTATTTTTGCGCAAATGTGGGAACATTCTAAACTCTACCTTTCTCGCCCTTTAACCCATATATGGATAGCCCGGATGGTTAGTTAGACTGGGCTTGGCCGAGATTATGGTGAGATTTTGTGGCGGGTAAAGGGTTGCAAGGGATGTGCAAATTTAAAAAAGGGTTGTAAAATGTGAACCTATTTTTAAATTTGCACATCACCCAGAAACTAACAACCTGAGGCAAAACACTAATACTTTGATTTTCTTACGAATAGGTATTTTGAGTAGGTCTACTTTTTAGAAAATACAAACATATTTTCTGCTGTCAACATTGAAGAGATTTGGCAATATTGTCAGTGGTTTTTATGGTATTAATAATATAATTATATCAAAAGTGACGGCTGTAGATCATAAGACCTGACGTAGGAATACGTGAAGGCAGACGATGTCAATTTGAAATAAAACTGGGGTATAGAGTCCTTTAACGATAATTTTGGCCTTTAATAATTGAAAATAAACTAAACACAGTTCCGTATTTTTATCCGCTTTGCAAATTGGATTAGTCATTAATAACGTTTAGTGTACATAATGTATAATTATATGGGTCTACATTTAATGCTTATAAGTAAAGTCGAGTTACATCTCTTGTCTAGATAACAAAACACATTATGCTAGGCGGATAAATATGGAACAATTTTTAGTTTACTTTTGACTTTAATAAAACGCTCAAATTGCCGCGAATAGACAATACTAAAAATAACAATATCCTGGTTATAAGATGGACTGAATATACACATTTTTTTAGAGATTACTTCACTTAAAAATCATGTTTTCCTAAGTCTGCAGTTGACCTCCTTAACCATCGGGTCATAGGGACGGTTGCTGACATAAATAAATAATTGCAGACTACAAAGGTGTTGGTTGGCGTTTCGTCAACTTTGACCGGTGGACAATGACTCTATTCATTGCTCAACTCTCTTTGCCAACAACTTGCCTATTTAATTTCCTGTGAGCGTGCTGAGTTCATTTTACTTCCGAGATATTTCTATCTTATGGAAAACAATGGGGGTCTGAGGCTCAATTACTTGCCTAGGCCTACAATTCGTTTATTGAGAAAGGAATTAGTTTTACCTGGACCTGGACACTCTGGGCCATATACTATAACGTATAAGCTTCACCATAGTGGAATAAAGCAAGGTTCAGACCAGTGGTGGGGAAACTAGGTGGAGGGGCAAGCCCGCCCTCTCTCCAGAACCAGAAGGAATTTATCTTCCCCTTGGAATAAACTTAACCCCCTTCCGCCCCTAGATATATTTCAAATCCTCTGATATTATTGACTATGAATCTGAGAGATGATCTTAAATTAAACTCAAAATAATTTAAAGGTGCATTCAATTTTCAAAAAGTTGCTGGAGAAGACAATTTCAAATAGTTTCTAGGTGCATTCAATTTTCAAAAAATTATCGGAGAAGAACACTTCAAATAACTTCTAGGTGCACGCAATTTTCAAAAAGTTGCCTGAGAAGACTACTTCAAATATCTTCTAGAAGTATCTAACTGTCAAAAAAAATCAGGCGAGGAGCACTCTAAATAGCTTCTAGGGCCATCCAAATTCCAAAAATTTCTAGAAGAATACCACTCCAAATAGTTTTTAAAGGCATTCAATTTTGAAAAATTGGTTGTTGTAGGACTACTTCAAATATATTCTAGAAGTATCCAATTTTCAAAATATTTCCAGAAGATAATTTCAAATAGTTTCTTAAAAGATCCCATTTTCAAATATTGTTGTGTGAAGACCACTTCAAATGGCTTCTAAAAGCATAAAAATTTCCAAAAGATTATGGGAAAAAGCCCTTCGAAAAGCTTTTAGAAAATTTAAATTTTAAAAAATCTGGGTGAGGACTGTTTAAAATGGCTAATAAAGGAATCCAAATTTCAAAAATTTCCCGAAGGACAACTACTCCAAATAGCTTCTATGGGCATAAAAATTTCAAAATAATTTGAGGAAGGACTTTTAAAACAGTATAGTTTCTAAGAATTAGGGGAAGGACAACTCCAAATTAGTGACAGTGAAACTGTGGAGTGTGGTGTAAAAGGGGGGAGGGGTAATCATTGCTGGTCCTGGAATAAATTATCCCCCTCTAGATGTATTTCACACCTGATATTCTCGAATATGAAGCTGGGGAGGAGGACCACTCCAAATAGCTTTTAGGAACATCCAATTTTCAAACATTTATCGGGGAGGGCGTGGGCTGGGTGTATGGTCACACACACACACACACACACACACAAGGTTCCGTCGCCCCTGGTTTAGGGTAAACGGGGAATGTACACAGTATTTTTTTAGTACCGCGTCTTAGTACCTGTTCAGACTATACGCATTTGCACTAATCACGCTCATGAGTTAAGGCTAAGGAATGTTGAATTTAAAGTAAGTGTACCTAAATTTGCGTGAAGGGAGTGTGGAAATCAAATTTGAAAAAATCCTGTCGGTACACCCGACCGGGATTTGAACCCTGATCTTTCCGTCATCAACAGTCTAGTCTAAGACGAGAGTGACGCCTTAGACCATGCAGCCATCGAAGCAAGTATGTACACTGTGAAACTAGTTAATACTCAAGACTCACTAGCATACAGCTCGCCTAAATGGTAGCATGGTGTAGGGTATCACTCTCAGATTATACCAATGGTACACCCAAGGGGGAGGGGAGGACAAATAGGGCCGCTGTCCCCCCCAAAACCTCAAATTAATTTGAAAAAGTTGCCAGCCAAGGACCACTTCAAATAGCCTCTAAAGGCTTCCAATTTTTTTTAATTTGCCAAACTAGGATCGTACAAAAAGGCTTCTAGGGGCATGTAATTTTCAACTAATCCTCATACGATTCCAAATAGCTTCTAGAACATCAATTCTTCAAAAAAAAAAAAATCTGGTGAAGACTACTTTAAATATCTTTTAAAGGAAACTAATTAAAAAAGAAATCCGAACAAGGAGACTACTCCGAAAAGCTTCTAGAATCATCTCAAGTTTTTAAAATTTTCAAAGGAAAGATCCCTCCGAATAGCTTCCTTGCAACATTTTCCTGAAAAGGATCCTTGGACTCCCCTTTGGATTGGAATGCAAAACTTTTTTTTTCCAACTACCTCCCCCCTACAAAAATAGGATTCCACTACCACTGACTTCGAGTAAAACCCCAAAAGTCTCCCTCTTTATGGGTAAAATATTACGGTAAGCTTAACACGTTGAAAGTGCCCCAAAAGTTACAAATGGGAAAAATAGCTTTGAGACATGGACTTAAACTAAGGTTTCTTAGATTATTGAAAACGCTGCCCTTAAATCCCATAAAAAGAATATATATAGCACCTAGAGGCATTTAATAGTCTTCGTCCTATAACCCCCTCCTGTGAAATTTGATTCTGGACACAACCTGGATGGTTTGCCCACCCCCTTTCCCCAATGGATGCGCCACTGTAATAGACTGAACTTCCAGTGATGGAGAGATTGGGATTCGAATCCTGGTTGCATGTACTAAAGGTGTATTTTAATCAAACGGTTTGTCACTCTCCCTCAGTGAACTTAGGGTACATTTCCTCTAAATTATACCTTCTTCATCCCCAACATATTATTATGATGGAGAGTGCTGTAAATGCAGGAGTGGACTGGCAGACTCCGGGACTACAAATATGATGGTTCTTAGCATGCAGTAGTTAATATCTGCGGTGGCCGCATGGTCTAAGGCGCTACGCTCGCCCTAGGGGAGCTCAAGGAGCAAATATGATAAACAGAGTAAAAATAGTAAAAAAGAGCAATAAGTGAATCATAAAAAAAATAAAAAGAGCATAGAGGTTAAAAGGGTTAAACAAATTAAAAGGTAAAAATATTAAAAATCCGCAAATAGGTTTAAAAGGAAGGTAAGGGTAAAATGTTAAAGGGGTATAAAGCGTAGACGGGGTGGAAGGAATAAAAGGGGCAGTAAGGAAAAAGGGTAAAAAAGTTATTTCTTTAAGTAAAGAGGGCTAAAAGGTATAAAACGTGCAAAAAGGATAAAATTGGTAAACAAGGAGAAAAGATTAAACGGAGTAAATGCAGTAATACATTGCTAAGATACTTTTGATTGTATTTAATTACAACCCTTTAACAACCAATTATTAGGGTGTGGCCAGACTGGGCGAGCGAGCGACTAAAATATCAAATATAACACATTGTTTGTAATGAGAGGTGGCCAGACTGGAGCGAGCGACTGAGCGTGCGCGCTTGAAAGAATGGTTATATTTGTCAAGCACGTGCGCTCGACCCGGTACAGTCTAGTTTACAGGCGCTCGGCAATATTATTGTATGTTGGTTCATCGAGTGCTAGGGAAACTTCTCAATTTGACATTTTTATTATTATCGATAGGTTTAGCACACTTGCTACTAACGGCCTAATTTAATTGGTAAGATCATAAATCATACCTATATGTGTATATATATATAACTGATATATTAAAATACTTCAATATTATCAAAGTAGGTCTTTACAAATAAGAATCTCCATTAGCGTGGAGAGAGGATGAGAAAACCACAACTATAAATTACTTGTCAAAAACCACCCTCACTTAACTCAGCCAAGATTCGGAGCCTCCTATTCAACAACTATCAAGAGATATCTGCTAATCACGCGCTCGCTCGCCAGTCTGGCCACCCAGTCGCTCGCACGCTTGTCAGTCTGGCCGAACCCTAAATCTCTATTTTAAGCTAAGTGGCGAGGTGAAGTATTTATATCTTTATTAATAGTTAATTTGATCCCGAGGCCATTCCAGCTTCATTACCAATGATCATTTTCTACTTCCTACCAACGCGACATAAGCAAAAATGCCTCTAAATGCATAGACAATATCTGGGTGTCCTTATTGATATATTTAAGTTTGTAAAATGATCCTCCACTTCCTACGTTTGTAGATCACGTTTGTTTATAAACAGCACCAAGAAACCACATATGGGATGGTTTTAAATGTAATGCCACCATATTTGTTCGCAAATGATATATTCTGAGCACCTTAGACTTTCTCACTGGAACTTTTGATTGAAATTTTTAAAACAAACCTAGAATTAAATTAATATATTTATTTTAGTTTAGAGTGGTTGCGGCAGCCCAGTCCACCCCGCGTAAAAGTTCAATCGAAAACACCTTCACATTTCTCCGTCCATAACATTAACATAGTTTTGCAGACCTTGTCCTCGCGATGGATCGAGTCAAACGACCTGTTTCCGATGGTTCATGGACCTCCTCCCGTCCGGTCCACGGGCAGCCTGAATTCAGCCTGCGGGCGCCTGGTAAACCTGTGCTTCGTCGAACTGTTTGTGTGTAAATATGTCTTACTACCCAATCGGGATCAATCACAATAACGGCCTAGAGATGAATGTATAATTCTTCAGAAATGTACCCGCATTTTTGTGAAGGAAGAGTGAAAAATCATATAGAAAAACCAGCCTCATTACACCCGGCTGGAATTCGGACCCAAGCCTCCCCGTAGCCGGTAAAACCAGACTAAACTAGCTTGAAAGTTAGTCAGTATTGTCCATCGATGGATGGATGGGTACCTATGGTGTTTTTAATCGACCCTACGCATGCGTGGGATGCTGCTGGATAACCTTAACAGGATATGGTAGAATTGGACCTTAGTTTTGTATTGATGTTGATTTTTTTTAAAAGAGAACTTGCAACGTACAGTCCAATTTTCATAGGAAGAGCCTTTCAGAAAATACATATTTTTTTGCTGTCAACATTTATAACATTGTAATATTATTAGTGTTATTTTATAGGTGTTGATAATATATATCCAAAGTGACAGGTCACACATGACTTGAGTTATAAATATGTGAAAGTAGATATAGAACTGTCTTACTTTTGTTTGCAAAGGGCCAGTTTTATAGTCAGACTTAGTACGCCTCAAGTGCGGCGTATTACTAAATACAAGACGACACATACCTAAACTCGAATGGAATGAGCCAGTTCCATAGTCAGACAATACGCCTCAAGTGCGGCGATATACTAAATACAAGACGACACATACCTGAACCAGAATGGACCGGACCCGTTTCAAATGCGAAACTGGCTCATTCCATTCTGGTTCAGGTAAGTGTTGTCTTGTATTTAGTATAGCGCCGCACTTGAGGCGTATTGTCTGACTATGGAACTGGCTCATTCCATTCGAGTTTAGGTATGTGTCGTCTTGTATTTAGTATAGCGCCGCACTTGAGGCGTATTGTCTGACTATGGAACTGGCTCATTCCATTCGAGTTTAGGTATGTGTCGTCTTGTATTTAGTATAGCGCCGCACTTGAGGCGTACTGTATGACTATGGAACTGGCCCTTAAGGTCTTGCCACGTTCAATTGCTTCACATGAGTGAAAGTCCCACGCTGATACGCGAAGGGACGCTGTATTGATCCGGGCTGGGCCTTGCAACGAGAACTGTTGATCTCCTGTCCGTGTTCCATGACACTATTATCGGAGGTCACGGAATAGATTGGCGTCCCAATTTGAATAACTCATTGTCACGAGTGACCGCATTATGCACCGGAGTTGAGGTTGTCACAACGAGTCGCACACGGGGGTCCAGGGTGGACTTACTGTTCTTTGGGGATCCCATCAGATCTACCAAATAAATAAAACTGCAACCAGTCATAGTCAAGATTGGAATCGTCTTCTCGCTACTGTGGAAAAGGACATCGTGTTGACACGCAAATGGAGAATTAGTGGCGATATTCGCAACCATATCCATCCGACATTTAAACCTTCAGTTACTATCTTTCTGATCGTAAAACATAATATTTACTAAACTTTCTACAAGTATTATCACCAAGATGAATAGTTTCTTTGATTATTTAATTTAACCATGAAATAAACATTAAACATGTCTTATTTTTGTGTATTGGTTTTATTATTTTTGATAGTCATTTCCTTGCGTCTTACTACCAGTCAGGGTTGTACGCATCTATTCGCATTAATTGAACTGGGCTGAAGAAGGAAGAACTTAGAGGAAATATACCCTCATTTTATTTAAGGGTGAATGGGGAACAATTTTTGAAAAACCCCTTTTGACACACCTGGCTGGGATTCAAATCACCACCTCAACGTACCTGGAAAACCAAACTAGGTGAGTGGCATTTAGTCGGCGTGCCCACCGGTGCGGGTAAAATGACGTATATATATATATATATATATATTTATAGCTACAAACTCACCCCTTAACCCTGTTTCATAGACCTTTTTATTTTAAATAGCTTCTATAGCCATCCAATGCACACAAAAAACACCACCACCATAACCTCTTGTACAGCCCAATTTCCATAGAAAGAACCTTTAATAAATTACCAATAATTTTTTTTTTCAACTTTGATAATATTCTACTACATTATTAATGCTATTTTATAAGTATTAATAATATCCATCAAAGGTGACATCCGCAGTTCACATGACTTGACAATCCCTCTTACGCCACTTGAGCACATTAATGTCCATGCATCGTATTAAAGAACCTTATCACACATTGGAAACTACCCAACAGAAACCAGCATCGGTGAGCACACGGACTAAACTTCATGGCTGTATTGTCTGGTTGGCTTGCATCTCGGCCTATTGTACTTAAGGTGACTTGTTCTAATTAGTTCCCCACGTTCCCTTCCTCGAAATTCTACCTCCCTCGTCATTAATGCGGTTATCCGGACGAGTAGTAAGATTTGATGCACTAATTTTAATGCCCGAAATTTTGAATATAGCCAAATGATAATTTTAAGGCCATCAAAATTAGAAAATAGGCGTCCGCAGATCACTTTATTGGCGCGAATACATTAAAGTGGTTTCACAAACGTTTTAAACTATTTTATGAAGTAATTTCTTATGGCCATCCGACTAAAATAGGACAGTTCCATTCACAATATAAATAATATTTACTAAGTAGCAGCCCACCTTCACGGCTTGGTTTTTGTCCTTTACACGCGGCTGATGTTTCTCTTGTTAATTCAATAGATAAACTTGTATTCAAATAATATAGTCAACTATCACGAAATAAATGACGCGTAGTCACATAGTCATTGTGTTCATCCTTTGATTTTACAACTTACAAAAATAAAGTTTATTGTGTGTGTGTGGTGGAGTGTTTTTTGTGAATGTTTTTTGTGTGTGTTTTATATGTGTTTGTGTGTGTGTGTACGCGCGCGCGCGCGTGCATTTAATGGGAATCCTGCATATCAAACTTTTTTACTTTTTTTCTCTACAAAACAGACTCTAAATGTGTTTAAATTTTTTTTTTAAAGTTAATTTTTTTTTTTACTATCTTTAAAAGCTATTTTAACTGATGAAATTAAATGTATCAAGTTTTATAAATCTATTAATTGGAAGTGTTTGAATTTTTATATTTGACTTAGTAACTTTCTATAGCTAAACGTTTAAAAATGTCAATACGATCGACAGAATACTTTCTATTCTATTAAATATTTACTACTTACTACACATAAAAACTACATTTTTATATCGCAGGTTTTTTTATTTACTTTCGCAGGTTTTTTTATTCACTTTCTCATTTGGTCGTGAAAATAATCTATCTCGAGATTATGACAATTTTTTACATTTTATATGAACACGAACCCAAAAAAATAGATTTTACAATTTTGTCTTTCCCCGTGTATTTTTGTCTGTCTATCTGTCTGTCTGTCTGTCTGTCCCCTGCAACGGATCCAAAATGGTTTAATGGTACTTGTTCATAGCTTATATTTAGATTGTATAGAGCTATACCACAAAATGGTTTTTTCGCTACCCTAGCCCTTCATTTAAGGGTAGTTTACTAATGAGTAGTATTTTTTTAGTCTAAATTTTTCAAAAATGGCCCCACGATTTTTTTTTAATGCATTTCTAGGATTTGTTTGACATGACAAATAGAACTATATTATTGGTTTTTGGGAAAAAATTGTTGAAGGTTAGTTTACTGATGAATAATTTTTGCAAAAACTTGAAATATTTTTAAAATGACCCTAAATATTTGTTACAAATGGGTACATTGAGAACGTTTGACATGCCAATTAAAACTGTGTGTTTTAATTTTTGGGGTAAAAACTCATTTATGGGTAGTTTACTTATGACTCATTTTTAAAAAACGGGGAAAGATTTTTAAAATGGATTTAACAATTTGGTTTCAAATAGGTATCTTGGTAGTGTTTTACATAAAAAATAATTCTGGAATCTTGGTTTTGGGTAAAAATTCAATAAAGGGTTGTATACTGATGCTTGATTTTTGAAAATTCAAATTATTTTTAAAATGGCTATAACGATTTTGATTAAAATGTATGTCTGAGGTGTGTTTGCTAATAAAATGACAAATAAATCTGTAGAAGGCATATACTTGTTTTTGAGGGGAAATTTAGTTTTTGAGGAGTTTACTGATGACTTTTTTTTAATTTTGTTTATTTTTAAAAATGGCTTTTGCTAAAATGTAAAATTTTATTGTTTTTTAAAAATAACTAACGATTTGCTTCAAAATTGGTATCGGGGTCTATTTTACATATCAATAATAATGCAAATTTATTATTTATCTAAAATAAATTAATTTAAATTTAGATTTTTTAAATTGACTTTTAAGATTGAATTTATAATGGGAATTTGTGAATAGTTTTTATGATAAATAAGAAGTAAGATTTTATTTTTTTAAATAGTAAATAATTTTAAGATAGTTGACAAATAATTTATTTTTGAAAGTTTGAATTTTGTTAAAAATATTTGAACAATTTGGTTTAAAATTTATAAATAGAGAATGATGATTGTGATTAACAAGATATTGTGTTTGTTTTATTAAGAAAACAAAATAAATATCACCGCGTCTTACCACCCATTCGGATTATACGCTTAATTAACTAATTACACTAATGGGTTAGGAATTGGGAAGGTTTAATATAGAGTACGTGAACCCGCATTTGTGTGGAGGCAGGGTGGAAAATCAATGCGGTAAAACTACCCTAGTTCATCCGAGCGAAATTCGAACCTCGATCTCCCCGTCCTCGGCAGTCTAGCTCAACACGAAACTAGCGCGTTAGCTAACTACGCCACTGAAGCGGGTTAACAAAACATACTTAAGGGTAGTTTACTCAAAGCCTATTTTTGAAAATTTTCTTCCAAGCTATAATACACAATATGAGAAAGTTTGTGCGATTGTGTCGAACTATTTATTTTTTCAGGAGAGATAAAAACACTATTTATAAACATAGGTACCGTGAATGGATTTTTGAATTTTTTTTTATTCATATGTAGTTTAT
Organism: Timema podura; assembly: GCA_033556935.1. NCBI lineage: Eukaryota > Metazoa > Arthropoda > Insecta > Phasmatodea > Timematidae > Timema > Timema podura. The sequence continues at coordinate 22,368,832 of JAVRXN010000009.1, forward strand.
AGATAATATTATTTTCCCATGCTTCCATTCACACTAGTTGTTTTTATAAACAGTTTTTTTGTATCTGATAAGAAAACACGAGAATAGAGCTGTCTCTTTATTGCACTGGGGGTCTTAAATTTAGATTAGTATATTATTAATTACTCCTTTAAAAAGTGTTCTACTTCCACTTTCTCAAAATTTTGAACATTAGAAAGGCTAGAAAGACTTTTACTAGGAAAAGTAAATTTAGTCTTGAATTTATTTTTTTAAAAGTACCTAACTTTAACGATTCATACTTCTTTTTCGTGAATGCTATGGCCCCATCTTCCAATAAAGGATCTTAATAATAAATATAATAATGTCTGATCAACAGTCACAAGACATATAACAGGCAAACACTGTAAGGTACACAAGTACCTGACAAAAAACCTAATAAAACAATCTATCTTAGCTAAGTAATGATATATACAAATAAATTAATATTTACTAAAAGCTAATAATAATAATAACAATAATAGCACACTAGGATAACTAGCATAATAGGTAATTTTAACGGGATCCTTATCAACTCTTACTTAGTCCTATGTTTTTAATTCGTTGGTCACGATTTCCAAACCTTGTATTTAGAAGGTTCGGATCACAACAGCTTGTCACGTGACCTAAAGCGCTATTCTTGTGATTTTACCAGATAGCCGGTGATGTAGAGGACGAGGTTCGAATCCCGACTGGGTGGTGGTTTTCCCCTATGTGGTTTATCACTATAAGTTTCTCTATCCTTCCCCTTACAACTCCCCTCGCTAATGCGGGTGTATTTCCTCTTGCTACCCTCCTACCTTTAAGGTTTTTAAGAGAGAATCATATTCGAATTCCGTCTGAGGGGGCTGAATTAATATTAACCAAACGAGATATGTGGGGTTTGGCGTCTATAGTAGGAAGGAACTTTTTTGGAAAACACAAACCTTGATAATATTCTACTATAGGCCTATTATTAGTTTTATTTTATAGGTATTGATACTATCCAGCAAAAGTGACAGCTGTAGATCACACGACTTGACGTATGCGTGTATGCATATTGCAAGTAAACCCTGGTTGTATAGGCAGCCCACTTTATACCAACAACATTGTTTGAAAGTCACTCAAATTTGGCATTGTAGAGATATGTTTTGTTTGATTAAAATGTTATAAAAAGCTGCTAATAATACTTCTATATGGATTACTGTATAATTTATTTTTACATTAGCTAAGTAAACTTATTAAGAGTATAAATACAATTATAATTTTATAAAATCCCCCATTGTGGCAACATGTGTTTCCAGTTTTCAAATAATGGGCTTCTTATTAAAACCAGACTGTAGTTTAGAAACTTTGATAACTGTCAGATACGATTCTTCTTACAATAATTCTACAATATAAGCTCTACCAACTTACGCCTCTAAAATATCTTAAAAAACGCAATGCATGTATTGTTCTCCACGTGTCTTACTTTGGTCAACACCGCAACAAGGTAAATATTTCATTTTGCTGATGGTAACACGGAAGTTCGGTCGTCCTTTCGAAATGCCGGTGCTGATTCATGAAATCATTAACATCGGCCCATATTAATTACCATCCAAAGTGTTTGTAAGTATTTGCTAATTAAGTCCTCTTTTCAAACATGTGGTACAACATCGCAATTTCCTTATTGCTTACTGTATCATAAAACACAACCTTTGAAAAAAAAAATATATATATATATATATTTTTAATACCATAAATATTGCTGATCTTGATCGTCGTAAACATGTTAGGCAAGTACAAGGAATGTTTATTGGCAGAGTTGGTCACATGGCTGGTGTACTTGACTTTGATTGGGGTTGAAGGTATCTTCAAAGTTTGTCCGTCCGGGCTATATGCATTTAACTACACGATTGGGTAGGGATGAGGAAGATTGAATTTAGAGGAAATGTACCCGTATTTATTTGGCAGAAGCCTGGAAAGCCATCCATTTAAAACAGCTCAATACACCTGACCGGGATTTGAACTTTGACCTCCTCACAGGTAATTTTAATATGGAGGACCTTATCTAACAGGTAGAAAAGTTTCTAGAACTAATTCCAAGGATTCTTACTCTATCCTCAGCTGTCACTTTTAATATATAAATATATACAATATAACTAATAATTTAGTATTATTATTATTATTATTATTATTATTATTATTATTATTATTATCACCGCGTCTTACTACCCGTTCGGGTTATACGTACTTACGCTAATGTGTAATGGTAGGGTGATTGTGAGATGAAATGGAGGACCTACAGTTTAACGTGGAATCCGAACCACGGTGGAGGCCTGGCATTCCTCACATTCACAAGTTGTGATTAATACACGTCTTGTCAGAGGTGAAGGAAGGGTTTGTCAATCAGATAAATCTGTGCCGGGACCGAGGATTAAACCCTGGACCCTCAGTACAGAAGTCCGACACCTTACCCCTAGACCACCAGGTCACCAATAATTTAGTCACATGTCGTAAGTTTTTGGCTGCAAAAAAATAAAAAGAGCAGTCTTACAAAAGACTCTTCCAATGAAAGTTAGACTATATCTACTCCAGTCCACAGTGACGTTCCCATTCTCTCCCAAAACGAGTGCTGTTGCATTTTCCTTGACAGGTATTTCGGCCCGTTGGAGTAGTAATTTATTTTGAAGACATTGGCCCTAGAAGATTCGTTCGTTACTGGTTATTGCATGTTGATGACAGCTTATGACGGTCGAAATCCCCCCCATACACACTTTCAACAGGTCACGTTGAAAGAGCTGGTGCCGAGCGAGAGGAGTCAACGTGGAAACCGCCCGCCCGCCTCTCTGTGTTTGTAACAGCAGGCTCTAGATGTGTTTACAGTCGGTGGAGCGCTCACCTGGTTCTGCGCAACCTCTCTTCCCCTCCGTGACACATTACTCACGAGATGCAAGTGGAACTACCATGTGGCGCCATTTTAGATAAAGTTAGGTGCGGGGCTCGTAAAAACAGGACTGTATAGTCGGATCGCTATAGAAACAATATGTTTACCGTGTATAAATTATAGAAAAAATATGGTAGAAAAGGCAACAATGACACAATACCGGTGGGCATGGGGACCAAGGCGTCACTTTCATCTAGTCTGATTTGTTTTTTGAGCCAGATGAGTCGCGATTTGAATTCCGGTTGGGTGTATTGCGGGGGGTTTTCCTAAATGCTTTCTTCTTACTCTTCATATAAATATTGGAACATTTCCTCTCAATTTCATCCTACTCGTCCTTATCCCCATTAGTGTAAATATGTTGTTAGTTGAGAGGGGTAGTAAGACAGGAATAACGTTTAGACATATTTTTTAACGTCAAGGTGGGAGTGTAGTGAACGCGAGACTCATAAACATATTAGTATTTAATGAGAAACTTTTTCAATCAAGAGAAAAAGTTGTCATTAAATTCAAGGATACTCCTGACAGATATTCAACAACTGTTGAGGTCTCCATTTGAAGAAAATTAAACTCTCTTTTGGTACTAAAGCAATATTTGATTTCTTTAGACAAAACTCGCCTCGGTGGTGTAGTTAGCTAACTCGCTAGTTTCGTGATGAGCTAGAGGTTCGAATCTCGGTCGGGTGAACTGGGGCGTTCCCTAAATTGTTTTTCACAACCCCTCCACGCAAATGCGGGTTCACTTCATTTATATTCAATCTTTAAAATTCCTAACCTATTAGCGTAATTAGTACTTAAGCGTATAGCCCGAATTGGTAGTAATACGCGGCGCTAAGTATTATTCTTTGACAAAAAAAAAATATTGATATAAAAAGTTCAAAAATACTGCCCTTTACTCTCGTTTCCCCCCCTCCCAAGCTACTTCTCTTCATACTGTTCAACATCCCCTCTTTTTGATACCTATGAAGTTTTTAATGGCGGTGTATTCCAAAGAGCTTAACCAAAATGTTTTTCCTCTCGTGATTTTAGATCTGGCAACACTGTACTACCTAGCAGCCCTAGAGAAACCGAACAACATGGTTTTGTTAGACTTAGATGGTTGTCTGCAGATACAATTTATAAATATTTGAAGTTTTGGCTTGTTTACGCCTACTTATTCATATTTACTAACACCAGGAGTACTTGCTACAAAAGAGTTTGTTATATTATCAATAAGTTCAACACTAAAGCATCTGCTACCTATTTATGGGGAGGGTAGTTTTAGAGGATACGAGTACTCTAAAGTGGTCAGGGCTCATCGGCAGTATAATATTTTGGGAGGGTTACGCCTTAGGGTTCGGCCAGACTGACAAGCGTGCGAGCGCGCAAGCGACTGGGTGGCTAGACTGGCGAGCGTACGAGCGCGTGATTAGCAGGTAGCTATCGATAGTTGTTGATGAGGAGGCTCCGAATTTTGGCTCAGTGAACTGAGAGTGGTTTTTAACAAGTGATTTATTGTTGTGGTTTTCTCATCCTCTCTCCACGCTAATGGTGATTCTTATTTGTAAAGACCTACTTTGATTATAATATTGAAGTATTTTAACATATCAGTTTTATATTATATATATATATATATAGTTTATGATCTTACCAATTAAATTAGGCCGTTAGTATCAAGTGTGCTAAACCTATCGATAATAATAAAAATGTAAAATGAGAAGTTTCCCTATCACTCAATGAACCAACATACAATAATATTGCCTAGCGCCTGTAAACTAGACTGTACCGGGTCGAGCGCGCGCGCTTGAAAAATAGAACCAGTTCTATCTTTCAAGCGCACGCGCTCAGTCGCTCGCTCCAGTCTGGCCACCTCTCATTACAACCAATGTGTTATATTTTATATTTTAGTCGCTCGCTCAGTCTGGCCGCGTGAAATTTCGCATCTTGCTTAAATAAAATTTATTTTCAGTTTAGGCACACTATATTGAGAGCCTTGAGATTATTTTTCAAAGAACACATTTTGTTGTTTAAGAAAAATTTGTAGCAAAAAAAAGCCCTCATTTTTAGGTTAAATTCGTGCTCCCCTAATAAGTTGGCCATCGCGCTGCTGAAAATCACTCTGTCGAGCTTACACCTAAATAGTTTTCACTCACTCCACGCAAATTCGGGTACATTTCCTTATCATATAATCAGTGTAAATATACGGATAACCCGAACGTGTATTAAGTTCGGTATTATACTGTCATATTTCTTTTATAAAAGAAAAATACTTATTTTATAAAAATATATTAGCCCTACTTATGATAAAATAGTCACTACATTACATCACATTTTCTTCAACGTTTGTACATTATATGTAATTACAAAAATTATTGCCAATTATATCAAAAATTCCTCGGTCCCGGCACAGATTTATCTGATTGCCAAACCCTTCCTTCACCTCTGACAAGACGTGTATTAATCACAACTTGTGAATGTGAGGAATACCAGGCCTCCACCGTGGTTCGGATTCCACGTTAAACTGTAGGTCCTCCATTTCATCTCACAATCACCCTACCATTACACATTAGCGTAAGTGCGTATAACCCGAACGGGTAGTAAGACGCGGTGCTAATAATAATAATATATCAAAAATATTTACTAATGAACCATGAAACTTTTAAAAATTTGAGTCAGCAAAGATGCGTTATTAATAAAAAAAACACTTATGCCATAGCCGACGTGGGGAGATTGTGCCTTCATACTGTATAATCTAATTACAATTTTAATTGATTTGATAAAACCTTAGATAGCATATAAGGTAAATTTGTTGTTAAATATTTGTAAAATGTATTCCTTTTTAGAAGATATTTGATGGAGTGTCATAGATACATTATATTTCTTATATAAAAGAAATCTAAAATGTAACAGCGGCCTAAGACGTTGTGCACACAAAACTAGAGTACCACACTGTAAACAGAGTTATGATGCGTGGTCGGTTGCGAGCTTGTGATCATGATGCAGGACCAAAGTCTTGTAAAAACAAACGTTGAGACAAGAGAAAGTGTCCCGGAGCTGGCTACCGCGTCAAGTTACTCTTCCGGTGTGCCAAAAAAAATAGTCACGTCTCGTTATAGTCGGGACAATGTAACTGCTGAGGTCAGACGACGTCACCGTGTGAACTGGGGCGTTTTAACTACACAAGCACTAACAATGCTTGTTTGTTCAACGTTGCTAGCTCAGGCTTGTGGTTTAAAGAACACGACATTTTTTAAACTAAACAATTAATAACGAAGAAATAATTTGATTACAATTTCAAGGTTGATACGCACCTGGAAAACGATAAAAAGACATTGGAAATTTTAGATAGATTTGTAATAATTTTCTAAATGCGAAATAAAGGAGCATAATCAAGTGTCAACAATTTTGATTTTGTGAGGAGAACTGAAATATGTAGCTTAAAAAAATTGTCAAGAATCTAAAAGAAAGCATTAAAAATATATTTTTATTTAGGGCTAGTCTTACAGAAAAAAAAAACCCTGGAAAAATGCATTCCCCCCCCCCCCCCCCCCCATGAAAGTCATAGAATTTCATTACTTTTAAAGTGTGTTTTGACCCTGGATTTGTAAATTATATTTAAAGTACATTTATAGCATTTTTTATGTGAGATTTACTGGATAATTTTATAGTCATAAATAGCATGGACTAAATTTTGCACACTAACAAAACTTAAAACCTCTTCAAGATAAACACACAACCATGTTTGGCCAAACCCTGATCATTAGTACAATCAGGTCAGTTCGAATGTTTCGCCGGGTTTTAGAGCCACATCTGGAAAAAGAAGCAAGCAATATATGCATAGGCGGACCCCCCACCCTTCCCATGACCCCCTTGCGTCGTGAAAGAGAAAATGGCACAGTAGAGGTTCCTGTTTATGTTATAACGAATGTAGTGCCTTCATCACAATTATAATATTTTGTTTATGGGATTTAAGTTAGGAGTGTAGGGAATGCGAGCTAGGGGCAGTATTTTTATACTTTTTATATCAACACTTTTTTTTGTCAAAATAAATAAAATATCTCTCCTTTTGAAATTTGTTGTTTAATTTTTATTTAATTTGGGTATTTAACGTACTACTATTTCTGAACTAACTGATTTATATGAGCACATGACTTACAATATCATTTATTTCTAGAACCTACACACACCAATTCCCCGATCATTAATTTATCACTGTAAAAGGAGAAACCCCAATTTTATCAATGGTAAATTATTTGTTTATTCCGAGAATTGAATCCGGTACTCTTAAATTCAATAGATAGATTCGTTTCCGACGGAGCTGTAGTGTAACATTAGTAAATATCTCCGTACGCACCAACCAGAACTGAACCAGGGATCCCTAGATAATAGATTGGTGGCGGTCACTTTAACCACAATCACGGACTAGCTGCTACTGTGCACACTTGCCTTCCAGCATGTTCGGGGTTTTTAATGTGTGTGCACCACGTCTTACTACCCGTCCGGACTATCAGCATATTTATACATTAATATGGTATGGATGATTAAGGTAGAATTTAGATGAAATGAATCCGCATTTGTGTGAGATGGTAGTAGAGAAAATGTAGGGAAAATATTTTAGTACATTAAGCTGGGATTTGAGTCCCGATATGACAGATAAACTATACCAGACTTGAATCAGTCCCCTCCCCCACTCAAGTGTACTTTTGAAATGATGGCAGCGGGTCTATATTAGAAGTTTGTGACTGTCACTTGAATGAGCATTGTGTAAAATACCTTAGTCTTATATTTGGTTTGCGGTATTGAAATGTAAACAACCGCTCGTCACATCCTGTTTTGAACACACACAACAAAGTGATCATTCAGCAGTGTAGTTGAGCTTAGCTTTTCCTGTTTGGAAATTTAGCTCAATTGGCTGCTTATTGAGTGCTCTTCACTTCCTGGCACTCGCAAAATGAAATATATAATTGATCATATTGGGTCTTTCTCTTTCATATTGATGCCTTGACTGCCCCAGGCATGGTTGTTTTGTCCATTGGGTTTTACTATTCATTCGGGTTACAAGCTTATGTACTTATTGCGGCAATAGTCTTAGGGAGGACGTATACCCGCATTTGCGTGAAAGGATGGGTGGGAAACAATTTTGGAAAAAAAACTCAGTACACCCGACCGAGATTCGAACCTCGATCTCCCCGTCATCGTTAGTCAAGTGTACTGTGAGAGTGATGACTCAGACCATGCGGCCACCGAAGAGGGTGGTTAAGTTAGTTTGTAATAATTGTAATGAATTGGTTTAGAAAGTTTAAATATATAAAATAATGATACATTTTTTTCATATCCCGATTCCCTTGCTCTTCTTTTATGCATTTTGCTTACCATTGTTAAGGTAAAGTAATTATTGATATTGTTTATATTTGCTTGTGTACACCTTATACTTCGTTTCAGCACCATGCATTAATAATTACTTTACCTTAACAATGGTAAGCAAAATGCATAAAAGAAGAGCAAGTTTGACCCCTTAAACAGTAACTCGTGAACTGTAATGATTTGAAATCGTTGAACCACTATTTATACCTTACAATTATACACTTGTTAAATTTGTTCAGTAACATTTTTACCATCGTACTACTTTAAGATGAACAAAGGTCAATATTTATAGCACCATCATTGGTCCTATTGTAAGGCTCTGAAACCCGGACAGCAAGGAAGAGAGGAGGGAGGTGCGGCAAATACTCGGGACCGTCGAAGGAACAAATGAAGAAGTTGCAAACGAACATCTTGGGAAGCAGACGGATCCGGTGGGCTGGTCATGTGGCAAGGATGCCTGAGCAGTGATGGAAGAAATACTGAGAAAAACGCGCCCTCTTGGAAGACCTAAACTGCGTTGGTGGGATGAGCTGGAAGAAGACCTAATCCGGCTGTGGCTGGAGGTAACCAGTGACTGGAGGGGAGAGGCACTAGACCGACCGAGATGGAGGTGACTTGTCAAGGCAACACGTGATCTTCAGGGTCTATGATCGATGAATCAATAAATAATACATTGCCTTAAGGAAATTAACGTATTAAAGATACTGTCCACAGCTAAATGCTAAGTAGTCTTTTGTCAGTTATGGATTCCATTACTAGGATGCTGCTATTCCTAACGTTTGCTCATGAATTTTAGTGTTAGGTGTTAGTTTATAGAGTAAGTTAGTTTTTAAGTCGTATGGGTTGATATGAAACTGTTTTTAGACAGTTTGCCTAAAATACCCGTCTTATAAGTTTATCTTACAGTTCGTTGAGTCAAAAATTAGATAATCCCCTTTGGTGACCGCATGGTCTAATCCAAGACGTCACTCTCGCAGTAGACTAGACTGCCGATGACAGGGAAATGGAGGTTCGAATCCCGGTCGGGTGTACGGAGGATGGGTTTTTCCTAAATGGGTTTCCACTCTCCCTCCTTAAATTTGGGTACATTTCCTCTAAATTTAGCCTTACTTATGCCTTAAAAATTATGGTAATGAGTACATATATACTCTATTCACGGTAGGAATTACTCTCTGAAAGGTCTTTTTTCCTGCTAATATCCTACTATATAATAGATTTCTGGTAGGGAAAAAGACCTTTCAGAAAACACTTCCTACGCTGAACAGACTTTACGTATAGCTCTTACAAGTAGTAAGACACTCGCCTCGGTGGCCGCGTGGTCCAACGCGCTATCTCGTGTTAGATTATACTACCGAAGACGGGTAGATCGGGGATAGATCCCGGTTGGGTGCATTGAGGGTTTTTTTCCTAAATTATTTTCTACTCTCCCTCCATTTAAATGGGGTGCACTTCCTCTCACGTAAACCCTCCTAGTCCCTAAATCATTAGCGTAATTAGTACATAGGCATAGGCGTATAATCCGAACAGGTAGTAAGACACGGCTCCAAAAACAACAGGGCTGCTTGATTCAATCATCAGGGAAGTTTTCACACATTCATCAAGATGTGCACTGCAATACCTGTCTGGATCGACCTGTGGAGGTCCAGCGGGGAGACGTGCTACCTACCCAATAGAGGAAACTGCCAGATGACGAGCCTGGCGAATCTCTGGTTAAAAAGGTAGTTTAGGCGTGGCATTTCGTGAAGATGAATTTGCGTCGTCATACACAATTCTTAACAGCTACAACTACATTATGTTGTTTTTTTAACTTTAAATTGCTTCAAAAAGGATTTTATTTTTAAAAACATATCTTGCTATCTCCTGTTGAGGGAGTTTTCCACGAGCTACTGTGCTTCCCAAAATATACATTTAGGGTATACCCCTGGAAATGGTACTGTTCTAACTAGTTAAGGGATGCAGAGGGTTAAGTAGCGGCAATGGAATATGGCTGATGCGACGTGCTTTCATCTGTGGATCTTTGGGTGGGGGGAGGGGATGGAAGAAAGAGATTTGTGTTACTAGCTAAGGTTGATTCACACTGTATACACACACAAAACCCGCGACGATGGGAACGAAGACAAAGCCGTCAATCACGTATTTTTATGATTTGCTGGCGATGAGGTCGGAGTTTGAATTCCGTCTAGATGAAAAAAAGTGTTTTTTTCCTTAGTGGTTTCCCACCCTCATTCCACGCAGATACACATTCACTTTCTCTCTCAAATTTCAACCTTCTTCTACCCTAACCCATTATACCCCATTGGTGTAATTACGCGCACAGCTTGTAAGACGTGACGCACAGCAAAAACACCTCTCCGACAACGGCGGCCAAACATTTTCTTTTTTTAATTTGGGGGATAAAAGTGCTCGAAAGCAGTTTCCTTCTTTTCCTCATCGCGTCAACGTAGTGAGTGAGAATCGACCTTTACATGTTCATTTCCTGCCTCACTCCACTACGAGAGGAAGGCATGTCCATCTCCCAACGCCCCCGGGCAAAAGTCTCGACAGCTGTGACCTTCCATTGATCAGCCGCGCCGCTCTACGCTATTGTGTACGTAGTAGCCGGCGGCGTATTGATTAGAGGGTGGCGGAATGCCGCCCGGATTTTTCTAGGGGGCGCCTTTGTATTAACATATTAACCAATATCATTTGTAACACGCTCCGGTGGTTGCATGGTCTAAAGCGCTACTCTCGCACTATACTGACTGCCGATGGCGGGAAGATCGAGGTTCGAATCTCGGTCGGGTGTTCTGAGGCTGGTGTTTACAAAATGGTTTTCCACTCTTACTCCACACAAATGGGGGTACACTTCCTATAAATATAACCTTCCTCGTCCTTAAAACCACTAGCGTATTAGTATATGGGCGTATAAACCGAACGGATAGTAAAACGCGGTGCTAAGAAATCATTTAATTTAAACATTTTTATAAAGTAGATAAAGCGTTTGGACCGTGGTGGAGGTATAATTCTTCTCCTGATGTTTATCAAGCTGTTGAGGCTAGATTGCTGGCGACGGGGAAGTCGAGGTTCGAATCTTGGCCGGGTCCACTTGTGCGGTGGTTTTCTCAAATTGGATTTATCATCACAATTACAACGATTTTCTTTTACTGTCACAAAAACTTCGGCTTTTTTGTTTGTAAATAAACAGGTCCACTCTCGATAGTAATTTAGTCTCTATTTTGTTTTATGTTCTCACCGCATATTATTACTAGGACTGTTCTTATCTGACAGCTAGACAAGTTGCTAGATATACTTTCACGTATTCATACGTCAAGTCATGTGATCTGAAGCTGTAACAACAGTGCCTACCGATAAAATAATACAAATAAAAAGTAAAACATTATCAACGTTCATCGTAAATAAAATAACTCCGGTATATACGCATTTTAATTACATTAATTAAATAGCAGAAAAAAGAAAGGAAGGATTTAGATTTAATGTATGCGCATTTGCCTTAAGGTAAAGTGAGAAACCACTTTGTAAAAATACACTCCAAGTGCACCCGTCCGGGATTGTAACCTTGACCTCCTCGTCACCTGCAACCCACCTATATTTACGATATCCCCATATTACGAGCTAAAAGGTTGGTTGCACTGATCACTTGTAAGGTTAGTTTTTTATCCTGTTTTTTAATCTTCCACTCATTCTCGGTGGACCTGATCTGGCCACAGCTCACAATGTTTTGTGCTGTGACAAGAAAATAATATGTTGACATAGTTTTTTTAAAAAAAAGCTCATCGTGGCTTTGCATTTTTGAAACTTTGTTGTGGGGTACGCATTTAGACATTTGAGTGCTATCTTCTTCTTTTTTTTTAGTTTTGAAAATTAAATACATTTTACAAGCGACTGATTTACAACAAAAAAAAAGTATCCATCATTATTACTACGTATGACTTGAACTTAAGCATGAACGATACTGAGTGGGCCAGTAGTGTGAGTAGAGTAATAGTGTCACAGTAGTGTGTCACTTGTTTTGATCAACACCGAAACTGTTCCACATACACTGAGTTGGTTTCCCTTAGAGCCGTGCCTATTTCCCCTACCCTATTTAATTTATATGTGGTAGCCAAAAGAGGTATGGTTTACCATTTTATTACGGCCTCGTTCTTGTATTCTGGCCGTATTGTCTCTTATAGCCGGCCATGTCTAAATATTGTAGCTGTACCGCGACAGCTCGTCTCCTCTCGTCTCTCGCTGCGTCACGTCACAGTTTCATTGATCCGCTTCCGGTCACTCCGCCAGATTGTTACACTCTCAAATTAGAATAGATTCATTTCTATTTAAAGGGAATATAATCTCATTTTCGTGAAGGAAGAGTGGTAAATCACAAGGTAAAAAAACATCTTTGACACACCCGGCCAGGGTTCGATCCCTGATTACCCCATTACCGGCAAACGAGACTAGATAAGCCTGACATTTATCCCGAGTGTCATTCGGTGCGGGTCTTAATATAAATAAAGTAAACTAAAGGACCATACATCTCGTAATATTTCTTGAATTATTACAACTATCGCGTTTAACATTCTTGTACCCGCTGTCGAATGTTCTAGGACTCTATGACGTCACTCTCGTCATAGACTAGACTGCCTCTCCCCGTCTTTGGCAGTCTAGTCTATTGTGAGAGGAGCGCCTCAGACCATGTGGCCACTGAAGTGGGTTACAAAATAATTGATATAGCCTACATTTTTGATACAGTAAAACGTTGGGGAAAGGCTTTGTTGTGTTTTTGAATCTACATTCGTTTTTCAACTAAACTTTTAAAATTTGTTGAGTGACCGTTCTTCCATCTCTTAAAATAAGTGGTTTTCTCCTCGTCCCGATTAGGGAGATGGTTTCCGGTTGAGGCCAAGGGAGGAATGTAATCTGACCTCTGATGAGGAAATTCTACAAAAGCAAAAACAAATGAATTAAACAAGAGCGAGGGATGTTGGTTGCAAACATTAACAACATAAATGTCGTCGTGGTTACTGTGTGCCGGTCTGCGGTTTTGTAACCATTTTTATTGACGTCTGAGAGAGCGAGAGAGAGAGAGAGATAGAAAGAAATGGTTGAAAGGGGAGGTATGTATACCCTAGCTACTATAAGAGTGGTGGTAGCTGACTGCTGGAAAGAGTTACTGTATCATCTATCACGTTACTCATGTATCCATTCGCCAAGTTATATTATCTGCAAGACCATGCTTTGAGTCACTGTAACTTTTGGCAGTCAAAACTTTCAAAGCAAACAATCTGTTTTAAAATATTTATTTCTTCTAAGCGTTTTTACATTATTGAAACACGAACTTATGAAAATAACCGTTATGATGTTTCTTTTTTTTTTGTGAAAGTTGCTTTCTGTAGTTTGCTTAAAAATATTTTACGGACGAAAGCTTCCAAATGCGGCGACAAGTCAGTGAGGGTGTGGCAGGAAATCTTTGGACTAGGACATTTTTAGGTAGTGGCTCTTTGTTAATGCCGCCCTTTGGAAGTGTGTGTGTGTTTGTGTCAGAACAAATCAAAACTAATTTGTCAGTGTATCTTTTCGGACGTTTATTAATTTGATTGCCGTTGATAACGCCATACAAACCTTTTTCAGTTATGTTGATAAGCATACGTTTACAAAATACAAACTTTTGAAACTTATATTTGTATAGCTATTTCTCTAAGTTATTAAAAAACATATACTTGTTTTGGTGTTTTGTTATAATAATATAAAAGTGTGAATGTAATACTTTTTAAACGTCTTATATTTTCAGGCACTATAATATCTCTTGTTTCCACAACCGCGAAACAAAAAAAGCAATTGTTTTATTAATAGTGTTTGTTTTTTAAAAAGTTACTAAAAGCCAATTATACAATAAATATTATTAGAAACGTTTGATAACACTTTTGACTGATAACATAGTATTACTAATAATATAATAACTCTGTCCACATTAGCGACTTTGAACCAATGTTTGCAATACAGAACAGTGTGTTAGCAGTGTAGAGGGACCGCTACTTGTCAGTGCTAGCAACAACCTTCTGCTAGCTGGATGGACAGTGTGTTAGCAGTGTAGAGGGACCGCTACTTGTCAGTGCTAGCAACAACCTTCTGCTAGCTGGATGGACAGTGTGTTAGCAGTGTAGAGGGACCGCTACTTGTCAGTGCTAGCAACAACCTTCTGCTAGCTGGATGGACAGTGTGTTAGCAGTGTAGAGGGACCGCTACTTGTCAGTGCTAGCAACAACCTTCTGCTAGCTGGATGGACAGTGTGTTAGCAGTGTAGAGGGACCGCTACTTGTCAGTGCTAGCAACAACCTTCTGCTAGCTGGATGGACAGTGTGTTAGCAGTGTAGAGGGACCGCTACTTGTCAGTGCTAGCAACAACCTTCTGCTAGCTGGATGGACAGTGTGTTAGCAGTGTAGAGGGACCGCTACTTGTCAGTGCTAGCAACAACCTTCTGCTAGCTGGATGGACAGTGTGTTAGCAGTGTAGAGGGACCGCTACTTGTCAGTGCTAGCAACAACCTTCTGCTAGCTGGATGGACAGTGTGTTAGCAGTGTAGAGGGACCGCTACTTGTCAGTGCTAGCAACAACCTTCTGCTAGCTGGATGGACAGTGTGTTAGCAGTGTAGAGGGACCGCTACTTGTCAGTGCTAGCAACAACCTTCTGCTAGCTGGATGGACAGTGTGTTAGCAGTGTAGAGGGACCGCTACTTGTCAGTGCTAGCAACAACCTTCTGCTAGCTGGATGGACAGTGTGTTAGCAGTGTAGAGGGACCGCTACTTGTCAGTGCTAGCAACAACCTTCTGCTAGCTGGATGGACAGTGTGTTAGCAGTGTAGAGGGACCGCTACTTGTCAGTGCTAGCAACAACCTTCTGCTAGCTGGATGGACAGTGTGTTAGCAGTGTAGAGGGACCGCTACTTGTCAGTGCTAGCAACAACCTTCTGCTAGCTGGATGGACAGTGTGTTAGCAGTGTAGAGGGACCGCTACTTGTCAGTGCTAGCAACAACCTTCTGCTAGCTGGATGGACAGTGTGTTAGCAGTGTAGAGGGACCGCTACTTGTCAATGCTAGCAACAACCTTCTGCTAGCTGGATGGACAGTGTGTTAGCAGTGTAGAGGGACCGCTACTTGTCAGTGCTAGCAACAACCTTCTGCTAGCTGGATGGACAGTGTGTTAGCAGTGTAGAGGGACCGCTACTTGTCAGTGCTAGCAACAACCTTCTGCTAGCTGGATGGACAGTGTGTTAGCAGTGTAGAGGGACCGCTACTTGTCAGTGCTAGCAACAACCTTCTGCTAGCTGGATGGACAGTGTGTTAGCAGTGTAGAGGGACCGCTACTTGTCAGTGCTAGCAACAACCTTCTGCTAGCTGGATGGACAGTGTGTTAGCAGTGTAGAGGGACCGCTACTTGTCAGTGCTAGCAACAACCTTCTGCTAGCTGGATGGACAGTGTGTTAGCAGTGTAGAGGGACCGCTACTTGTCAGTGCTAGCAACAACCTTCTGCTAGCTGGATGGACAGTGTGTGTTAGCAGTGTAGAGGGACCGCTACTTGTCAGTGCTAGCAACAACCTTCTGCTAGCTGGATGGACAGTGTGTTAGCAGTGTAGAGGGACCGCTACTTGTCAGTGCTAGCAACAACCTTCTGCTAGCTGGATGGACAGTGTGTTAGCAGTGTAGAGGGACCGCTACTTGTCAGTGCTAGCAACATATTTACATCCATGGGGATAAGACAGTATTTTCGTGGAGGGGAAGGGAGAAGCCATAGCACCCCGACCGGAGTTCGAACCCTGACATTACCCTCACCACTCACGAATCAAACAACATGCATACATATATTTTATAATAGTTATATACAATATATAGAAAGAGAGATACGAATAACCTAACTACCCCCCATCTACTGACACATAGCTGACAGTCCTAAACGTCATTCAGTCTAATTTTATATATTCACCCGCCAAAGGGTGTTTATATAAAAGTCGATATAATATAAATCTAGTAGGATTAGGAGGGAAAACCACTGTGGCCTATTAGGACATTCGTAGCACAACTTCCTTCGGAGGGGAAGTTAAATCGTTGGTCCTCTGTCGAGTGTGGCATGTAAAACAACCCTGGAAGACATATGAATATATATTGCCCGGCAAAATTGGTAGGCCATTTTGCTCTCGCTCATAGAAATTCTCGTGTGCTGATATAATCAGTCGGTTTAGAAAGTGCACGTTAAATACCTCAAATAAATTGAATGAAAAATGATTATATCTCCTAGTAAAGTTCGTAGGCGGCCAAACCCCTGCCTTTGTTTAGTACCCTGTGTGTTTTATGTTTCGATTGTGGCGCAACTCTTCTCACACTGGTCCTAAAACGAAAACAGTTGAACGCATTACCTTGGCATATCCTTCTGGCAGGGAAACGGCAACTTTTACCAATGACGTCATAGTTTCTGGTAACGCTGCGTGGATGTTTCTTCTCCCCGTATTGATTTGAGACAAGGTAGAACTAATGTTTCAGAGAAACTGGTGTTGATGGCTCACGTGGATTTCCAGTTACCAACCGGCGAAGGGGGGAGGGACGCTATTCTTGCTCTGTATTCCACTGCACTAATACCATGCCATACCATACCATACCATACCATTCCAAACAGTCAGTTGACGGATTTTTATCAAGCCTGTCACACGCATGTTTCATAAATGCACTAGGATGCAGGGCCGTTGAGAGGATTTCCGGGCCGCATCCCCCCCTTCCACTCCCATCCCACAATGGTGACGTATCTACCAAACTAAGTACCTTTACAAACCGGTAGGGATGGATTATATGTCATATATATATAGATAAATGTTTTCCAGATAGCCTTACATTTTAAAAACCTGATGTGCAGGGCTGTAAATGAAATGAAACATTTTATTTGACAATAGGTTGGTAGGTTGGTTAGTTGTCTAACATAAATCTTTCTAAAGTAAAAGTAAGTAAAATAAATAAAGCCAGGGGAGGAAGGGTAGAGCCTACCTGCCTAGGAATGACTCACCGTTCACCACCCGCGCCCGCATTGCCTTCTCATCCTCCTGACGGTGAGAAATCTTCACTGACTGACACATTAAATTTGCTTTACGCTTAAATTAATCTCAACTCGGTTTAACGTCTCAAACTCTTAATTAGTACGACAATTTTTGTCTTGTGTTTATGTAAAGCTACTTTATTCCACTAAAAAAAATCCGACTGACCGACGCCGGGCCCCTATGCATTTGCTCCTTCGCCCCCCCCCCCCTCCCCCCGTGTCGATGGCCCTGCTAGGACATCGTTAGCGGGGGAGACAAGGTGGATATGCCCCTTTACCAACAATAATCTGCTCAAAGGGGACACTTAATATGAAAAAGAAAGAGGGATTTATTTAATTCAGAAAATTAAGGTAACCTTTTTTTATATTGCAGTCAACTCTCGATAACTCGGAACGCGATATCTCGCATTTTGGATAATTTGGACAAAATTTTCCGAAAGTAAAATGTTATATGGGCTAGTAACACGCCTGCCGCATGCGGTTTCACGGTTTGCAATATTTTCATTCACTAAACCAAGTAGTTCATCAAATGAAACCACAGACATTCAATAATACAAAAAATAACTTCCCTGGGTACAATCTGTGATTATCAAACATTATATGAAACTGTTCTGTTGAGAGACGGTTCGATAATGTGGGGTGAGTCCACCAACGTCTCTTTTGACAAGTACATTGTCCATTTTTAAGCCACTCTGCACAAGTTGAAGCAACAACCGCGGCATATAAACCGCTAGTGTAGAATCAGTAGCGTTTTATGGTAGCTGTTTAACAGTTGCAGTTTGACAGTCCGGTGTAGATTCAAGAGTTTGGAGGCGTAAGCTAGCGGTAAAACCGCCGCGTTTTGACCGCTGGTGTAGAATCGGGCTTAAAATGTTAGCCAAGTAGAGTATTGCTGACGGATATCTGGCATCGCAGTGCTTCTGCCCCTCCCATCTCGCCCCCACACATACACTATAGTAAACAAGATAATTTGCAAGTACTATAGGCCTATTGTAATCTCAACCTTTCCCATTACAGTAACTAACTGTGTTATTTATGTATGTGTCTTACCTGATATGTATTGTTTACCTTGTCACATTAAAGTATAATGACACAACTTTATTTCTCTTTTATAAGACATACTTTTCGTAACTGGGGCAGACCCCCCTCCGCCCCCTTTAGTACGAGTTATCGAGAGCTAACTGTACTCGCAAAAATAATCCCGTAATCACATTATTCTTGTTTGATCTTTGGTAAATCATCATTTTTTTTTATTTAAAGTGAAAATGGATTCGTTCTGTCCCCCTAATAATTAAGAGCAAGCAATGCTTATGTACCTGCAATTGTTGATATGTTTGACCCTTAGAAAGTGACACATTGATCCCCCCCTTCACCTCACACCCCATAGGAACCCTCCGACTCCCCCTCCCTCTATTTATACGCCCATGACATGAATAATAGGTTTGTTATTTCAAAATAGAGGTGAAAAGTATTAGCATACCTCTCTAAAATTAAAAACTATATTTTAAGTTTAGTAATTTAGATAAAATCGTGAAAAGGTGAAATTATCTCATTTTCAATTACGTTTTAGCCGAAATGTCGTAATTCTGATATAGAAATAGTTTGACACTTAGATCTAGCCTTCCTCAAATAAATACTTTTTTCAAACATAATCACTTAACTTTTTTAATTGATTCATAACTATTTCTTTAGCACCAAATCTTAACACGAGTTCAGGTTGTACGCATATGTACTACTTATACTAATGGGTTTTGGGATGAGGAATGTTGAATTTAAAGGAAGTGTTCCCGCATTTTCTTGAAGGAAGACTGGAAACGATTAAGTGAACCCCTTCCTCCCCCAGTATACCCGACCAGAATTCGAACCCAGGTCTCTCTGTCATCGGGAATCTAGTCTTTTGTGAGAGTGACGCCTTAAACCATGCGACCACCGTAGCAGGTGATAATAATAATTTTTTAAGTGTTTTTCATTTTCAAGTAGGCGATGTACGAATCAAAATTAAAGTATCAATGTTTGTTTATTGCAGCTCATTTAACTATATTTCTGGTGTTAACGTCCTTTTGATTAATTAAATTAAGTTGTAAACGTTAAAACTTGTGATATCTAGAGTGTGCATTTGTTCCATTTAAATCGTTGTAAAATTTTCAGGATATTTTTATGGAAATTCCGTCGAAAACTTTCCATCTGCCATCTGTAGGGTCGATCCCCAAGCTTCCCCTGTCAGAGGCAGGCATGCTAAACAGCTTCACTAACCCTCTCCCCCTCTCTCGACATCGATCCTGTTCCAGCTGACCAAAATAGTTACATCGACTCACAGAAATGGCGCTTCCTGTTGGCGCCATAAGATCGCAAGTTTTTGATGTCTTATCTTGGTCACGTGTAACTTGATGTGTCAGTCTCGCGGGTTTAATAATGTCTCATAAATACTTTCCCTCATTAATGTTACTGTAAAGTTTCTTAAATAGTCTGTTACCATTAATGTCGGATCTTTAATTCATTTTATGGAATATCCGAGCAAATATACTCTTACCTTTATTTTCTTACGAATGTAGGCCTACATTTGGCGCACCTTTTAGGAAATACAAACATAATGTTATGCTGTCAACATTGATTCAATTTGACTATATTAGTGATTATATATATTAGAAGTGACAGCTGCAAATCACACGACTTGACGTACACACACGAGAAAGTGGATCTAGTAGATTTTCTAGCAGTCAGATATATCCATTCGTATGTATTCGTCAGATATATCCATGGTATACCTAACTTATTGACAGGTTTCTTTATTATTATTTTACTTCGCGTCTTGTCACAGATTCGAGTTATCCGTCTATTTACAATAATGTGATAAGCATTAGAATAATAAAATGTAGAGTAAATGTACCCGCATTGGCGTGGAGGAGGAGTAGAAAACCAGATGTGTTAATAATATATTATTATTGTCTCATTCCTTTATTCTTTGTGGTAATATAGATCTTACTATCCTGAGTGGGCTATCAGCAACTTGAACTATATTGAGGGCATTGAATGTGAAAGATTTTTTTTAAATACGCGCTGGCATTTTCCCTAAAGGCTTGGCTTGCAAAACACCACGAGAGGTGTGGCCTAAGTAGCCTCTGTTTTTCCGGCTAATTAAAATTATATGTGTGAGAGGTTTTTATTTTTAGCATTGCTTCTTACTACACGTTTGGTGATATGCCTATATACTAATTACGATAATGGTTTTAGGGATGAGGAAGGTTATATTTGATAGTAAGTGTACCCGCATTCGCATGAAGGGAAAGTGGAAACCCATTTTGAAAAACTACTCTCAGTACACTTGATCGAGATTTGAACCTCAATCTCCCCGTCATCGGCAGTCTAGTCTACTCCAAGAGTAGCGTCTTATTTTATTTTTTATTTTTAATCCTTAAGGTGGAGTGCTAGTGAGCGCCAGTTTAGTGCATTAATTTTGCAGTTTTTATAGCATAAACATTTTTTGGCAAAAATAGATAAAATATTTATTCTATAGAAACATAGAGTTTAGTTTTCTGCACATGCTAATCTCAACAGTTCTTGAATATCTGTCATGAGCATAGCGGCATTTGGTGACAAACTTTTTAAATGCAGAGAAAAAGTTGTCACTAAATTCCAGGACACCCTTGACAGATATTAAAGAACTGTTGAGATTAGCATGTGCGGAAAACTAAACTCTATGTTTCTATAGAAAAAATATTTTATCTATTTTGGCCAAAAAATGTTTATGCTATAAAAACTTCGAAAATACTTCCCTAAACTCACGCTCACTAGCACCCCATCTTAGGGCCCTTGGCCCTCTCGAGTGCAAGTCTAAAACCTGCTATTCGGGACGGTGGGCGGGAGGGTGAAAGGCATGGCGTGGCTTCATAGCCAATCAAAGTATACTTCCGTGCCAACAAGAAGAGATGAATCACGGAAACCGTAGATGGCGCTATCTGCCGGAAAGATCTTGCGGAAAAATCATACGTTTGGAAATAGTTTTTTTAGAACGAGTGAAATTTTTATGTTAATATTTTCGACACCACTTCTAAGATAATGTAACGATGTTTATTAATTGTTACATTTTCTTATTTTTGCTAGGCCTATGAAGCCAGCAATTTTCTATTGAAAAATGTCAATTTTATTGATATTTGATCAATGTTAAAATTATTGAGGAAGTGTGTATATAAAAAGTATAACATAATCAACATGCTTCTATTCTTGAATAAGCTGTTTCCGAAAAGAAAATTGCAAAACAATAAAAATTCTTGAAGATAACTGTTTGTTCCCATGGCTCTGCATTTCCACGCCAAATGAAAAGGGCCAATTGCCTTACCGTTCAGCTTAATAGC
Organism: Timema podura; assembly: GCA_033556935.1. Classification (NCBI taxonomy): domain Eukaryota; kingdom Metazoa; phylum Arthropoda; class Insecta; order Phasmatodea; family Timematidae; genus Timema; species Timema podura. The sequence continues at coordinate 22,390,504 of JAVRXN010000009.1, forward strand.
GTCCTAGACCATGCGGCCACCGAAGTGGGCTACAAGAATCTTGAATATGTTTGTACATTCGAACCTTGTCGGTATCACGTCAGCCTACTAATCTAATAGTCCTAATTTCGATTTCTGGAGTGGTCAGAAGTTAATCATTGGTGAAATGAATACAGTTATGAAATAAATGCTGGCAGGCTGGGTGTTGTTTTATTCTTAATTTAAGCTAGTTTGTAGGCTGTGTGCTGATTGAATAAGTTTGTTACGAATATTCAAATTCGTCATATAAATCTTATATAATATTTCGGGCACTTGTGTTGTTGTTCATTGTTATTTGTGCTCTAGTTGGTATTTACGTGCTCTTGCTGAACACAGCACACCACTTACAAGCTCACTTATTCTAGAACAGCACACCTAACGCACAACTACTGTGTCAAGAAAATGTATGTCCGCGTAACCAAACGATAACACACTTGAGTCCCCGTCTGATTTCTATTCCTTTAATCACTCCGCCAAGGGCCTGTGCTTGGAAAGTGCACATAATTACCCCAAATAATCCGGCTCTACAATTAACCTCGTCACTTTTGACACGTCAGCATTGGTTCACATGGCTTACACTATCCATCTGGTTGGTTTGAAGTTTTAAAATGCTGACACATTTGGGCCGTGACAATTAATACGACCCACATCAGTAGGAACGTGGACTGAACGTCATGTTCGTCTTGTATGGTTTGCCGGTGATTGGGAGATATGGGTTTAAATCCCAGCCGGGTGTGCTGAGGTAGTTTTTTTCTAAATGGTTTCCCACTCGACTTCCACGTAAATGTGGGTACATTTCCTCTCAATTCTATCTCCCTCATCTCAACCGTGTTAGTATATTGTATTTAAATGCGGATGGCTAGCAGGACGCAGTGGAAGATAACCGTAACAATTTACAAAGCTTTGACTGACCGACTGACTCTAGCACTCTTGTCTTTTCGTCAACCAACTCTCGAAGGAAGGGACGAGTGGAAGTTTCGACCAACAGTCTAGAGCTCATATTTGGTCAGATATTAAAGGACAAAATTAATGGAATCTGACGGATGTGACTGGGCATTGAAAATCTGACATTATATTAAAAATATTCAATTTAGATCCACCAACAATCTCTCCAAATCGTCTTTGGCTTTTAAAGCCCCGTCTACACACTCCGCATGTACCCACCCGTAAGAAAAGGTCATCTTCAAAGTATCGGATTGCTACGGCCACAGTTCTGATCCATAAGTTTGTCCGTAGAAGTTTGACTAACTTTAACTTGCAAAAGGGCTGTCTTTACGGACAGTTGCGGAGAACAAATCACAGGTACACAGATAATTGCTGATCGAAATGAAAGCATCACTGCTTCATTTCAATCAATTTGATTTCCCAATGGTTGATACAATATACGTGTAAAGGATATTGTTCACTAAATTAAAAATCACATTAATTTTTAGACTTAAAAAGGACTATAAGGATACAAAGTTAACAAAATATGTTGACGGGGCTCTGGACCGGGACAGAGAGGGGAAGACACTCCCTCCCCTAACTTGCAGTGGTTCAATACTGTACAAGCGAGGTGTCAAGGAGAGCTGTTCTGGTGACGTCAGGGGGAGGGGAGGCATTGCCCTAGTTTCTTTACTCATGGGATAAACACGTGCTTGTTTTGATCCTTGTTTTCAACCTCAAACTTAAGGGTGCCGCCTACTTAAAGGGAAATACACGTATACTGAACTATTTCCAATGAGAATGCCAGTTCTGAATCTACATAATCACTAACATAATCTTGAATTCTCCATAAACTTTCTCTTGTGATTTTGTTGAAAAATGACTTTTATTTGTTTGACAAAATCTAGATCTATGTTTCCAGCCATTTACTTTGCTCTTAGAAATGCGTTAAATCTCGTTAAAAATGAACTAATATCACTTTTTCGAGATATTTTTAAAATTATAAAACTTCAAATGCAAGGTTCTAAGGGTGTGCGGACATCACTTTTTAGATGCGAAGTGAGGCTTGAAGCATGCGAAGCAAAGTCGAAGATAAGACTGTTTTTTATTCAATTTGTTGCTCGTTTTCCGATATACACATCTGCACTTACTGTATCAGCCATTTTGAATTACAAAGCATAGACTGACAAAGCTATGAACCTATGTTTTAAAAATGCAGGAAAATTCTTCATAGATTATTGCAACGAGATATAATCAAGGACAAGATATCGGACACTTGCGTCATAAATTGAATGCAATCATGAAGATAGAACAACTTTTGGTATATATTACTTTCGAAGCAAAGGAGATTATTTACCTTCGATTTCGACATTTCAAAGCTTCTAACGTCCTATAGGGCAGTGGTTCTCAAAACTTCTTATTCACGCGGAGCCTCTAACCAGGGAACAGCTGATCCGCGGACCCCTTGATGTATGTAGTATAAATGATTAAAAAACCGTTAAATATAAATGTATAGTATATTATATGGATAAATTAACCATAATATATATTTTATCGTAAATATAATTACAATAAAAATGAAAATATAATATATATATTTGTTCATTTTTATACATAAGATTTTTTTATAAATAAATGTAAAAAGATTTACAATAAAAATTGAAATAAAATATAATATGTATTATAGTTACACATTTATAATCATTGATAATTTATGTGAGGAATGGAACAGCTCGTGGGACTTTAAAACATCAATTAAATCTGCAGCAATTTTAGTGACCATCTCCTTTAAGTCTGATTCAACACTAACACAACTTCGTTTCACATTTTTCATAACACAAAGAACAGAAAAGGCTTGCTTGCACAAATAAGTTGTTTGAAAAATCATAAAATGTTTCACTACTTTTTCTGAAAATTCTTTGTGCTGGCTGACGAGAAAACTTACATGAAAGTGAATCTCCGAATTCTCCTCTTAAGGTCCTTGACCCTGTCGAGTGCAAGTCTAAAACCTATTTTGTGGGATGGTGGGCGGAAGGGTGAAAGGCGTGGCGTGGCTTCACAACTGACCAAAGTATCCTTCCGCGCCAACAAGAAGATGGGTTACGGAAAACGTAGATGGCGCTAGCTACCAGACAGGTCTTGCGGAAAAATCATACGTTTGGAAATATCAGTTTTCTCGAGAACGAGTGAAATTTTTATAGTAACATTTTCAACACCTCTTCTAAGATAATGTATCAATGTTTATTATTTGTTACATTTTTTTATTTTTTGTTATGCAGCTGGCAGTTTCCTATTGAAAAATGTCAAAATTATTGATATTTGAACACTGGTAAAATTATAGAGGAAGTGTATACAAAAAGTATAATATAATCGACATGCTTCTATTCTTAAACAAACCGTTTTCGAAAAGAAAATTTCAAAACAATAAAAATTCTTTGTCCCCATGGCTCTGCATTTCCACACCAATTGAAAAAGGGCCAATCGCCTTAAGGATGTAGTTACAAGGGGCGTGGCCAACCCACCACTTTTCAGCCTCAGTTTACGCCGGACTTTTTTTTTTATGGGAAGACATCCCACTTGTGTTTAGTACATACCAGCGATTTAACCTTTTATGTAAAGTTGTATAAGATCTAAAAATGTATAAAGCTATGTCACTGATCCCCTTGATGATCTCGTGGACCCCCTGGACGAGCCTTGGGGGACCCCACTTTAAGAATCTCTGCTATAGTTCATGATGAGAACTTTAACTTTATCTTGAATTGAACCATATTTTGAAATACAAAACTACTTCTTAAATAACATTGTATTTCTGAACACGCGTAACGCCTATTGCTATATATTTAGTAGGTATCAAGGCGAAATATCGCGTTATGTAGAATCAGGTGTACTGTTCTAGATTACCTTTGTTTGTAACTCTTGTGCTGATAAAATCTGTGTGTTTATAAACGCAGAATATCCCCGCTCCCCTTTCTCCTTCAGACAAAAAAGTTTAACTTTATTTTAAAATTTATATTCTATTTTGGCCAACAGCTCCAACCAACCTAGGACCCACACGTCTGGTCACATGGTAGGCTATAAGGCGTCAGACATGCAACACAACAGGAAGGCCGAGGTTAATATATTGGTCAGGTGCACTTAAGGTGGTTTTCCATTCCCTCTCCACGCTAATTCGAGTGCATTTCCTATTATTTCATCACCTTGCTAAACTTACAAATTTAAAAACAAAGCATGCTTCTGTCTCGTTATAACCAGTTTGTTTTTAAGTTAAATGATTAACGGACCAGCATGCTGTTAATATACAGTAATCTTTTAAATAAGTAATGCACTATTTTTTTAAATAATAAAAATAAAAATTGACTACTTACAATTGTTTGAAATGTTCCAATTACTACTGGAATGCTATAAAATGCAAACAAAGAAATTAGTTAATTTTATTTTTAAAATCTGAGCATAAAGTTTTTTAAGATAATATTTGCTCTCTGTACTATCTTATTTTTGTAAAGACTGTGATGATGTGTTTCAACATCAATAATTTATAATCAGTATTATGTTGTAATGATTTCCTCAAAAAAGTGTTGAGCGATAGATTAGACAAATTATTAAAAGAGCGTGTACTCATCATTTAAAAAACCTCAATAAAACATCAAGCAAATCGTGAGAGTAATGGATTAATGTAGGGATTTACACTTAGGCCTATGAATGACTCGACACGATGGAGAAGGTAGAATTTAGAGAAAATGTACTCACATTTAGCGTGGAGATCTCTTGATACATCTGTTGGGATTCGAACTGTGATCTACCCGTGACCAGAAATCCAGACTAGATAAGCCTGACAACGTGACAACTCTTGTCGGTAGTAATGAATTAAAAATGTAGATTTGGTGTAACGACTTAAACTTATGATTGACTTGACAGGACAGCGCTTAATTCCAACCGGGTGCTCTATGAGTTCTTATTTTCTTACTTTCATCTTCCAAATACGTAGAGTGCTTTTTTACTAAAACCATCTCTATTACTCAATGTCCTTATATTAGTAAACGTAAGTTGCGGATAGTCAGAACGAACATTCAGCCGGGAACCATCAAAAGGGGCTGTACTGGGGGGAGGGGCGGGAGGGCTAGGAAATGCCTGGACTAGAATTTTTTTTTCATCTTTCACCACTTTTACAAATTTTTAAAAACAAAAGGGATTACGTTTTCTGTAGAATTTACTTACTTCCATTACAGGCTTCCTATTTTAAGGTCATTCTACAATCAACATTTTATTGCACAATTTTAGCAAATGTATAAGCTATAGGCTATATAGTGATTCACTGATTTCAAATCATTACAGTTCACGAGGTATAATGGGTAAAACTTGATATTTTATGTTTTTTACTCAAGTCATTAGTGTACGGTGCTGAAATTTAGTATAACTAAACATTCATATGATGTGTACACACTGAAATATTTATAATCTCAATATTATTATTATTTTAAATTATATAACTATATATATATATATATCATACAAATTAATATATATTAATAATATAAATATTTCCTTGTGTAGACCTCATATCAGGTGCGAATTTAGGGGGGGTCAAAGGGTCAGTTAACTCTCTTGTGAAGACTAGAAAATCATACAAAAAACAAAATGAAAGTTCAAATTTTATAAAGAAAATACAACACAGATAAATTATACATTTGTTTTTATCTTTTTTACGCGCAGACACCTTTTAAGCAGAGTACACACTTGCGTTATTCGTCCACGTTTATTCACTTTTCGATATGACTCACGCAAGTATGGAAAAAAATATTATTTTTCATGTACTAATATTTGTCGTGTATAGCGAGTAACGAACATTGTTCCGCATAGAGACGGTAGACTACCAAACATTAAGAAGACTAATAATCTCCTGGAAACAGTTCATCCACGAATACCGAATATAGAGTATGTGTGGACAGCAGGAGTAGCGGAACTGTGGGGGACTCTGCCCCCCTGGAAATAATTTGCCCCTCCCTGGAACAAATCCCCCGTAGATATATTTCAAATCCTCTGATATTATCGAATATGAAGCTGAAATATGGCCTTAAGGTCATTCGACCATCAAAATTTTATTGTAGTATTTTAATAAGTGTATAAATATAAGCTATAAATATTGATTCAATGATTTCAAATCATTACAGTTCTCGAGTTATAAGTAGTCAAACTTACTATTTTATCCATTTTGCGTACTAATTTTAAGGTAAAGTAGTTAATGTATGGGGATTAAATTTATTCTAGCTAGACATGCACATGAAATGTATGCAATGAAGTACTTACAATATTTTAAATAAAATAAGTTTTTAATTTATAATCTATTAAATAGTTGTAAAATTACATAATTTTTGATCTTATATAAGTACTTTTCGTTTTATACCCCGATACTTTGATTTTATATCATTTTGTAGTACATAATGTAGTTATTTCAAATTTGTTTGGTTTATTAGTCCAACTCTACTCTTTTATTTTATTAATTGTGCGGCGTTGATCAATGCAAACGTAAATTGGCCATGTCCATTTCCTGAAACTTCTTGCTTTGACTGTACATACCAATAAGTCAGACTAGCCGACCAAGGAAGGGTCGGGCTACCCCGGTCTCCGACTAATGACTCACCCCACGTCTTACTACCTGAGTGACGAGTTGTGACATTTATTTTGTATCTTTTTCCTTCCTCTAGTAATTTGGCACTTGGATAGTATTTTTACTGTGTTAGTTTTATTCTTCAACTCAAAGTGTCAAAGGAACTCATCTCTTGGTACATCAAAGTGCGTAATGATTTTAAATCTATTGTTTATCTGAATATTATAATTAACTTCATGAATGAATACAAATATGAGTTTCACTTTTATTACTGGTTGTAAATTGAACATTAAAAAGTATATAAAATCTTAAAAGTTTTGAAAATATATCTAATGTCACATGAGTACTGCATTCCTTTAGGCATTTACTAAAAAAAATCATAATTTTACCTGCTTATTTAACATGGCTAAGTTCAACCCTAAAAAGCAACGTGCATCAACCCCAAGAAAATGAAACAAAAAGGTGAAATCGAATAAGAATCGATATAAACTTAAAACAATGAAAGATTTGATCTACGATGTTTTCAGGTAAGTACATGGCCCTGGGCAGGGAGGGTTGTTTTGGGGCTCAAACCCTTCCCAAAATTTTATGAACAAAAAAAAAAATATATATGCTTTATTTATGGTTCAAACAATATCAAAATTAAGATACAAGTACAAATTAGGGAGCTGTGCTGTGTAACCATAAAAAAACACTTCAGAAAGCTTCTATCTGGCAGTTAGGGGGTTATGTTGCTCAAAAAAACTTCAGATAGCTTCTAGAGGTGTTTAATATGTAGAATTTTTCCTAGCCTTCAGCAGCTATGATGTTATGTTCCCAAAAAAAAATTTCAGATAGCTTCTAGAGTTGTTTAATATTTAGAATTTGTCCTAGCCTCTGGCAGTTAGGGGGTTATGTTGCAAAAAAAAAATCACTACAGATAGCTTCTAAAGGTGTTTAATATTTAGAATTTGTCCTAGCCTCTGGCAGTTAGGAGGTTATGTTGCAAAAAAAAGCCCACTTCAGATAGATTCTAGAACTGTTTATCATTTTTTTTAAATTCTAGCTTCCGGCAATTGGGGGATGTGTTCATCAAACACCCCCCACCCTTGAAATTATTGGCTGGCTATGGTCTTAGGTACGTAATAAACTCATAGCAAAGGTACTATATATATATATATGGCGTATATATCATTTTCTAAAGATATTGTAGCTCCCTACTTGTTGGAGTTGGTATGGAACTATATCATATGTTTAAATTCACCACAAAGAGTTTTGGTTTGAATTACGGGTTCCCTAAATAATTACTAATGAATATCAACACACAAGCTGCAAAATCATTTTAATTACGGGAATGTCCGTATGGAGGAGAATACAATTTAATTAATTTAAATTTGTTGAAAAATGACGCCTTGACATTAGAATAAACTTGAGCCCGGGATCTTAGCGCGTCAATGTTCTAGCACTGAGCTATCCAAAATTCGTCCCACGCTCATGATATTACATCCACGCGCACTGACGATATATTATTATTATTAGCACCGCGTCTTACTACCCGTTCGGGTTATACGCACTTACGCTAATGTGTAATGGTAGGGTGATTGTGAGATGAAATGAAGGACCTACAGTTTAACGTGGAATCCGAACCACGGTGGAGGCCTGGCATTCCTCACATTTACAAGTCGTGATTAATACACGTCTTGTCAGAGGTGAAGGAAGGGTTTGGTAATCAGATAAATCTGTGCCGGGACCGAGGATTGAACCCCGGACCCTCAGCACAGAAGTCTGACACCTTACCCCTAGACCACCAGGTCACCCACTGACGATATAAAAGTATAGTCAGTTTAGTCAGTTCAGACTATAACTTATGTAAATATTATAGTATATGCCTTTATCAAAGGTACAGCTGTAGATCACATGATTTGTCGTATGAATTAGTGAACCCATTTCTAGTAAATTTTATAGATGTCAAATAATGATCTTCCTATTAACATCAGTCTAAATCAGACATTCAACTTCTCCACTAAGAATCTTAGTTTGAATTACAGCTTCAACTCGGAATCCACTGTTGTTTGTTGTTCCGGGGCCTAGTTACCAGTGGTTGATAATACTCCATTATTTGATGACCGGGGCCTTGTTACCAGTGGTTCATAATATTCTATTGCTTTATGTCCCGGGGCCTAGTTACCAGGGGTTGAAAATATTCCATTATTAGATATCCCGATACCTGGCTACCAGTGTTTCATAATATTTTATTTTTTTATGTCCCGGGTCCTTGTTACTAGTGGTTCATAATATTCCATTATTTGATGTCCCGGCGCCTTGTTACCTCTGGTTCATAATCGAATATTGTTTGATGTCCCGGGGCCTGGTTACACGAGTAGGACATGACTTGTACCAACTGGTTTAACTCATGCATATGCGGACAAAATGATCAACAGCCATTTGGTTAACCCAAAAAGACCAACTTAGAAAATAAATGCCTTACTAATGATGATTTTAATCCACAAAATTAGCGTATAACTGAACGGATAGTATGACGCGGTGATTAAAAAATCCACTAAATTGTTTTTTTTTTCCTTATCTCTCACTCCCCGTTTGAGCTACACGCAGAATAAGGAATGCGAATAACGTATTAGACCATTTGACCACAAATGTGGGTATTAATAAAGTTATAAATTTTATTAAAAATAATATTTCATAGACTTTACTTGTTATTTTCCGTTTACGATTTTGTTGTCGAACACGTTGTTTGCAATGTATTAACTTGTCGGTCAATTGGTCAATCTATCTCGACTTTTGTATACCAGTAGGTCCTCTCAAGTCAAACAGTTGTATATCTTATCACATTGTCCTAAACGTGTCGATCACTTGACACGAGATATTTTTATTTATTTGTTCAACCAGTTGGCTGTCGATCACTTTGCCTTCTTATGCATGAGCTTGTCAACCAGTTGGTCCTAGTCTTGTAGGCCACTTGACCTACGTGGCATTCAAACATTTTTACAGATTTTTGGCCGGTTTGTAAGATGCCAATCATGAGCTCTGTTAACTATTATAATAATAACAACAAAAAGTAATACTTTTTGTTACTACAAATAAAGAACTCTAAAACCTGCTCCAGTCCATCATGAACTCTAAGGCATCACTCTCGTAGACTAGATCGTTAAAGACAGGGAGATCAGGGTTCGATCTCGGTCAGGTGTAGAGAGGGTAGTTTTATTATAAATTGTATCCCACTCTCTCTACGCAAATGCGAGTGCACTTCCTTTAAATTCAGCTTTCCTAATTCCTAACTAATTAGCGTAGTTAGTACATGTGAGTATACCGCGAACGGATAGTAAGAACTCGGTGCTAAGAGAATAATAAAAGAACCCTTACACTTTCACCACTCAAATTATTTCATTATATTGCCTAGTAATACATTTTATTTTTTTCTTCTAGGAACATATTTTGTAAATATAGGCCTAATAGTATTCGGTACAATAAATACTTTGCTACACGCGTAATAAGCTCATTATTTTAAATTATTAATATTCTGTGAATCTTAGTAGCCAGGATTCAAACTCAAGACCATAACTCCCGGGTGAGCCATGCATTGACCATTCATATTCTAAATTATTAAATAACAGTGAAGTTCCTTAGCGGAAAAAAGAGGTAGTGATATGACAACCCTGTTGTGAACAAAGAGCTGGCAATCCCAGCTTACTTTCCCACTCCATCTGCCCAACCCCCCTTTTACAACACAACACCCCCCCTTTCAACCATGTTAAAAATTCCCTGTCAAAATGTTATAGCCTATTCATTCTAGGAGAAGCTTGCTGGACGAATCACCTTAAGAAGGAGCTTTACAGTTGAAGGGGCAGCCCGCAACCTGCATTTCACCCATTTACCCAAAGGTTATTCTTATTCTGATGATATCTCAACTATCATGAATGATAATAAAATATTTATTGTGTCAAATTTAAGTTATCAATATGCAAAACGATAGTGCCAGACCCAAATTTTAATAAAACCATGGAATAATTAGATAAAAAATTAGATATAAATGAATAATTGTGTTTGAGCTTCAAACTATTAATTGAGAAAAAAATTTAAATTTTTAACTAGGCATTTATCATCGCAACTAGTTTACGCTTGCAACAGTACAATTATAATTGGGTATTTATATATGAAAAAACTGAAAAAACCCAAAAATACCATTTTCATGCGTTTTCGATTTAATATTACATTGGAGATAGGTCACTTTACCTCCATTCTTTTCTTGTCAAAACCCCATTAAGTACGCTTTGTTGGTTACAGAAGGGAAGAAGGGGGAGGGCTCGGTTATCTTTCAATACTCTTCTAAGACCTGAAAAGTTTCTAACAAGCCAGCACCGACACAAAGTTCGTCAGGTGCTAGTGCTGTATTGGTTGGAATGGGTAGTACTATAATTTGTTGCGATTTTTTTTTTTTCAAAATGGTGAAAAAGAATGGGAGAAACCATCCTTCTGATCACAAAAAAAAAAAAAAGCAGAGAGGTTTGAATTTTAAAAAGTGTCGAGAAATTCAAAAGATAATGTCCGTAGAGGAGAGAAGATTAGAGAAAATACACAAGCAAATCATTTTTAAGAAAATTAAAAACAATTAAGAATGGCCCTTACAATTCACACCACTTATCGCGTGGTAAAAAGTGTCAGTCTCCTCTTGGCTGGCTTGCCGTTAACAGAGAGGATGGGGTTTGAATCCCAGCGGTTGTATTGAGGTAGCTAGTCATAAATGATTTTACTCTCTTACCCTACAAAAATTCAAGTAAACTTTCTCTAAATTCTATCTTTCTCATCCCTATTCTATTAGTGTACATGTGCGGGTATTCCGAAAGGGTAGTAATATGCATTGTTTGTAAATGATATCTGCCCTAACTGAATTATATTGAGTGTCAAACCAAGTCATATTTCTTCCTACGAGTGGAAACACATGCAACAATCCTACAGGTTTATAAAAAAAAATTAAATTACCTAGCATTCTAATCTATGCCATCTAGTAGTTCCTTGATATTTGGATATTTCCATTTTAAAAAAACAACTCAAATGACGTTATTTAAAAAAAGTAAACTATCTTAAAGTAAATTTGAACATATTAGACTTTAAAATTTAATAATGTCACATAAAATTTGTGTTTTTTTTATTTAAGTTGCTTAGGCAACATAGTTTTTACCCATTTCCTTATCATATGATACTCACCCAAATACTCTTTATATTTATTTTATTTATTAAGACCGGGTATGACTACCCGTTTGGTTTGTACGCATATGTACTAATTACTCTGTTGGGTCAAGGATGAGGATGTTATTATTTGAGGAAGTGTACCCACATTTTGGTAGAGAGCCATTTATGAAATAAAATGTATATTTATCTGTTTCTTTCACAAATGGCGTGGTTATAATTTAGGAAAGGTAGCATTTAAAGGAAGGGTACTCGCATTTGGAAGGAGGAAGAGTGGGGGGATACAATGTCAGATACCCACACTTGCTAAATCAAACTAGGATTCGAGTATTGACATTCCTGATACAGTCGACTCAACATAGGAAGAATGGTAAATGACAGCAAGCAGTAGTTTTTTAATTCAGTAATTCCAAGGGAAGTATTAATTGGAAGCGTTTGATAAAACTACTTTATCATCAATTATTAAGCAAATAATAAATATTTACACATAGGTTAGTTAATATGAGGGACTTTCAATCAATGTTTGCACAAAAATAAAACTTCTGCTAGATGTCAGTTACCACCACTCACCCCTAGGGTGAAAAGACTGCTGTACCCCTGAGCTATAGCTCAGGCAAGATGGAACCGACACCTTTGTCCTCCTGATCATTAGTATACTGTGACTGTGTACAGTGTATGTTCCAAGTCTGAGGTATTTCGTAACCGGTGTATGATCCATAATGTGAATTATATTATATTACTTTTTATCGAATCTTATATAATCCAAGAGAATTTTTAGTTACTATGATTAATAGTAATAACCATTCACATTTGTTTTTAAACCAATCATTACATGGACTCGGAAAATAATACATCAACGATCGTAATTAATATGAAATCAGTTAAAAATATATCTGATTCAACCTCAGATAAAACAATGAACAACAGTAATTATTTATTCTTAATTTATAATATTAGATATGCTAATATTTTAGCCGGAAAAGTCATATGCTCTAATGAAAATGGTGGCCAAAGTTTAAAAAATTTAAGGTCCAAATCTTCTCAATTTATATTAATATACAACATAACATTAAAAAAAAGTTTAATTTCTTAGAGGTTTCGGTTGTAGTATGAAATTCTCAATGTAAACTAAAGCGCTCCACCAAGTTTTGTATGAATTATTGTCTGAGACAATCTTATCAAGAATTCTACTATATAGTGGTATGTAGTAATAAAAAAAGGCCTTCTAGATGTCATTCCTCCAAAAATCATTGGATACTAGAGTCAAGTTTTCATAAGAAGGCACTATAAAAATTAATAGATCTACTTTCATGTATGCATCCGTCAGGTCACGTGACCTATAGCTGTCAATTTTAATAGATATTATCAATACTTATTAAATAACACTAATGATAGTTTATAATACAATATTTGTTAATTTTGGTTACAAAAATAATGTGAGTGGCAAGGGATGGTGAAATAATACAATATAAAATAGACTGGATTAGGTTTAAAATTGTTATTTTAATCCTGAAATTATAAAATAAATATAAAATAATCATAACACACAATATTATTTTTTGTATTAGGCCATAATGTTAATCAATGACTTAAAGGTTCCAAAACGTTCAACTTTACAAGTCAAGACACAACCACAATAGATTGTACTCGTACTTATGCCAAAAGCTTGAATTTGAAATTAAAAACAACACAGTAAATATTATCTACGTGAGGTCTAATACATCAGTCTTGGTTTGAATTGGTCAGCGTTAACAAAGAGGTCAAGGTTCAAAACCTAGTCAGTTGCGCTGGGAATAATTATTATCCTGAAAATTTTACTGTTATATTTCCATAAACCTCTCACCTGATCCCTGTTACAATGCACTCAAACTACCCTAACCCAATTTGGTCATAGAAAGGTCTAGGGGTAACAATATACTAGACTACCAATGACGGAGAGAACGGGGCTCGAATCCCTGAATGACTATACTGAGGGTGTATTTTCTCAAGTAGTTTCCAACTTTCCCTTAGCAAAAATGCTGGTCACTTCATCCATATGCAACCTTCCTCATACCTAACACACTAGCGTAATTAGTACATAATGTGTATAACCCGGGTGGGTACTAAGACCTTGTGCTAAACAAAAATCTTTAAAAAAATGTAATGTACATTTTAAAGTGTACAAAACACCTAGATAACACCCGCTCAGGTTATCCGAATTTAATATCGCTAGTTGAGTAGCTGGAGATAAAGGTGAAATTTAAATTAAATGTACTTACATTTGCGTGGAGGGAAAGTGGGAAACAATTTTGGAAACACTCTCATTGCACCTATCTGGAATTCGAACCTTGACCTCACTGTCACCAGAAAACCAGAACCCGATATTTAGTCCACATGCCTATTGATCGGAGAATAAGTTATATACATATGGTACATTTAAAGTGACTCGACCAAACAGGCTGTTTTTGGTCCAATATGATCAATTATTTTGATCAAATAAAAGGTGTCTCTTGTCTAAACTAAATTTGGTTCATCAATTCAATAGTGGTTACAATTCAAGTGTTAACGGCTATTTTTGCTATGTTTAGGCGTTCATAGAAAAAAAACTACTAATTTATAGGAGCAAACTCTTTGTTAAAAAAAAATTGTGTGCAATGAATATTAAAATGTAACCATTAGATTTTATGGATATTTTGAGTTCAAAAATGTTCGAACTATTGAGTAATTTGGAAGAAAAACACAAAAATACGGTTGTTCATTCAATTTTAGAGGAATTTTACTTTTGGTAAAGTATCAAACTGGAATATAAACATGTCAAAGTGAACCTGTCACTTGAAATATTAAACAAAAAAGAAATATATATATTTTTAATTAATTAATTATAAGTAATATGCTACTTTAATAGTGCGTTTAGAATTATTTGTACTTTATAAACAAACATGTGTGTTTGTGGTTAGTTTTGGAAGTTATTTAAATGCATAGCAAAATGTATCAAATAAAAATTGTATTATTCATGTTTGTTACATTAAATTCAATACTCTAATGAATAAATGCATCACTATTTCTGTAACCACGCCAATTTATTTTTATTTTTTGATACCTACCTATTGTCATTACATTATTTTAAATATGGATTATATTTGGAGAAATTTAAATGAATGCATATCTAAAATAAATATTACTCTTTTCTTTTACGGGAAGTTGACAAGTAGGTAGAATTACTATCCTCAAGAAAAGGAAATATATTTCAGGTATTTCCGCGAAACTAATAAGCTGTAGCACAATGCCAAAGTTCAACATCCCCACCCAACTCATTTAAACTCTTTCTTTTCAGTTGTCCACAAACCTAGGGTGTCTGAGACCTTTCAAGGCAGAAACTACCTAACCACCATTTACAAGTTGTCTTTAAATTTGAAGGTCATTTCAATGTTATTTGCAAGTAAACCTCATTCTTAACTCAAACTCCAAATGAGTTCTAAATGCATTCTATTGTCAGAAGTTTTCCGGAGCAGACCGCTCCAAATAACTACTAGACTAGAGACATCTAACTGGCAGGAAAAGTCAGGGGAGGAAAGCTCTAAATAGTTTCCAAGGTCATCCAAATTTCAAAAATGTCTGGGGGAGGACAACTCCAAATAGCTTCTAGATGCATGTCATTTTGAAGACTTTTCAGGCAAGGACCACCCCAAATAGCCTAGTTTCTGAAATAATTAAATTTTCAAAATTGTGTCGATGGAAGACCACTTCAAAGATTATCTTCTATAGGTATCTAATCATCGTAAATAATTAAGGTGAGGATCACTCTAAATAGCTTCGAAGGGCATCCAAATTTCAAAAATTTCTAGGTGAGGAACACTTTAAAATGGCTTATAAAAGAATCTAATAAAAAACGAAAAAACAAGGTGAAGACTACTCATAGCTTCTAGAGTGAACCATTTTTTTATAAAATTGTTAGAGGGCCACTCCAAATAGTTTATAAAAACTATCTGATTTAAAAAAAATTTGAGAAGATGACCACGGTTTAAAACATGCATAAGATCAAATATGAATAAGAAACTATTAAATGGCTTTAAACATAAATCTAACATTGTAAGTAACTATGTTAATTATAATCATAAACCCCTATGAAAATGATCTAGATCCGTCTCTGCCTCATATGAATATCTAGTTAAACTAAATTTCAGCCTCATACATGAATTACTTTACCTTAACAATTGTACGCTAAAATCATGAACTAGCAAGTTTGACCCAATAACTCGTTAACTGTGATGATTTGAAATCATTGAATCAGTATTTATAGCTTATAACTAACTATACACCTGTTAAAATAGCGCAATAACACTTTGATGGTCGAATAACTTTAAAAAATAAAATACCTACAGCGGTGGTCTAGCAGTTCAAGTCGTTAAGAGACGAGACGAATTGCATTTAGTTGCTGTCTAACACATTAGGGAAACTTTTTCCGAATGCAATTTTTAGTCAGTTCTTCCCATTCATACTTCCTTGCTAATGTAGTCGCACATCTTCTAACCTCGCCTTTATCTCTTAATTACGTTGTTAGTAGCTCTTCTTTGAACGTTAACATATCATAGCTGATTGTGCGCCTTCTCACTGATAGTATCCCGGGCTTGATTCCCAGTAAGATTTCAAATGTAAAATTGATAAATTTGGATTGTTCCCTTCCACTAAACGATAGTAGATTAAGAGCTTGGACGTCGATTGTTAATCAGGATAAATTACTGATACCACACTGGTACGGTTGGTTCGTGGTAGCTTTATTTTTATTTTTTGACGTTTAATAATGAACTTAAACAGTTCCTTATCCCATCCGCGTTAGAACTATGTTTTGTCCCTTTGACAAGAGATCTAAATTGGCATCACTAGTTATATCGTCAAAATATATTTGCAAGTTGTTAAAAAAAAAGCTCAAAATTAACTGTAACGGACTACATTAGAGTTTACAATCAAACAATTTATTGAATACAGGGTGGGGGGGGGGGGGGCTATCTGTCCTAGTTTATTTTAGTACTATTCTTGTGTATTCAACAGCAGGGCTGGCGATAAGCGCCCTACTTTGCTGCTATCGCTTTGTGGTGGACTGGTAGCCTACAACTGGCCCAGGACTACAAAAAATATACCACTCAAGCTATATTTCAGATTAAGCTGTAGTGAGTTAAATTATTTATATTTGTATTTTTAAATTTAATTTCGAAGTCATTTCAGCTAAATTGTCGATGAATATATAACTATTCATTTCACTTAAAACATCAGCTCATACTTTCTACTGATAACAGCATGAGGCTTACAATTCTGTCTGTCTATCTGTACGTTTGTAAGTCCGTACCAGTGGTTACAGCCGAAACTGTTCAGTCAATTTCGTTCAAATTCTGAGTTTCAGGAAAATAGTGGTTTCAGATTATATTTTAATTTTACAATTTCAAACTTCGATTACATTTCACAAAATGATCAACAATTTCATTTGCACCTATGCTGAGGACTCAATGAATGTTAAAAGTTGCAGGGGCATGCTATTCCGAAGGTAAGTTTTTATTCTTGTCAGTGTTGAAAATAAACGTTCTTCACTGAAAGAACAGCGAGCACCCACACCTGGGAATGTATTAGCATTACATGCTTGGAGTGCTTGCAACACATCGAACATGTATTTGTCTTTAGCTGCCAATATCTTCCTCCACATTGTGACATTTTCCTCATCCAATGACATGGAAGCATTTACCTCCACTGGTATATTCCTCCTCCACATCAATACTATTTACCTCCGCTGGTCTATTCCTCCTCCACATCAATACTATTTACCTCCGCTGGTCTATTCCTCCTCCACATCAATACTATTTACCTCCACTGGTATATTCCTCCTCCACATCAATACTATTTACCTCCGCTGGTCTATTCCTCCTCCACATCAATACTATTTACCTCCGCTGGTATATTCCTCCTCCACATCAATACTATTTACCTCCGCTGGTCTATTCCTCCTTCACATTAATACTATTTACCTCCGCTGGTCTATTCCTCCTCCACATCAATACTATTTACCTCCGCTGGTCTATTCCTCCTCCACATTAATACTATTTACCTCCGCTGGTCTATTCCTCCTCCACATCAATACTATTTACCTCCGCTGGTCTATTCCTCCTCCACATCAATACTATTTACCTCCGCTGGTCTCTTCCTCCTCCACATCAATACTATTTACCTCCGCTGCTCTATTCCTCCTCCGCATCAATATTTCTCCCTTCCACTCTTCTTTACTAATTTGTAAAATACGACCATATGCTTGTCTGAGACACTCACATGCTTGTTCATACACCTTTTCATCTCCTTTGAAAAAAAAAAAGAATGCTGTAAGTCAAGGCCGTAGTCGGGAGGGGGGTAGGGGGAGTTTGGGGGTTCAAACCCCCAGTGAAATCTTATAAACAAAATGTATATGGCTTTATTCATGGTTCAAACAATATCAAAATTAAGGGACAAGTACAATTAGGGAGTTGTGTTACCACAAAAAAATTTCAGATAGCCTATAGTGGTATTTAAATATAGGCCTATATAATTTTTCCTTGCTTTCGGCAGCTAGGGAGCTATGTTGACATTAAAACACTTCAGGTAGCTTCTAGAACTGTTTAATTATTTTGAATTTTTTACAGCCTCCGGCAATTCGGGGAAGTGCCCACCAAACCCTCCCTGAAATTATTGGCTGGCTACGGCCTTGCTGAAAGTTGACAAAATTGATTCATGTTTTCAATGTGTGTGCTGGGTAATCAATGAATAGGATGAACATTGAAATCGTATAGTAATCAGTGGCTGAGTCACTTGGTACATTCTCACGTTGTGTTTGGCTCATTATATTGATATTGTTCTATCTAATGTAAATTTATTTCTCAATAGGAGGGGTTTGAACACCCAGTCCCCCGTGCGTACGGCCCTGTGCATAGTCATTACACCTCGAGGGGAAATAATGATTTTAATTATATCTTTAAAATTAATGATAGTTTAATGAAGACTGATTTTTGAAAATTTGAAATTTTTCGGAAAAATTGTGTTTATGATTTTGTTAAAAGTTAATATTTGTAAAGTATTTTACATAGTAAATAAGATGGTATTTTTGTTTTTCTAGATAAAATAATTTAAGGGTTGTTTACGGATTACTGATTTTTTTAAATGACTCTAATAATTGTGTTAAAAATGTTTATTTGAAGAGTGTTTCATACTAGAAAGCATTTCCAATTGTGTCCTATCATTTACTTTACAAGCAGTATATTTTAGAACAAGGGTTAGAGATGTGGATAGGATTAGAGGGAATGTCCGTAATAGAGTAGAGAAACACAGTAATAGAACCGATTGAGATTCGAACCATGCTCTCCCTCTCACCGTAAAATAAGACCATACTAGACTGATTTGACCATTAACCATTGGGTACCTGCTTAATCCTCAGGGTAAGTTTGACAAGGATAGTTAAAGAGGATTTAAAAAAATAATTATAAATCACATCCCTCAGTCCGGCTCCTTGACACCTCCGTCATCGACAATCCACTCTTCCGTGAGTCTGACTCATTAAACCACGTGATCATGGGTGTGGGTCACCGGATTTATTGAGGGGCAGTGAAAACAAAACGTGGGGCAAAAATAGATCCGGTCGAATGAGGCCCGAGAAGTGATCGAATCAACGCCGTGACCTCGTTTGACTGAAAATAGAAGTAGCAACAAACACACGTAAAACACGTGAACACGTGCCTGCTAACGAGGGAGGTGTATTTCACCTTACACGTCCCGTATAATAATTAGTGTTGTTCAGGTTGGTATCCTGGATCAGGTGAATGCCATTCCTTTTACTTGACTTTACATCCACTAGCTCATCCTTAGTATTTTTAACTGGAGATACTTATTTTATTTTGAGTTATTAAACGAACACTTGATTATAAACAAATGACTTACAAACTAACTTAGTTCTTGTTGAACAGACGCAACTACTAAATACCTCGCTGCCCACCCCTCCTCGTCGCACTGAAAGGTAAAACCTAAATAATTCTACCATGGGTCATTTTTTTGGCCATGTCGGGAATCAAAGGAAGGAATTTTGATAGCGTTTTAGTACCCAAATGGTAATACGCAATTACATTAGCCTAAATATTAAGGTAGAGTAATTTTACAGAAAATGTTCCCGCATCTATGTGGAGGGTAAGTCGGAAAACATTTAGGATGAACCTCTTTCAGCTGACCGGTCAGGTTTATGACCCCAACCCCCGCGTCTCAGGAAAATCAAACCAAATGAGTCTGGCATCTAAACCGCGTGTCCAAATGGCGCGGGCTATTATTATTAGTATTATTATTAGCACCGCGTCTTACTACCCGTTCGGGTTATACGCACTAACGCTAATGTGCAATGGTAGGGTGATTGTGAGATGAAATGGAGGACCTATAGTTTAACGTGGAATCCGAACCACGGTGGAGGCCTGGCATTCCTCACATTCACAAGTTGTGATTAATAAACATCTTGTCAGAGGTGAAGGAAGGGTTTGGCAATCAGATAAATCTGTGCCTGGACCGAGGATTGAACCCCGGACCCTCAGCACAGAAGTCTGACACCTTACCCCTAGACCACCAGGTCACCTATCGCGGGCTATTAATTTTAACTTGGTATACAGATTCGCTAACGACCGTGCCCAGGAAATTAAAAGCAACTCAAGGCTCTCGATCATGGCTGAGGTAGTTTGGGAACACGGTAGCATGGTTGTTAGTGCGCCGGCCTACTGATCTATGAGTGTCGGGTTCAATCAAAAATCACTATGGAATTAATTTTGTTCCCTTTCAAATAAAGAATACCTTAACTGACAGAGGGTTTGGTTGTTGCGTTTGTATTTAAATTATATTTTAAAAAGTTACTTAAGCATAAAAAGAATACTATCAGTATCGGTGGGCAAGCACTCAAAGTCGTTATCCTAGTGAGGGATCTCCCAACCCCACACCGGTGGGCAAGCACTCAAAGTCGTTATCCTAGTGAGGGATTTCCCAACCCCACACCGGTGGGCAAGCACTCAAAGTCGTTATCCTAGTGAGGGATTTCCCAACTCCACACCGGTGGGCAAGCACTCAAAGTCGTTATCCTAGTGAGGGATTTCCCAACCCCACACCGGTGGGCAAGCACTCAAAGTCGTTATCCTAGTGAGGGATTTCCCAACCCCACACCGGTGGGCACGACTAGTCAGGATTTCTGATGATGAGCTCGAGGTTGGAATCTTCGCTGGGTGTAGTAAGTTGGGATTTCTGATTATTCACGTTAATGAGTTATTGACGCTAAAAATGATTTAAATTTAATGTTCCCATATTTGCATGCAGGAGAAGTGGAAGACTATTTAAAAATTCATTCGACTGAGATTTAAACTCCTACCTTCTCATCACTGACAAACCAGACAATACGAGAATGACGCCCAAGTCCGCGTGCCCACCGGTGTAGATAGCGGTACCATACCTAGTTAATTATATCGTTTAGAAAGGAAACTGAACTCATACGTTGTCGAACTGTCCTTATTTTGTGACAGTTGAAGTAAATAGGATGTGATAAGCACTGTGTAATTGATATATTACTCATCCTATGATAACAGATTATTCATATGTTTGTGTGTTTACTAACATGTGTGTTTATCGCTCTATAGAGATGTGAATAATCTAGGACTTTGACCTCTTTGTGGTTAGTCTAAACCAGTGGTTCCCAAACCCTGGGCTGCGACCCAAGGTTGTTCTTGAGGGTCGTGGGGAAGGTCTCGAAATCTCTTTAAAGCATTATGAAATACGTATTACTGTGACAACCCTTTCATCATATTTGGACATTATAAATAATTACTTCAGTACCGACAGTATTGAAACAACGTTTTGAAACCTCTTGTAACCTACTCGTAATTTTGGACCCAGCATAAGGACAAGCCCATTCTGACTTGGGAAGCTGGAAAGGCTCTTTTCACTCTTCTAACAATATAGCCTACATCTGTGAACAAGGAATTTCAGGTCTTGTAGCGATCAAGATCCGCAGAATGATTGGCATATCACTCAAACTCGGAGAGCACATTTTCAAAATGAAGCTGCAACAAGGCCGTCACTGAAAAACTAGGTTTTTGTCACTAACCACATTTTTCTCGGGAACATATTGTGTAATTTTATATTTGTAAGATTAAAACATTACTGAAATTGATTCAATTAATTTAAAGCATTTAACGATACAAAATAAAAACTTAAAAGAACTTTTCGCAAGAATGAAACTGCATTATAGAGATAACTAAAAATAGTATTTTTGGTCACATACAGAACATTGTAGCAAAGTCACATTTTTATTTTTAAAAATGTTCTCTATATTTTGTTTGATAATAAAGTTATTGAAATAATTCAAATTTGTTATTCAAATTAATTTAATTAAATGAACTTAATAAACACTGATGTGAAAACAATAGTCAATGGAACCTTCTCTTTGGGTTGAACAGCCGGGAAAATATTATAAATAGGGGAACGATAAAACAAGTTTGGGAAACTCTGGTCCAACCCGTGTTTATTGAAACATTGCTGATACAATTTAACAATATATGATTTTTACAATAGGACTTGTTTTTTAGTCTTCTTTTTAAACTGTTTTGACAAGTTATTTGTAGGCTCAAAATGGACTAAGGGAAGATGTTTATCGTCTTCCGTGGTAACTTTGAAAATTTAACAATGGGCCCCCATTTTGTTTTGTTAGTTTTATATTTTTTCCCGTGCCTTGCGTCTTTCTGTCCGGGGTAGGTATGATGAAGGTAGAGTTTAGAGTATGTATACCCGCCTCTGATGAGGGAGAGGAGGAAGTGGGAAACAATTTAGGAAAATATATTGTAATTATTCTCTAACACTATTCTAGCTCCGACCTCCCTCGTCACCTGGAAATTATACAATATGAGACTACACCTTTCAAGTGAACACATCAACTTAAATCTAGGAGTTTTTGAGCTGTCATGTAAGGTTCTTTATATGGCAATTCTACTATATATATACAATTTTGGATGTTTCGGGGGAAATGGGGGCTGATGGGAAACTCTTATAATTGTAAAACACGTTTGTTTTGAGGAACTTAAGCTATAAAGGCGAAAAATTGACAATTGATATGGTTTGCATATGGCGAACAGATAGTTATCCCCGCTGGTAAAAAAAATGTGGTAATGGTAAAGGTTGAAAAGTACAAACTAGTCTAGAGAGAGAAAGATACCTTTAGAAGATATGAAGGATGGCCTAGTACTGGTGCATGGTAGGAAATAATAGTAAAAATACTCATAAAATAATCCCCACACAATGACGCCTCCTAGCTACCCCCTTCCCCCCTAGACGTCAATATTGCGCTTTTGATAGGATAAGTCATGCTAGTGGTAAGATAAAGCCCTCTATTAGTATAATATGGCAGCCTTCACAACAACAAAGCCCCTTGCTCTGATTGGTGGACGTTTCTGGGTTCCACTTACAATGAAAAAGAAAGAGGAGATATTGTCAGATTTAGAGACGAAACTACGTCTGCACTTGAAACGAGTTGAAAATGGGGCTCCTAAAATAGATTAAATACGACGACAACCTCTTCCTCAAAACATTGAGTGAAGATCAAGAAAAGCGGTAATACCTGCTAATAAACTTTATTTACGAAGCTTGGGCTACATGCTACGAAAATACTGGATGACCCTGTCGATATACTAAACATTGGAGACCATACCCCCGTCGAGACTGCCTTGACTAGTTTCGTAACATTAGTATGAACTAAGCCCTTCTTTAGCTGCAATGACTTCACCAGTCTAGAACAAATGTTTTTCTTTTGCTCATCATGAAACCACACTGTTATTACGCTGATTATTACTAATCGTTCCTCTGTTGAACAATCTATTCTTCCAAATCGTTTCTTGAGAATACTCAACAAATTCTCAATAGGGTTTGAGTCCGGGGAATTTCTAGGCCAATCAAGGACAGAGTTGTTGGTTTGCTGCTTACATTTCTTGACTGATCTTGAGTTTTGACGTGGGGAAAGATCATGCTGGAATGTGCCATCCCTGTCAGCAAAGATTTACATGAATGGCACAATTCTCCTTTTTATAATTTTGATATATTTTGATGAATTCATCTTACCTACAACTGGACTGGACTCCCAGGTCCATTTGATATAAAATATCCATGAAATATATTTTCTGAAGGTTGCGTCACAATTTGTTGAATAATAATAATAATAATATTTAGCACCGCGTCTTACTACCCGTTCGGGTTATACGCTTAAGTACTAATTACGCTAATGGATTAGGAATTGGGAGGGTTGAAGTTAAAGGAAGTGAACCCGCATTTGCGTGGAAGGAGAGTGGAAAACCATTTAGGAAAAACCACCCCCAGTTAACCCGACCGAGATTCGAACCTCGATCTCCCCGTCCTCGACGGTCGAGCTCAACACGACTAGCGCGTTAGCCAACTACGCCACCGAGGCGGGTAATTTGTTGAAGGTGTCCGTCCATCTTTGATCGGTTCATCATTTCTTCGTCTAACAACAGTTGGCTTGTATCCTTGAACAGAGAAAACTACCTTCCTCCAGTTATTGCAGCTCCAAGATTTGTATTTTTTGGCCCATGCCAAACTTTTTTTTATCATAGCATATGCCAATGACTGATTTTTATTGGCATTCTATATTCCCGCTCAGCATCAAGAAACCTACGCCATATTGTTGAAGACTCATTTCCAATACCAGTGGTTGATAAATCTCTCTGAAGGTCCTTACGTCTTGTCTTGTGTGGATGAATTTTACTCTTTCATTTTCTCCCACATATTTCTTTTCTTTTTGAGAAAACGATCCCGAATCTTTATGTGAATTGATGATTCTGGAAATACTAGATTTTTCTACATCAACAGTAGAGACAATAATAAAAATAGTGTGTCTCATTCAGAAAAAATCAAAGTGACCTTAACGTGACCTTAGCAACGTCAGACAAGCTCATACTAACATCACCAACTTAATCCATCTCAAAACCAAACAACTTTTGCGTCAAACTTTTTTTTCCACAAAGCGTTGTTTTCGAGATATTGAGGTGGAAAGTTTTCAAATGAACACCTGGTTTACTCTTCACATAAATACTTTTCATCATAACAGATATAAATATACACTACATGAAGTATACACATTTCATGGAAATACTCTTCATAATTACAGATATAAACCATTCATTCTACAATATTGATTATTAATATATTTTTCTTATCCCTTCATAGTCTTTAGATCAGTCATTGTCTCACAGTTCACTCGATGTCTGCTCGCGTATAGAGTAGAGGAACCACGGTAGTGTTGATTGGACCGGGTACTATATAAATATATCTAGGGACCATAGGGCGATGCGATTACATTTTGGGGCATATAGCTTGAGTCCTACCTTTCTTATTAAACGAGACTCTCTCATAACAACTGTCTCGTCACGGTAGTCTTCCAATAATTGTTCTTAGAGCACTACCTTTGACCCCTTTAGCGTTAAGCGTTTCGCCCTCTCCTAGAACTCCAAAAGGGTAGAGTTTTGGACGTAAACCTTTAAACTTGGTAATGATTTGAACTCGGGTCTCGTCCTTGAGCTTATCGAGTACTACCCCTTTATTGACTAGGGGCACCCCGTAAATATTGTATCGATATGCCAAGGTAGTCAATCTTTGGCTAGAGGGATGAGTCGTCGGTACACATCCTCGACACTCGTACAGGAGAGTCATTGACCGTGTACTGGAGTGTTAACGTACCTGGAACCATGACCTGATAATGGAGAACATACATTCCCAATATGGCGAGCCCCGCTAAATGTCTTGGGGTTCCATCTTTATGATTACCAGGTTTTCTGGGCCTCTGGTGCCCGTTCTTAAGTGATAAAAACCCGCAACACAACTTAACTTGGAGGGAAAGTAAAGCTGTCAGTCCCATGTCGACTGTGGCATATAAAAGAACCCTGGAAGGTTTGTGAAAATACCTTTCCCGGGAAAACTGGTAGGTCATTTTGCTCTCGCTCATAGAAATTCACATATGCTGATATAATCAGTCGGTTCAGAAAGTGCACGTTAAATACCTCAAATAAATGAGGAAAAAAATAGTCTGACCCCTGAATCTGTGTTACGTAACTTTTCACATCAAGAGTAGGCCTAAATGCCATTATTTCATAGGGATGCTTTGGTGACACTAAAAAAAGGACTCATGTTTAGTGTTATTCAGATTTGGTTGCTCTCTGAGTATTTTACTAAGTGTGAAAACAAGAACAATACAATGTTTTCATTATTAGAAAGATCCATGTTACGTACACACCCTCTTCTCATGGTAACACTTGCAGACATTGGAGCTCCCTCTCCACACCCCCAACAGTGTTGCGTGGCTTATGGAGGACCTCTTAGGGGAAAACCTTCATTCAGCTGGCAGAAATTCGAGTCCCGACCTCCTCCATCCACGGTAAACCAGACTTGTCAACTTGTAATCTCGTCAACTCTTCATTATATTATATTTTTAGTGGGTTCTTTCAAGTGCTGAAAAGGTTGTTTTGAACAGAGCTTCCAGCCCATGGGTGTCAGGGGAACACCCACCCTCCCAATAATATACTCAAACGGAACACTCTTAATACCACAAAAGAAACAGTGAATTGTTTGTATTCAGGTGATTCATGTTTGTAGCAATGAATAAACTATTACGCTTTTTTTTGTATTACTTATATAATTAATTCAGTATCGTTTCGTGTTATTCATTTGATAAAAAATATTTAAGAGCTAGTAATGCCTCTATTCTAACCTCACTCGTTGTACACATTGGTGGAGCTTCTTTACATAATTCAGTACTGAATTCGTTACAAGTCAATTATTACCTTGTGAAGTATCATGGTGATTATTAGGAAAACACAACCATCATGGAAACTTGTGGGTAATTTTGTATTAGCGCAGATCCAAGTTTTTACATTTAAAGCGATGTTTAATAATTACAGACACATGCGCAGAAGATATACAAGTTACATACAATACATTACAAAATCAAACAGTGATTATTCGGTCCTTAAAACAAAAGTAAAACGAAACATCTTTATATTGAAAAAAAAAATGTTCAAGGTAAGGGGTTTTAACTAAATTATTTTATTTATCCAAAATTTACTGGTTTGTTTCCAAACATAACATTAAACCTTTAATTTATGCATTCACAAACATTTTATGAAAACAGCATTTCTGTCTGTAACCTAACTATTCTCAAACTAAGAAGGAACATAATGACATTGTTTGCTACTCCGTTGATTATTTCTTGATACTTTTTGCTATTATTTCAATACAAGTTTCTCTAAGCCTAAGGAATCAAATGTGTACAAAAACATCGCCCCTGTGTTGGCGCATAACATTTGTGTATCAGTAATTAGGCAGAACGTTTCATCACACATGTGTTGTGTGTACAGCATGTGACTTGTCGTCTCGTGGTCTATTCCTTCGTCTAAAATGAGCCCCTAATCGTTTCCGGTGGAATATTCCGGCTGTTGGGTACAACAAATAGGTTGCATCACAGCCCATGAATGTTTATTTGCATGAGCTGTCAACAGATTGCGTTGTTGTCCAATCTACTCTTATTTTTGATTGGTCACCGGAACCAGATGCTAATGTAAGTTTTAATACTCAAATAATTGAAATTAAATACTTAATGAAAAATATTCTTTCACTGAGGGATTCGAACCCCATACCTTAAAATGTACGCTCTGCTGTACTACTGTAATGTATATTACAAAAAATTACTAAAACAATATTCATGTGTTCATACATCAAGTCGGATATGCAGCTATGAGTTTTCATTGATATTATCAGTACCCATGAAACAGCACCGATAATATAGTATATTAATACCGTATAGTGTTAATATATATATATATATATATATATATGTCTAAATACTGTTATCGTTAACGATACAAGTACGGTATTGATACTTTACTTTCTATACCTAATCGAAATGAGTAAAGTATCGATATTTTTCTTTTGATACCACATCGCTAGTATTGGGGGGTGAATGTACATATCTTAGACTTTACCAAGTCCCCAAACAGCTAAATTGGTAGCACAATAGCGCGTACATTTTAAGGTATGGGGTTCGAATCCCTCGGTGTAGTATATATATTACATACACACACACACTACATACAGCACATAACCAAAAGACAGGGAATTGTATACAAATGTTTTGGTGCATTTTCCATATATTAAAATGTTGTATTCACAATATTGTAACATAGGATCTAAGATTATTGTGTCTATCTCATTCTGAAAAAAGTTGCAGCAAACTTTAATAAGGTTATTAGAGTGTGGGTTGGAAAATATTAAATTACCAACAACAAATATATAAATCATACTAAACTATTGTTAAATTAAATAGACTGATTTAATTACTTAAATGAGTAAAAATATCAAGTATTTGTATGGAAAGGAAAATATCGATATTAGTAAAGTGTCGATATATTTTCCACATCCCTACCCAAATATACCCCAAATATAGCGGACAAAAGCTTTAGGCTTTTTTAGTCTGGTTTGCGAGTGACGGGGAGTTTGGAGTTCGAATCCCAACCACGTGTACTGAGAGTGTTTTATCTTTAAATGGCTTACCACGCAAATGTGGGTATATTTCCTCTAAATTCTATCTACCTTATTCATACCCCGTTAGTGGATAACCCGGACAAGCTTTTTCAACGTGCTAGTCGAAAGTTGGACCGTTATTCGGTAAACCCCGTGCAATCATAATGGCTAGATTGTATTTTATTTGTATGTTTATCTGGCACTTGTGAACTGATTAGTACTTCAATACATTGTAACACCTCAAGGCCTTCACTTCAGATAGTCACATCTGGCTACTAGATCTCGTGGGCTGTAAATAAAGGAGGTTAATGTTTGGCGGCGAGGTCATCCTTCAAATTGCGCTTCCATTTAGTTTTAATCATCCTTGAGCTCCTATATAGTCAGAGCTTCATAAGGAGCAGTTTATAGGGCAATTCGAAAAGTTACTTTTCCCCTTCATGCAACGACTCTTACTACCCGCCCGTCCTGTCAACATATTTACACAAATTGGGCTGGGATGAGATAGGTAGACCTTTAAAGGAAGTGTACAGGCATTTGCGTGGAAGATGAGTAGGAAACGATTTTGAAAATAAATAAATAAATATTTGAACTGTGACCATTGGGATGGATTCAAAAAGTTACGATTCAATTTTTGAATTACCAAGCCTTACACTAAGATTATTAACCATTTAATTTTAAGGAATAAGGATGAAAAAGATAGTTTAGAGTAGGTGAACCCACATTAATGTTTAGAGAGGTTGGTAAAAATGAAGTGATAAACTATCTGTGGGACACTACTCCCGGACAATATACCAACTTCGACATTCCTGTCACCCAGAAATTTCGTCTATTGCGAATTTTACACACTAAACCTCGTAATTATTGGTGCGGCAAGCTACTTGATCTTTTTTTTTTTTCGTGTTAATACGCCAAGCCACGTGTTCTGCAGTGTTCACTTTTGGTAAATGGCGTCAATTTCGACCATTTTACTACTAGATAAACAAATATAATATTGTTGGTTTAAAGGGGAAGGTGTCTCAATATTTTTGCACCTCCACAATAATTTAGATATCTAAAAATATATGTTTATGTTGATCTGACTATCCTTTTTATGTTTTCGGCCTGTGTTTCAATAGAAGCCGCAAAATTAATTGCACAATCATTTCAGAAGTGAGAAATTGTTAACTGCTCATTATTTTCAAGGACAGTTGGACAAAAAATAATTCAATTAGTGTATAATCATTACCATATCATTTTCTTGCCACTCTGAATGTGTTTCAACACGTATGTGACGACAACGCGTACAAGGCTGGACGTTAAGCCTCTTGCTTTAACAGCCAACCATTTCGAGGAGGTTAACCGTTGGGTCAAGGGACTCTGGTTCGATCCTAAGAGTGACCTAAAATTATATAATACTCTCATATCGCTCCGTCCTGTGGTTATAATAACATAATACTGATTTTGTATTGTAAAATGTTATCCCTCTTGATCTAAGCAAGTTGGTTGTATTTTCTAAACTGTCCTTTTTACCGCGTTCTTACTGTAGGCCTACCTATCACTACGCGCTAACTTAGTAATGTAACGTTGTAATGTAGTGCTAAGGTGGGTTGCAGACGTTCAGAAATCCCGCGTCATTTAAGAAGTCGCTTGTTATTTTAAAATATAGTGTCTACCAAAACTCAGGTGAAGGATATTAATATGTCCGTCCATATAGCATTAAAAATTACCTAAAATTTCAAGGACGCTGTGCGTGAAATGTCGCGGTTCTGAGATTAAGGTGCGAAAGACACATCTATCCTTTTTCAAACCAATAACATATTTTGTATTAGAGCCGCAACATTAAAGTATAAGATACATTAAGAAAGGATTTCGTGAATTTGAAACTACAGAACATAACATACCTCCAATAAGTACAGGAGTGTAGGTATAGAAGAAAACTTTCCGGTAAAGATTTCAGATTCCACCGAATCACAGGAGAAGGGATGAAGCTGCAAGACTTTGAGTATAAGCTATTTACAGTAGCCCCATGGCTTCTTTGGTGCTAACTGACAGCTCACAGCTGACAACTGACGGCTTTGAAAAGTTACAAGACCAAAATATTATGTATCCCTACACCGAACCATATGATCTGCAAAAAACGTGTGTTTAGCAGCTGTCAGCTGTCAGCTGTGAACTGTCAGTCAGCACCAAAGAAGCCATGGAGCTACTGTACATCTATTCTACAACGGCCCGGGAAACCTCTATGCTAGAGAGGGAAACCATTTAGGAAAAACCACCATCAGTGCACTTGACCGAGATTCGAACTCCTCGTCGCCGGCACTCTGATCCAACACGAGTGTGACGTGTTGGTCATGCGACTACCGATGAGGGTGGCTATTATTTCTTTATTGTCACTTATTTGACTCTGATGTTAACGCCCTCAAGATAAATTAAACCTGAGTGTAAACTTTAAAACTTTGAATACCTCGATTGCATTCATTCTATTTAAATGATAAGGAAAGTTTTTCGTAAAAAATTAAGCGATTCAATTTTTTGGAAAACTTTGTTAAACAAAACTCGACCTCGGTGGTCTTAGGGTAAAGTGCTCGCCTCTGGATCCGATGTTCATGGGTTCAAATCTAGCCGAGGTCGACGGATTTTTCTTGAGCGATTTAAATTTGTAGCACATCTTCCTTAGGAGTGGAAGTAAAGCCGTCGGTCCCATGTTGATTGTGACATGTTAAAGAACCCTGGAAGGTGTGCGAAAATATCTTTCCCGGCAAAACTGGTAGACCTTTTCGAACTCGCTCATAGAAATTCTTGTATGGTGATATAACCGGTAGGTTCAGAAGGTTCACGTTCGTTATATACCTCAAATAAATAAATAAATAAATAAAATAAATAGTTAAACATGAAATGCATTCTGTCACATATCTTAAGAAATATCGCAGTGTGTTGTGTCCCTTTAAATAGGCGGCACTCAAATGGAAGGGCAATTTTTCCTACCAGAAAGATAATAAAAAGTGGGATTCTAGTAGGAGAAAAGGCCTTCAAGAATGCCCTACCCCGACCAAATAAAACACGTACGCTTATAATTATTTTAACCGCACTATCCTTGTTTGTATGTGATCCGGTCATCAAACAATAAATAGTTCCACGATAAAGAGCCCCGCTCAGCATTGTGTGGATGTAGGTCACATGTGTTTATCAACACGTCGCACTGTTGTTATGTCGCTTCTGTTAGTAAACACCGCGCGAGGGGCAAGGGGAGGAGAGGTCACACGATACAACACGTTTCTCTTGCGCGCGGCCGTCCATTCCTCATGGCTCTCGTTCGCTGAGGTGGTTTATTTGTCCGGTGTCGTACTATATATAATCAGGAGGTTCCGGGTGATGGTAACCCTGCGTGTATTGAGTGGCTGTAACACATTCAATATAGAATATTTATATTCGTACACGTTTTTATCTTGTTTAACATTGGGCAGAGACTTTATTAGAGTCTAGTAAGGAAATAGGTTTGGAAGTGAACGCTGAAAAGACCAAGTATATGATCACACAGAGAACACATATTGAGGACTATTACTTCGAGCAACATACAATTTGACAGGGTTAATGTGTTTAAATATTTAGAAACCATTTAAACTAGCAATAACGATATTAGAAATGAAGTTAGGTAAATAATACAGTCGGGAAATGCATTCTATCACTCGGTCAGTAAGTTGTAGACTAGTCGCCTGCTTTCAAGGAATGTAAAACTCAGAATATACTAAACAGTAACTTTACCGGTTGTTCTCATTGGGTTTGAAATGTGGTCTCTTAACTTACATGACGAAAGAAAATGTATGGTGCTCGAAAACAAGGTGCTTACGAATATATTTGGTCCAAAAAGGGTTGAAGCAAATGGGAAGTTAAATTAAAATTCTGGTTACAAAACAGTCTGTCAAATTAGCAAAAAGTTGTTTGGTGAAAAAACTGAAATACAAGAGGAATTCACCGAAGAAGAATTTTGGTGTTTTACACATGCACTTGTGACATCACGCGATGTTGAAAGGACATTTTCATTACATAAAACATTCTTAAGTGACAGGTGTAGGAGCTTCACAAAAGAAAATCTTCGTATTACTTTCCTTATAAGATTTTTCACAAAACGTATAGTTTATTTAATTTTTGTTCATTTGTTTTTGAATATTACGGTGCATATTTTTTACCTTTTTTGTGCATATTTAATTTTTGATTTTGCATACATATCCGGGTTCTATTAATAATATCCTAATCTGGTTAAGTGTAAAACGAGGTGTTACGCCTTAATTTCGCCAGATTAAATAAAGACACATTATTAATAATTGATAGTTGATTATTGACAGACTGGTCTTTCTGACAATCTTCAGTTTATCGAAAACCTGGCGCGCGTGAAGAGCTCGTAGCTAAACACACAAACTGTGAAAAGTATTGGTGTTAGAGGAATGAGTCCTATATCAAAATAAAATTCAGTTCATGATGATCATTTCCTACACTTATTCTACCCATCTATTTCAATTAGGAAAAAACTTTTACATAGAGTGGAAATATGTCTGAGGTAAAAACCTCATAATTTAATTAGAAAACAATATTTCCAAAGCAAACCAATTAGAATATGGGAATTTTAATAATATCCTCATGTCTTTTAAGGTTTTTATAATCAATTCTGAAAACACTATTGTGATTGTCCAAGTAGTTTACGAGAAAGGGTGAGTTATGTTTTAGGATTCTCGAGTATTTGATCGCGGTAAACATGATGCCGTTCATATTTTCTCTGCAAGAACTTAGCAAGTCATCACGAGTCGCGCCATCAGCACTGGCGCACATAGCTTATACCCTCATTTACGTGGAGGAAGAGCTAGAAGTCAGTTAGGGAAAAAGTACCCTCAATACTTACTGCTAAGATTCGAATACCGATTGACAACCATGACAGCAAAGTAAATTGGACGAACTTGGCGAGAATAAGCTGGGGGATCTTCCTTATCTTTCAAGGACCTGTGACTTTAATGAAACATACTCTTATTTGTCGGTAGTGTCTGAGTGCTGAAGATTATGCTGAGGGATATTTGTATAGGTTTAAAAATGAAATAAAATATTAGCTTAGATGGCCGCTACAATCGCCCGTTGTTGAGCATATCAGATATGGGATATCAGCGCATAAATGTACTATGCGAAATTATGCTTAAAAACTATGAATACCGTAAGATGTAGCTCAACCCGACCTCCTTAAAGGCAAATAATCCACCATTAATTTGAAATCCATTTAAAAAGTAGCACAGTGAGATAAAAAGTAAATAAATAAAAATAAAACTATATAAAAATGTAATTTTTGTGTGTAGTAGTAAATATTTTATAGTTTAGAAAGTATTCAGCTGATCGTATTGAAATACTTACACGCTCATCCATATCAAGTTATTAAGTCAACTATAAAAAAATATGTTTGGAAGATTTGATACAAAACATCTTTTAAAGGAAATTAAAAAAAATTAAAAACATATTTTTGAAATAGGAACACAATTATTAGAATCAATTTTGGTAATTTTTTTTTTTTTCAAAAATGTTCCTTTGCATGATTCCCCTTAAGGCGATCCGACCATAACTATCCCCCTCATTTTGAACGAATGGCCTGAATTGTGTGCCTTGAGGACGCAGTAAAAACAAAACAAGTGACGCGCGTCTTGGCGAATGTCCACCGCCGTAATGCAATACGGTTACTGAAGTGTTCGCCAGCCCTGTGAACCCCAGTGTGGCAGGGCAGTGGGCAGATACAGTCCGATTTAGATAGGAAGGAACCTTTTTAGAATTCATAAAAGTTATTTAAACAATTTCTATATATTTTTGCCTTTAGTCGTGTGATCTCTTTTACTTTTGCTAGATAAAATCAACAGCTATATAAAATAACACGAGTTTTTAATCAAATGTTATAAATGTTGACCCCAAATAAATATGTTAGTATAATAGTATTTTCTGAACGTTCCTTTCTACCCAAATCGTGCAATATATGAACTCATTGGGTACCACGTGGTGGAGAGTTAGCTGGCCTGCCTCCAGTCCAACCAGGTACTATTAGCCTCCCCCCCCCCCCTCGACCTCGCCTGAAACAAGTGGAGCGCACGTGGCTCGCTTGGCGGGAATAGATCACCCGACCCGCCGTGCCAACCCCGATGCAGACAACTTGCATATTGTTTTATTTTGCAAGAGCTATTTTTAATCGGTACTACTTAACACCAATGATCGAAGACAGCCATACGGTAGTTGATTTCTGGCAGGAAGAACCTTAAAAACAAATTCTCTCACGATTGATAACATTTTATTATATTATTAGCTACTTGGTATTATTTGATAGTTTTTGATACTGTTTATAAAGAGTGACGGCTGCAAATAACATAACTTTATATACAAATAAATTAAACACCAATTTATTTATAATGGTTTATAGGAAAAAATGCGTCGTTTTACCCGTTGGGGCTAATCGCATTTAATTGCGCTAATGGTGTAGGTATGGGAAAGATAGAGTTTATAGGAATTGTATCCGAATATGCGTGGAGGAGGAGTGGAAAACTATTTAGAAAGAAAAAAAACCACCCCATTCTACTCTACCGGGATTCATTACCGGCAAATCAAACAAAATACTTGTAATCGTATAATTTTCTATTAGATTATTCAAAAATGAAAAGAGGGTAAGCCTACGAGAAATAATATTTTTGTTGTTTATTGTTTTTGCAATGTTTTTATGCAAGGATACAATAATATGGTATTTGTATGCGGCTATAACATGATAGCTTAGATCCATCACAATAATATGGTATTTATATGCGGCTATAACATGATAGTTTATATCCATCACAATAATATGGTATTTATATACGGCTATAACATGATAGCTTATATCCATCACAATAATATGGTATTTATATACGGCTATAACATGATAGTTTATATCCATCACAATAATATGGTATTTATATGCGGCTATAACATGATAGCTTAGATCCATCACAATAATATGGTATTTATATACGGCTATAACATGATAGCTTATATCCATCACAATAATATGGTATTTATATACGGCTATAACATGATAGCTTAGATCCATCACAATAATATGGTATTTATATGCGGCTATAACATGATAGTTTATATCCATCACAATAATATGGTATTTATATACGGCTATAACATGATAGCTTATATCCATCACAATAATATGGTATTTGTATGCGGCTATAACATGATAGCTTAGATCCATCACAATAATATGGTATTTATATGCGGCTATAACATGATAGCTTAGATCCATCACAATAATATGGTATTTATATACGGCTATAACATGATAGCTTAGATCCATCACAATAATATGGTATTTATATGCGGCTATAACATGATAGCTTATATCCATCACAATAATATGGTATTTATATACGGCTATAACATGATAGTTTATATCCATCACAATAATATGGTATTTATATGCGGCTATAACATGATAGCTTAGATCCATCACAATAATATGGTATTTATATACGGCTATAACATGATAGCTTATATACATCACAATAATATGGTATTTATATGCGGCTATAACATTATAGCTTATATCCATCACAATAATATGGTATTTATATGCGGCTATAACATGATAGTTTATATCCATCACAATAATATGGTATTTATATACGGCTATAACATGATAGCTTATATCCATCACAATAATATGGTATTTATATACGGCTATAACATGATAGCTTAGATCCATCACAATAATAAACGGGACGACACAATCGTACAAACTTTCTCATATTGTGTATTATGGACTTGAGAATGATTTTCAAAAATAGGTTTTGAGTTAACTACCCTTAGTATGTTTTCCTCATAAAACAAAAATATCATCTTGTTCATCTCAATAATCACTCTTTATATATACATTTTAAACAAAATTGTTCAAATATATTTAACATAATTCAAATTTTCAAGAATAAATTATTTGTAAAATATCCTAAAATTATTTATTTTGTAAAATTAAAAATGTATACTTATTTATCATGAAAAATTATTCCCATTTTGAATTCAAACCTTAAGGTCAATTTCCAAACAATTAAAAGTAAACTATCCTTAAATTAATTTATTTTCGATAAATAAAGCTACATTATTATTTATCATGTAAAATAGTCTCCCGATACAAAATTTTGAACCAAATCGTTTGAGCTATTTTCAAAAAAATCAAATATTACAAAAATAGGTCATTAATTAACTCATGTTAAATGTTTTTTTAACAATTCTTTGATTCTATTTATAGTACCAGCAACTAAACAGATAACCATAATGAACCAAATCGCTAGAGCCATTTATTAAAATAAACAGTCATCAGTAAACTACCCAAAAAAACAAGAATACGGCTTTATCACTGACGACTGATCTCTCAAAAACTTGAAATATTTTACAAATGGCTTTAACTATTTGGTTCCAAATGGGTATCTTTGGAGTGTTTGACTTGACAAATAATCCTGTACACTATGTTTTGTGTAAAAATTCGCTAGAGGATCGTTAACTGAGGAGTTAATTTTGATAATTCGAATTATTTTGAAAATGGCTAGGAGGATGACTTTTTTTAAAAATTGGTACTGGAGGCCATTTTACATATCAATAATACTGTATCTTTATTTATATAAATAAATTAATTTAAGGGTAGTTTACTTGCAACAAGTTATAAAATATTTTAATATTTTGGAAATTTACATTGAAGATTGAATTTAAAATGGGAACCTGATATATTTTTAATTTTATGAATAACAAATAATTTAGGCTAGTATACAAATAATTTATTTTTGATAATAGGAAATGTGTTATATATTTGAACAATTTGGTTTTAAATTTAAAATAAAGTGTGATTATTGCAATTTACAAAATTATATGTTGGTTTTTATTAGATAAACTTATTTAAGTAAGTCTAGTTTACTAAAAACTTATTTTTGAAAATTTTCTTCGAAGGCATAACACACAATGTGAGAAAGTTTGTGCGATTGTGTGGTACCATTTATTTTAATTCAATAATGTAGTGGTTATTTGACTATCGGGTAGGCCTTCAGGATGGAAACACTTATAGAACCACGGAGCCAAACGCCGTATAAATAACTGAAACACTTGATGACGTAATGCTAACCTACTTGGGGAAAGTTGAGGAAGACGCCGATCGTTATATCGTTTGTTTCTCCGCCGCCACAAGGAGAGAGTACTGTGGAGCGTCGTTAATCCGGATCGATCGGGACCGGGACCCATCCGGATTACTGAATTGTCCGGATTTTCAAATGTGCTTTCACTAACTGTATACATACGTAATGTATTGACTATAGGATACATGACGCTCGGAGTCTGAAGGCTTCGAAAAATACAGTACACAAAAATTTTGATAAAGTATATTGAATAAGAACATGCACATTATGTAATTTAGATTAGTAACTCTACAATACTTTTTAGAAAAAAAAACACAAGAATCTACAGTAATTAATGGAAACTTACTGGGTAAAAAAGTCCTTGATTGTTTTTTGTACAAGACTTGACCTGCTCTCACCGCCAATCCGGATTTGCGACGCTCCGGATTTTTGACGTCCGGATTTCCGACGCTCTACTGTATATCTGGATTTGTCAACTACAGCAGTTTCTCCGCCGCCACGACAAGGAGAGAGTATATCTGGATTTGTCAACTACAGCACAACCAAGTCATGAATAACGAATCGAACAAACATGGATTCGCTTCTCGGAACAGATCAAATATAAATGCCTGTGACGTCAAGGCTATTGTCTCTCTCTCTCTCTCTTCGGGGGACGGCCAACTGCCCCGAGTCTCTCAACTTGCCTTCATCGCCTTCTAGCATATCCGGATGGCTAGTGGCTTGTCGATCGCTCGTCCACGCTTCGGCAAATATTTCGTGTTTTTACTTTGCGTATTTAACGTGGACTTTATGAACAGACCTATCTTGTATATCAGACTTACGAACAAAATTATGTACAGGCTCTGTATAGACCTAATCGGTATTAGGAAGTCCTTCGGTGGATACATGGACAAAGGCGTCATTCTTATCTACTCTGGTTTACTGGTGATAGGGTTAGAATCCTTGTCGGGTTTACTGAGGTGGTGTTTCCTAAATGGTTTCACACTTTATTTTTCGCAAATGTGGATACATTTATTCTATAGCTCTGCCTTCCTAATCCTTAAGCCGTTAGTGTAATAATACGGATAATATGAACGGGTAGTAGGACGTGATACACAAAAAACTATAATTGTAATAATTTCCCTATTAATCGTTGGTGAGATAGGTTCGTCTCCACTAACCGTGTGCCCTAAGTGGGCCAACCCTGCCCTCTAGAGCGCATCTTGGCATGCCGATAGGTCGATATTCCACGGTCAGGATGGATCAAAACAAGGAAGTGGGGGAAATACTTGGGTTCGGTTCATTCTCTTTGTTTTGTGAGTTCGACTTGTGTGTAAATGTAAACAAAAAACACTTTAGACTTTAGAGGTTAATTGACACATTTTACTATTACAAGGTTAACAACTCGCTCCTTAAGGTTGGCGATGTGGAGGATGGTATTAAGATTGGATGCACCGACAGTTGCGCTGAAAGAGGTTGAGAAAACTCGGCTGCAGTTGTGTGCGCATCACGTATTACTACGCGTCCGGGCTATCCGCCAAACGACTACAGCTAGCCCGCCTCGGGTTGAATGGTCTACGGCGTCATTCTCACAATAAACTGGACAGTCGATAACTGTGAGATCGGGGCTCAAATTCCGATCGGGTGTACTGAGGGTATTTTTCTTAATTAGTTTTCCACACACACTCTCTCTCTACGCAAATGCGATTGAACTTTCTCTAAATTAAACTTTTCTCTTCTCTAACACATTAGGGTAATTAGTACATATCATGTGCCTAACCAGAACGGGTAGTAAGATGCGGTGACAAAAACCAAAACAATATAGAAAGTAAAAAAGCCTATCCTGATGTTAGGAATTTAATGGAGTACACTAATACACAAATAATATGCGTCGCTTGATCCGCCTGGCCTAGAATTAACCTCATTAACTCGGCAATAAGGATGAAGGGCAATATTTGACTTAATACGTCCTAACAGACCCAACTCGGACCAACCTGGATTCGAATGATCACCTAGTTAAAAGAAGAAATACCCTCTCGAGTCTACACTAACAAGTGGAATATAACTTCTACGTCGCTTTTGTTTTTGTTTTTAACAAACTCCCATTTTTGTATCAAAGTATTTAACGAGCACTTTCTAAAGACTAAGATTATATTGTGAGCTCACGAACTACGATCTTAATAAAATTAGGAAAATAGGCCTAATATTACCTTGGGTCTAGATATTTACTAATTTTATAGTAGAACAAAAATATCGTCGGTCGAGTACTTGCATATTGAATTAAGAGACTTGGGTTTGATACCCGAGGATGGGTGAAAATGTATAACTTTGAAATTGAGTTGGTTTTATTTTACTTGTGCGGTTTAAACCAGTGTTTTTCAATCTTTTTAGCCTTCTACACTACTCCTATATTTCGTGACAACCCTTGGTATGAGACGTCGTGTGTTCAGGAACTTTATTTACGAAAACCCTCATTAGAGGACGGACTTAAAATGTCTTTCACGGTTAAAAATTTTCTTTAAAAATTCTTAATTATTATAAACTTTTTCTTAGCACCGCGTCTTACTACCCGTTCGGGCTATAAGCCTACGTACTAATTACGCTAATGGTTTTAGGGATTAGGAAGGTTATATATAGATGTGCGTGCACGGAGAGTGGAAAACCATTTTATAAAAAGAGCCCTCAGGACACCCGACCGAATTCAGAACTTCACTCTCCCCGTCCTCGGCAGTCTAGCTCAACACGAAACCAGAGCGTTAGCCAACTACGCCACCGAGGCGGGTAGTACAAACTAAAACAAGAATGCTGCAATAAGTTTTGCTTGTTTTTCTTAGCACTACGTTTTACTACTCGTCCGTCTTAGACGCACATTATCTACTAACCACGCTAATGTGTTATAGAGGTGTAAGGTTGAATTTAGAGGAAATGTACCCGCAATTGCGTGGGGGGAACCATTTAGGAACAAACTCTCAGTACACTACTGTATTTTTAACCCTCCATTCTCCCCTCCCCCGATCTGTTTGCCATCGGCAGTATAGTGAGAGTGAGAGTGAGAGTGAGAGTGACCAAGCAGCCATCAGTCACATTCTTGTTAAATTGATTATAAACGCCTCCATATTTTTTCGGCACCCGTAGGGCGCCCATTCGCGAACCAATAATATAGACTCTATAGATTACGGTTATATTTGTTTGTTCGCTCCGCGTCTTACTACCAATCCTCTAACGAAGCATGGATGGGGAAGGTAAAGAAATGTATACTACCAGAATTTGCGTTGCGATAGAGGGAGAAAGTTATTTATTTTATCAAATAAAAACGCCTCAATACATTAATTAGCCGTGATTCCAACCCTAACGCCCCCCGTCATCGGCAAACCAGACAAGACGAGACTGATGCCTTTATCCGACTACCCACCCATGCTGGTCTTCTTAATGTAGGTGATCTGTTCGTTGCGTTAATCTTATAATTTAATCCGCTAATCGTGTGCGTTGGGGATGGCTTAACACATATTTTTAAACACTGTGATTGCTTTAGCCATCCTCTTTCCACGCTAACGCCAGTGCATTTATAAAAATAGCTACCCTACCCACTCCTTTCCCTCCTATTAATCCGTTCAATAATTATGGCGCGTAAAATACTGATAATACAAATAATTTTGCGACTAATTAACAACAGATATAAAAAAAAGTAAATGTGTAGAAAAATTCAATATTTCTAGTAAATTATTTCTAGATTAATTCCACAAACAAAACTTTATTCGCCAGCCTTGGTAGGCACACGGGCAACTACGCCAGTCTCTTCTGCTCTGGTTTATTGATAACTGGGAGGTCAAAGTTCATATCCAGACCTGGAATATGGAGGTTTTTTTATAAATCTTTTTTCCCTCGCTCCTTGCAAATACAGCTACACTTCCTTGAAATTATACTTTATTCATCCCTACTAAGTGCGTACAGCCCAGCCCGCATGTGTGGTAAGACGTAGTGCTCACACATGCACATACAAACTCTGGTAAATAATGTAGTACTTTGTTCCGGGGGGTTCAATATCTGTACGAGCTCGTATCGACTTTATTGCTGTTGGGTTGGGGACAAGGATAAAGGTGCACCGTGGTTGGCTGAGGGGGGAAAGCGGGTAATTTACCCCTCCCCCTTTTCAAACCACAAATAACTCTAGGAAAAACCCTTAATCATAAATTTAAAATAAAAATAATATATAACTTTGTTAAGATGGGTTGAATATAATATCCTGAGTACGTATTGGATGCAAGGCAAGCAAAGGGAGGGGGCTCAACCCCCTCTTTACGAAACTTACTATATACATTAATTATTAATGTCTTATTTCATTATCAAAATAAAATAGAGCTACAGGAAAATAACTAGCTGCCACCATTCTGATGTTTAATTACTTTACTTAACACATTCTAAAGGTTATTAACACCTTGGATCGTACTTATTAAGAGCATAGAATCCTTCGTTCCAGACCGATT
Organism: Timema podura; assembly: GCA_033556935.1. Lineage (NCBI taxonomy): Eukaryota > Metazoa > Arthropoda > Insecta > Phasmatodea > Timematidae > Timema > Timema podura. The sequence goes on from JAVRXN010000009.1 coordinate 22,432,431, forward strand.
TATCATCACCTAATTAAGACTTTAGCTGGTATTTGAACTGACAAAGCTACCGAACCTGTATAGTAAACGCATTGAGGCATAGTGCCTAGGCAGTCCTGACCACGGTATGGAGCTGATGATGAAGTAAAATATATTCCGAATAACTATAGTTACTTTTCACTAACAATATTTTAAAAATCCTACAAACTTTCATTTCTGCGAAATTTAGTAGAGCCTGTTAACATTTAAAAACTGAAACAATATAATTTATGTTTAAAAGGACTTTCCTCAAAATATTTTTGAAATTAAACTTTTTTTAGCATTTTTATTAAATTTTATTTAGCCTTTATTTATGAACCAAAGAGTTTTGTATGGATTTATAAAATTTGAGAGATTTGTTTTAGAATAGTTTTTAGAGCCATTTTAAATTAATTAATTTTCTTGTACTCTATTTGTTGGGGGAGTCTATGCCCTCCCCCCTGATCCAGAAGAGGGTTGAACCCCAATCACTCTTCTTTGGTACGGCGCTGACCAAGACCACTTTTAAAAACCATTTCGAATCACTTTATTCAAATGTTTCAAATGACCGCCGAATAGTTCGACTGATTATATCTATAATTAACATTGATCGATTGCAAAGGTGCAGCGAATGTAATATGCCTGATCCTTTGAAAACAATAAGAACAACTCAACCGTTCTTTCATTGTACATTTCGTTGTGCCATTTCTCTCTGTATCTCCACGCATCAAGTCAACGCTACGTGCTTTAATTAGAGGCTTATTAACAAGGACTTAAAAAAAACTTGATTCTAAAGGGTTTCTATCTACTGAATCCGCTTGGTTTTATAAATATAAGTTTAATAAACTCTGCTATATTTGGAACGATGTATGGCCACTAAAACCACGGATGTTATCTGTTACTCATTACCGACCGCCGGTAATTGTATTAATTGGCGCGGTCGTGCTCCGTGGGACGAACCATATCCCGTCGTTTGGCTGTGTTTTGGACCGGAACACGAGCTGGTTGTAACGAGTAACTGTGTCCTTCCTTAAGCAGGCTGGGGCTCTGTGAGAATCTTACTACCCGGCCGGGATAGCCTCATATTTACACTGGTAAAGTAGGAGAAGAGGACGGTGGATTCAGAGGGAAGGAAGAGAGGAGAAAATCACCCTCAGCGCAATCGACCGCCGGGATTCAAACCCCAACCTTCAACCCCTACTGGCAATTTGTGCGTGCTCATTGATGTTGGTGACACGCAAAATTTAAAAAAAGAAAGTAATATAGGGTCTAGTGGTCAGAGTTCCTAGCTACAGGTCCTGAGTTTAATCCCCGGCGTTTCCAGAATCTTCTGTAAATCAGTGGGTCTGGAACGGGATCAAACTCATCCTCATGAGGACAATTGAGGAGCCACTTGAACGAAGTTCGTTGTGCTGACCACATGACATCCTCTATTCGCAGAAGTTGGCACTATATTTGCTATACATATATGTATAAATAACTTCATGGTGTTAGAATTTTAATGTCTACTTATTTAACATATATTCTGATAATCGAAGTCGCCAGATAAATTATGTGAGAATGGTGAGCATACTGTTTTATTGTTTATTATATTGATATCATTCGTTAATTACTCATCAGAGGTATCTATTGTTTAATTACCCGCATCGGCTAGCGACCGGAATCTCAGGTTCAATTATTAGTCTAATTTGCTGGTGACTGATATATCGAGGTTCAAATCTCGACCGGGTGTACTAAGGACATTATTTTTTTCAAATTGGGAATTTAAGGGCAATTTTAATGTGGATAGCGATGCATCTTTTCGGTATTAATTCATAAGCCTGGTCTTAAAATCTTTCTTATGTACTCGACACATTCTCTGCTCTATATTTTAATTTCACTTCATGTTATTTAAGTTTTTACTAAAAATATTTGAAATTTGATGGAGTGAAGGGGGGACACATTCGGATGCATTTAATTTAAATTCTCTTTTCCTCATCCTGTCCTTTATTAATTTAACAGTGCCGATAGCCCGAACGGATGTTTAAACAGAGAACAGAAGAAAAATAAATATTAAATGTAGAATACGTGGATTACATGTCACTTATGTATTTATTTTACGCTTGCTTTGGTGGCCGAATGGTCTAAGGCGTCACTCTTGCTACATACCAGACTACCTATGACAGAATGATTGAGGTTCGAATCCCGGTCGGGTGTACTGAGGAGGGTTTGTCTAAAAGTATTTTCAATTCTCACTCCACGCAAATACGATTTACTACCTCTTCATTCGTCCTTCCGCTTCCCTTAATCATTGTCGTAATTATTATAATGCCTATAACCTGAACAGGTAGTAAGACGCGGTGCTAAAAAAATCTATTTTACATACCAGTGCAAATGTGTTACTTATTTTTATATGTATAATGTATGTGTGTAGCCTTACACTATCGCTAATTTCCCAAAGTGATCTTTGTTTTGACACTTTGCACTCCTCTACTTGAAAGGAAACGTTTATATTACTAGTCAGCGTGACAAGCTAGCATGGAATCATGTTTTATTTTAATTCAGCCACATCGTGTTTTTAACGCACAATGTTGTTTAGCTTCGTGTGCATACTTGAACAAAACAAGTATTTTATAATGATTCGTGCTGTTGCGGGGTTTTTTTCACGACTATTTTCTAAATTACATTTGTCACAAACAAGTTGAGATTATACCTAAGTACGAACTGCCATTTTTTTAATTCTTGTACACGTTTTAACCTTCAGTAAAAGGTTCATGGATAACTTCTTCTTTATCTGAGTGTCGGGTTTTGATGTTATGCTATCACCGACGTTTTATTTCCCAGACTGAAAAAATAAGTGTTAAACTATACCATTTTAGTTGAAAGTGATGGTTCTCAAGGTGCGGTAGAAGGGGACGCGAGAAAAGACCAATGTGTTTGCAGTATTTTTTGCCAAATGAATCAAATATTGCTCCAGTATGGACATAGAGTTTAATATTCGACAAATGGTGATATCAACACATGGTTTGATATCTGTTATGAGCATATGAAGGGAAAAGTTGTCATTAAATTCCAGGACACCCTTAACAACTTACTGTTGAGGTCACCATGCGAAGAAAATTAAACTATAACTTGTGTTTATACTGGAGAATCATTTGATATGTTTTGTACAAAAAAAGTTTTGATATAAAAATTGCAAAAACACTGCCCATTTCTCGCGTTCCCTACACTCACTCCCACTTATATGCTATAATATGCTATAATATGCTACTTAAATATGTTTTTAAATCATCCCTGTACATCATTAAATACGCTAATGAAATAGGAACGATAAATATAACATTAAAACCCTGTCGAGTGGCCGAATGAATGGTATATGGCATTGTTTTTTGATAACGACCTTAAATATAATATTTGGCCAACCTGGTGACCCAAAGGGCCATACACATAGTTTCAATTGCCTTATGTTTTCATATGAGTGTGTATTATATTAACTCAATTGAATTAATTTGAATAACCAACATACAGTTAATTTCAACAACTTTTAACCATGTAAACCACCATTTTTAATGAAAATGTGACTTTGTTACAATGTTTGGTGTTTGGCCAAAAAGACTAGTTCATTGGCTACTATCATGCCGTTTCATTCTTGGGGTGATTTTTTTTGAACTTTTATTTTGTATCACTTGAATGCTATCAGCTAAAATAAATCCATTTCAATAACTTTTTAATCTCATAAATAGAAAATTACACAATATTTTCCCGTGAAAATGTTACTCATTGCGCAAAATTTGGTAACTGACAAAAACAGTTTTCCAGTGAAAACCGATATGTTGCTTAATTTTGTTGGCGATCTCTTTGAGTCTGAGTGTTATATTGATGGACAGACTACAACGCAGATCATTCTGAGGATCCAGGCGATTCCTTACTTTAGATTGTTACAAGACATCTTTGTCCACAGAGATAGGCTATAATGTAGAAGAAGGAAAAGAGCCTCTTCAACTTCACGAGTCATAATGGGCATTTCCTTGTACTGGGTCTAAAGTTCCAGGTACAGGAGGATTTCAAAACCTTTCAACGCTGTTGCTGCTGTCAGTATTGCAGTAATTCTTTGTAATAAACCAATTTGATTAAGTGTTTATAATTGTAATATTTCGTATTTTTTTTTTTTTTTTTTAAGAAAGAAAGAAAAAAAAAAAATCTATACCTTCCCGTGACCCTCATTTGGGTCGCGATCTTAGCTTTTGGAACTACTGGTCTCAGGCGTCTGACTCTTGAGATATTACCGGAAGGAAATGTTCATTCTGGTTACCGAAACCAGCGGGATCGGACTTTTGTTTAATTCATTTGTGCTTTTTTTTATATTTTCCTCTCGACCGCCGCGGACGGGAGATCGAGGTTCGAATCTCGGTCGGGTGAAATGGGGGTGGTTTTTCCTAAATGGTTTTCCACTCTCCCTCCACGCAAATGCGGGCTCACTTCCTCTAAATTCAACCCTCCCAATTCCTAATCCATTAGAGTAATTAGTACTTAGGCGTATAACCCGAACGGGTAGTAAGACGCGGTGCTAAATATTATTATTATTATTATTATATTTTCCTTTCATTCGTTTAGTATCACTAAACGATTATTGGACTATTATTATTGTTATAATTTTCTCTAAAATATAATAAAAGGTTTCCATCTTCATTCTAAAATACTGATAAAACTTTTCACCATCTCCCTTTAATTGCGGAAAAAGGTGATGGTACTCACCATACGTTCCTCTTAACATATTAATTTCATGGACACCACTTCTTTCTCGTTCCAATTTTATGCTAACATTCTCTGAAGCATTGAGCAAACACCTTGATTGCTTCTTCACTGCTCATTTTCATGATTGGGACTGAATGATTATTTAAACAATACAGTTTCGGCGCCTAATATCTGTCTCTACTATGCGGCCCTCACCTGCGCCGACAACCTGCGCCGGTTGTCTACCTGCCGCCACTCTACGTGAGATTGAGGTTTGAATCGCTCGAGGGCGCTTGGAGTGGTACATGCACTTATGTTACAAGTCTTTTGGAAAAAAGATTCCCGCCAAGTGATTCCAAGCCTTTGATTTGATGGTGAGATAGCACATGAGAATCTAGATTACTGGTTTGATAGCTTTTTAAACTGTTGTATAGGGTTCTTTCTTTGGCGAAACGAGTATAGTTTCAACTGTATTTGAATTTTAACTATGTGTTTGTATTTCCAGGCTAACATTACTTGAGGATATTTGTTTTAAGTATAACTTGCTTGTTCTGAACTAACTGACTATATTTAGTAGCCTATACTTCTTACAAACTAACTTAATTCTCGAACAAAAACGAAAGTCACTAATCCGGCCATCAAATTATCACAGTTAAAGAGGAAAACCTCATCGTCACTAATGATATTTTTTTGAACGTGCTGGGAATCAAACCCGGCACCCTTATTTCGGTACTACAAATGTTAAAAGGGACTGACCCAACATTCAATTGTAAAAGAGCGAGAAAGTTAGCAAGCCCACTCTCCAGAATAAACGAAACATCAACATTTGCAGATTATGCCTATTTGTTCTCTCCGGAGGAGAGTCAGATACATCAACCGTGCGACCGACCTAAGGTCCTTAGTCCGCGGTAACAGAACAGATTGCTCTCTCCTCAGTCTCTTGATCTCCTTAGTCCGTAAGAGATCGACTCCGCGGTAACAGAACAGATTGCTCTCTCCTCAGTCTCTTGATCTCCTTAGTCCGTAAGAGATCGACTCCGCGGTAACAGAACAGATTGCTCTCTCCTCAGTCTCTTGATCCGTAGGTCCGTAGTTCTTAGCACTCCGTTAGAGTTAAAGCAACTTTAAATTTCACACTGACTATCGTCACGAATGGCTATGAAGAAACTGTTAAAGGTTGATAAATAAAGGAAGATCGATTTGCGAATCGAAATATAGTATTGATATTAAAGGAACTGTTGCCATTTTCTAAACTTGTCTAATTGTCATTTATTTACCTTAAATAGCAATTGTTAAATATCTTCATTAGATTAGGGCTGTTGTTATATAATCTAAGAACCATAAACAAACAATAACATTATGAAGATGTTGATTGTGTTTATCGAATTTGTTAAAATTGTTTAATTCTAATAAATTTGATTCGGCTAATATTTTGCCATTGGTTGAGCCGACACGTAAATTACAAGCATACGGAGCTTAAGGAATATGTAGACGAGGCGTTATGCTAATCTTGTTGACAGTTTTCAGCTACACGGGAGATCCTGGGGACACTTTCTATCATTTGTTTTGAATGTAGACAAAAAGAAAAGTTGTTTGTTTTCCTCTTCAAGTGAAGCAATTGTTTCATTTTTGTGGTTCGCTTAGTCACAGTAACTGCACGGTATCCGGACCAGTGAGCACATGGACTAGGGAGTCAGTCTCGTCTAGTTTGATTGGTCGGTGACTGGGAGGTCGCGGCTAGGATCCCGGCTAGTGTACATATCCGGAAAGCTCGGATAGGTGGTAAAATGTAGACCAGCACCGTTGGACGTGTGGGCTAATAAGGATAGGTAGATTAAGGGTATGTTTTCTGCATAGTTACCGCTCCATCCCTACGCAAATGCCGGTACATTTCCTCTAATCTCTACCTTCTTTTGCCCTATCCTATTAGAATAGATCCGGATGGGTTGTAAGACGCGGGGCAAATAAAACAAAACTAAGAGTGCGAATGGATATTACCAGGTTTTAAAATAGTTCGGTGAACACGCTTGCCAAAATATTGTTATCCCGTGACCGGGCACACGTGGCACGCCCGGAAGTGAGACCACGGGTTGTGCTCATGCGCACCTCCTTCACCTGCTGGAGGGAGAGAAGTGTCTTTCCTTTCAAGTTTACAGACCTCACAAGTCAACGAACTCGAGCAGGCCCAAAGTAATGTAAATGTTGGCCGAATGACACTACCCCCACAGATGGTTGTACTACCCCCACAGGTGGTTGTACTACCCCTACAGGTGGTTGTACTACCCCTACAGGTGGTTGTACTACCCCCACAGATGGTTGTACTACCCCCACAGGTGGTTGTACTACCCCCACAGATAGTTGTACTACCCCCACAGGTGGTTGTACTACCCCCACAGATGGTTGTACTACCCCCACAGGTGGTTGTACTACCCCCACAGATAGTTGTACTACCCCCACAGGTGGTTGTACTACCCCCACAGATAGTTGTACTACCCTCACAGGTGGTTGTACTACCATCATTGATGTGTTACAATGGACTGTCGAATGGAAAACATCTATGTCACTATCGATACTGCAACATCGATGAAGAGCTTCGTATGTAAACTATCGATGTTAAAGATTAAACAACATCGATATTTTATAGATATTGTCGATTTTTTCCAAGTTGCTAAACAAAATGTAATTGAAGTGCATTTGTAAGCAGTGTAGTGAACGGGTCAGAGAGTGTATGTATATTAATACTCTGACCTACCTTCTGCATGGATGCATATTTATAATTATACACACACACACACACACACACACACACACACACACACACACACACACACACACTCTCTGACCTTCCCTCTGCATCGCTTGAGCATTTATATGTGTATATAAATATATGTGCCCTTCGTTTACCCTCTTAAGGTAGCAAGCTTACCTTGCATTATTCTACTAAGGAATAGGTTATAAGATAGGGTCATAGTGTAAACCATCAAGGTACGACTGCTACCTTTCAGGGTAAACGGAGTGTATATAATGCAGGTATGTATTGTGGTTCTGGGTTGAATCCAGGTTGTGAGACATCAAATGCAGATGCTTTTTTAGTTACTTCGTTTAAAACATATGTTATTGACTGCTTAATCTAAGGGTTATGAATGAGAAAGGTTACTTGAGAAGTGGTGCGTCCGCATTAGCGTTTATAGAGAATGTAAACACCACAATGACAAATCGCGTGTAGAAAATTACCGCCAGTGCGTACGGCTAAGATTCAAGATTCAGGTAATCCTGTCCATTGGTGAGCCTTAGATGATACCGATGCGGGAAATTCCAAATAAGATTTTTAAAATGGGTTATCTTCTATTATCGTTTTTAAGTGTCTTACTACCCTAATTTACACTAACGAGAGCCCTAGAGATGAGGAAAGTAGAATAAAATGGGATTTTCAGTTGCTACTATTGTTATATAACATCGAGAATGTTCTTTTCCTGTGATGGACAACAAGCACGTCTATCTCTTATTGGCGGAAACAGCATATACCTGACCGAGGTACAGACCAGCACACTGTCTTAACCTAAAACTAACGTAATTCTGGCAAACTCTCAAACTTGTGTATACAGACTAACAGGAAGTTATTTGCGCGTTATATTTTATTCCTGTACTAGATATATAGCCTCAGAAGTATTGAGATAAGGTGCTCGACCCACGACCCAATGCGTGGTTTCGGCCTCGGCTCAGGTCGAAGGATTTTTACCAAGCGATGAAAATCTGTAGTTGAACTTCCTGCGGAGAGGAAGTAAAGCCGTTGGTTCCATTCCGATTGTGGAATGTAACATACCCTTGAAAGGAAGGCAACAATTGTCGGCTCTCCTCTCTCAGAGAACTCGGTGCGGAAAGCAATCTCAAGACTTCCCTAGTACATGTGCTATATTCCAGATTACGTGGGAGGGCGACACTAACCAGCTGAAGGTCTGAGTGCGCGCGCGCTGCTCTGGATGTATTGGAAACACAACAGGATCAACCTTCGGGTTATAGACTCACTATTTAATACTAGATATCTGCTTGAACAGTGTGTTGGCACCACTAATTGGAGGGGAACATTTAGCGCACTTATTTTTACTTAACTCACACGATTTAAACAAAGGGTTATTTAGCTAACTAATCCACGAGATAAGGACGAGGATTCTAATTTATAAAGAGCACCCACATTAGTATGCAGAGTAGATGTGAAAACTACCCACAATGCTTTCGTCTGAGATTCGAACCAGGTCTTCCTCGTCACCGTCAATTCAGTGTATTGCAAGCTTGATGCCTTAGAGAAGTGGTTCTCATGCTTTGTTATCCCACGGGACCCTATAAAAGCTACGAGGACTACCGAGGAACCCCTGTGTTTTCATGTTTCATCCACTTTCCCTCTACAACAAGATTTTGAGCTCTAACTAAAAATATATGTTATAAATTGAGACTAAAACAAAATTAATTCATTTCTTCCAATTATGTTACGTAATATTTTGCATGAGAAAAATAATATAATATAACTTTAAAATATACTGTTACTTATCCAGTTTTTAATACTTTTTGTTAGAATTTAATGACGTTAAAAATTATTTCATTTTGTTTTCATTACTGAATTGGATATGCTGCTAATGAGATAGATGTTTTATGAATTTTTAGTATACAAATTTGGACGCACTAAAAATGTTTTTACTGCCATTACGCATAATCGTATCGCGGAACCTTTAACACCCGTTTGTGGAACCCAGTTTGAGAACTACTGCATTAGAGAGTGTGAATTAACTAGTCCATGTCAACGTTTTAACTAATACAATAAAAATAATACGTTTTATTTTTGCTACGTATACAAGTATAATACACTAATTAAATGCCTGCATTGGTGGGCACGTGGATAAAGGCATTAGTCTCGTTCTGTCTGATTTGGTGTTCATAGGGAAAGCCTGAGTTTAAATTCGACCGTACATACTTAATTTTTTTCTAAATTGTATCTAACTTTCCTGCCACGCAAATGTGGGTAGCTACACCTCCGCTAAATTCTGGTTTCCATATTTAAATACCATTAGCGTAAATATGCGGATATCCTAGACGGATAGTAAAACGATAGCGCGGTGGGGATGTAGGGGACGCGAGAAAAGGGCAGTGTTTTTGCAGTTTTATAGTGAAACCTTTTTTGGACAAAATAAATAAAATAATTCTCCAGTACAAACTTAAGAGTTTAATTTTCTTCACATTGTGATATCAGCAGTTCTTGAATATTTGTCAAAGGTGTCCTGGAATTTAATGGCAACCTTTTCTCTTCTTTAAAAAAGTGTTATTTAATGCCGCTATGTTCATGACAGATGTTAAATAACTGTTGATATCATAATGTGAAGAAAATTAAACTCTATACTTATACTGGAACCATATTTTTATTTATCTTGACAAAAAAAAGTTTTGCTATAAACACGGCAAAAGCATTAGCCTCTTCTCGCGGTCTCTACATCCCCACCTTAAGCGACTGTCCTAGATTTATCTAGGAGTGCCTAGACGCGTGAGGAGCTGTCCTTCTTCCAAGAAATATATAAATCTACATGCACTTATTGTCTTGGCATAGGGAGTCGTCGTGAATCTGGACCGTGAAGTAGTTCTGACATTTGAAAAGGGAGGAACGACTCTTCTAAAACATTCTGCTTTACGTTTTATCTTGGGTGGCGGCTCTCAAGCTGAGGTTCGCGAACCAAAGTGACTTTTTAAACAGTGGTTCGCGATATTTACTTTATTTTCGGGCCACTTCAAAATTCTACCCATTTGATGCAGTCTCTCCTTTAAATATTTTCATATTAATTTATTATGAATGTATATGTTGGGCGCAAAGCCCTAAAACGGCTAATGGACGGATATTTTCTCAATCATAGGATTGAACATTTTAAAATGACCAAAGCCCGAAGTTCTATTCATATTCGGGCTCTGGCCGTCTCCAAACAGCCAAACCTAGGATTGTGCAATTACTAAACGATCAAAGCTTGAAATAACATTTTAGTTCGTTTCTCGACCAGACTGATCAGGGGGCGCGCGCCCAATTTTGAACAACCACATGAGTTCAAGAGGGCAAGTAGACCTCATTGATATGCAAACAGAAACGGACAGAGATTACAAAGTTATTTTGAACTATCAAGACCACCTGACCAAATTTGTTTTTTTGAAGCTTAATCTCATTTAACCTAACCTAACCTAACTTAATGGCTGTATTTTAAACTTTGGTCGTTTAGTAATTTCACAATCCTGGGTTTGGCTGTTTGGAGACAGCCAAAGCCCGAAATTGAATATAACTTTGGGCTTTGATCATTTTAAAACGTCCAATCCTAGGATTTAGCACAAAAAAAAATCCGTAATATATTAAAAGAGTTTTAGTTTTATATAGTCCTATGTAAACAGACTAGTCTAGATTAATGACCTAGTCTTAGCTATTTAATGATTGATGATATGTGTATATATAATTATTTACAGATTTAAAGGCAAATATAAATAAAATTAAACTTAGCTTTACAAAATAAAGCTAAGGAAGAATGGAAGCTATGTAGATCGGAATTCGAATCTTGGTTGGGTTTACTGAGGGTGTTTTTTCCCCCAAAATGGTTCCCCACTCTCTCTTCACTCAAATGCGTGTACATTTCCTCAAAAATTATACCGTCTTCATTCCTACTTATTTATCATAATTATTGTATGCATATAATCAAAACGGGTAGGCTACTGGGACAAATATTTAGTACATTTTTAACCACAAAAAAAGTATTTATACAAAGTACCTGAATATGACGTTTCATGCCGAAAGTCCTGGGAAATATATAGGATGTATCATAATCAGGCACACTGTCTGTTTATCCAATCTTGACCGGTCTGGCCGAGCGGCTTTTTGGCTGTTTTTTTTTACCTTACTTGCCACCCTGAGGCAAAAGCGTGCTTTCCAGGTCATAATTTTAGAAAGTATAGCGAATTATTTTTGCCAACTTAAAGCTGACCAGACAAGTGACTTCCTGATATGAAACATGTTAAACCACTTATACACAGTCCTCACAAGAAACCGGTTTATTGGTGTGCCAAGCTCTGAGAGACGACTGACTCACATGTCTGAAGCTGCCAGCTTTGATAGCTTTAAGATAATATAGTGACCTTTTGTTGGATACCTTACACTTTTATTTGTTGCACCGTCAAGTCTATCCGCATTTAATTACGATAGTATACTAGAGATGAGTAAGGTAGACTTTATAGGAAATGTGCCCGCATTGGTGGTAAGAGAGATTGGGGATCAATATATTTGGAAAAAACACCCTCGTTACACCTGGCCTGGTTTCGAACCGCAACCTTCTTATCACCAAGCAAACCCTGTTAGATGAGTTTGACATTTATTTCATGTACTCGCCGATGTGGTTTTAATCCATCCTATCTATTTTGTTGAAAAATTATGGGGAAGAATTAAAAAAAAAAGTTTATAAGTATTTGACTGGAAAGAGGATGTAAACAATCCACTGTGGAAACAAGCACTGCCAAACTATCCAGGTGAGGATTGAACCTCGGACCTCCTATTTAAAATTCAAGCGTGCTAATATATTATTAAAGCTGCTGGTTTCTCTATAGCTATGACTAGAAAAATATATTTATTTGCTTGTCTATTAACATTTATATTACTAAGATAAAAGCTTGTCTGATCTGGTTTGCCGATGTAGGGAAGTTTAGGGCTTGAATCCCGGCTAGGTCTTATTTTCCCGAATGTGTACCACTCTCCCTTCACACAAATGCGTACACCCTTCCTATAATTTCTCTCTTTTCCATCACTATCTTAATAGTGAAGATATGCGTAAAGTTGGGACAGATATTAAGACTAACATTATTTAAAATGGCCTACTAGTGCAGGGTGGCCACACACAAGGAAAAGTCGAGATCACTTAAGTTGGCCCCCCACCCCATCAAAATTGAGAGATCTTGTTTCTCGATGCTAACAAAATGCACTGCCTATATGGAAGTGTTAACATGAGGTTGTTGTACAGGGTTTGTTTTATAACGCATTTACACAGGGACATAAATAAGATCTAAAACATTAAATACTCGGAAAATAACTTAAAAGAATGTTGAGCTTTGAAAATATCTGAATAATGTAGGATAATAAACGGAAAAAAATGCTATAAAGGTTAAGTCGGGATAAAAAAAAGTCTTTAAAATCTGGAAAAGTAAGGTATTTTAAAATAAAAGTTTTGCAGCCAACCTGTAGTCATTAATGGTGACATCAGATTAATATTTTTAGCGATGGAATGTTTCCGGTAAGAATTTCAGATCATTCAAATCATGAGGGAAGGGATGTATTTGTTTATACTATAGTTATAGTATTGATGTAATAACATATTTGGTGTGCAGCAGACTGAGAAACTCTGACGTGACAGTTTTGCATTCAACCACTGAGCGCTGTAGTCGGCACGTGAGTGGGAGAAGAGAACTGAAATGGCTGTTATTGATTTATTGTATCTCATTTTATTATGTTTCTAATGTTAACGTTCTGAGAATAAATTCAACAGAAGTATGTGGATAGTTTAAAACTTGGGATATCTCGAGTCAGTGGCGCACCCAGATGGGCGTCCTCCCTGTCCGCCCAGGCCGTGAATCAGTAGTGGCGAACCCAGATGGGCGGCCTCCCTATCCGCACAGGCCGTGAATCAGAAGTGGCGCACCCAGATGGGCGTCCTTCCTATCCGCCCAGGCCGTGAATCAGTAGTGGCGCACCCAGATGGGCGTCCTTCCTATCCGCCCAGGCCGTGAATCAGTAGTGGCGGACCCAGATGGGCGTCCTTCCTATCCGCCCAGGCCGTGAATCATCAGTGGCGCACCCAGATGGGCGTCCTTCCTATCCACCCAGGCCGTGAATCATCAGTGGTGCACCCAGATGGGCGTCCTTCCTATCCGCCAAGGCCGTGAATCAGTAGTGGCGCACCCAGATGGGCGTCCTTCCTATCCACCAAGGCCGTGAATCAGTAGTGGCGCACCCAGATGGGCGTCCTTCCTATCCGCCAAGGCCGTGAATCAGTAGTGGCGCACCCAGATGGGCGTCCTTCCTATCCGCCCAGGCCGTGAATCAGTAGTGGCGCACCCAGATGGGCGTCCTTCCTATCCGCCAAGGCCGTGAATCAGTAGTGGCGCACCCAGATGGGCGTCCTTCCTATCCGCCCAGGCCGTGAATCAGTAGTGGCGCACCCAGATGGGCGTCCTTCCTATCCGCCCAGGCCGTGAATCATCAGTGGCGCACCCAGATGGGCGTCCTTCCTATCCACCAAGGCCGTGAATCAGTAGTGGCGCACCCAGATGGGCGTCCTTCCTATCCGCCCAGGCCGTGAATCATCAGTGGCGCACCCAGATGGGCGTCCTTCCTATCCGCCAAGGCCGTGAATCAGAAGTGGCGCACCCAGATGGGCGTCCTTCCTATCCACCAAGGCCGTGAATCAGTAGTGGCGCACCCAGATGGGCGTCCTTCCTATCCGCCCAGGCCGTGAATCATCAGTGGCGCACCCAGATGGGCGTCCTTCCTATCCGCCAAGGCCGTGAATCAGTAGTGGCGCACCCAGATGGGCGTCCTTCCTATCCGCCCAGGCCGTGAATCAGTAGTGGCGCACCCAGATGGGCGTCCTTCCTATCCGCCAAGGCCGTGAATCAGAAGTGGCGCACCCAGATGGGCGTCCTCCCTAACCGCCCAGGCCGTGAATCAGTAGTGACGCACCCAGATGGGCGTCCTCCCTAACCGCCCAGGCTGTGAAGTAGAACTATAAAACATAGCCATCCATATGTGTCAAGTTTACAGGCTAAATATAAAATTAGGATTACGACATTATTTTCAAAAGGTAGGCTCTATGTACCACTACATACATCAAAAGTGTTTCCAAAATTTCCAATCAGAAACAAATTATAGATATAATACGTAAAATACCCCTGAGTCCATTTTAAATAGTTGTAGAACTGACATCTTACATTTCTCTGTCACCACGATTGTATCATTACAGAGAAGAAGATGCTAACTCCTCAATCTCTTTCAAATAAACGGTTTTACATCATCACTCTGATAGTTGTTTTGTTGTACGCTGGTGAGCATGATTGTGTTGTTGACCTAGCAGTTAGAGAGAGGTTTTGTCACAGGCTGAGCCATTGCCCTCATGTCCTCTTGTCATTGCTGGCGTTAGTTACCTGACGCGTCACCCATAGCTCCATCATTTAGAACGGAGGCCGGCCGGCTACAGTTTCATGGGGACCCTTGCTATTAAATAATATAGTAGTCTATTATTGGAATGTGGGGTCGTCCTACTATGCGAATACTATGATTCCTGGCACTAGGCCGAAATGGATTGTCTAAGGTTAAGTTAGCATAAAATTAGTGTTAATATCTGCATCGGTGGGCACGCAAACTAGACGTTAAGTTCGTTGGTTTTGTTTGCCGGTCACTGAAAGGTTGGGGTTTGAATCCCAGCCGGATGTTTTGAGGTGTTTTTTCCTTAAATAGCGTCTCACTCTTTCTCCACGCAGATGAGGGAACATTTCTTTTAAACTCCACCTTCCATATTCCTACCTCGTTAGCATGATTAAGGACCGGCTACACGTAGCCGCATCGCACCGCATTTTCTAACAATTTTTATATTCCTTATAAACTGAGTTCTACTCGTATTACAAATTAAGTTAGCTATTAATTACGAAGAATAAAGTTTTAAGTTAGCTAATAATTAAGAAGAAGAATGTTTGCTGTTCAATAAGTTGTATATAATATTGTTTATCTTGTACGTAATGTTGTAAACAATGACTACAGCGTCACACGTAACACGGCTGTGAAAGAAATACCTAGTTTTACAAATTCTGACACAGTGCTTAGGGATCAGCAAGAAAACCAAGTTCGGAAGCTCCCGAACATTTATTTCCGGTGGTAGGTGGATACACGCAGCCGCACCGCACCGCACCGCACCGCGGAGCAATGCTCTCTCGACGATTCGTCCGCGCCGGTGCGGCTCCGTGTAGCCGGAGCTTTATAACGCGTATAGCCGGACGGGTAGTAGGACGTGGAACGCGAATTTTAATTGATATTTAGGGCTGGTTTCATAGTCAGACTGGCCCATCCCATTCAGGCTTAGGTAGGCCAAGGTGTCGTCTTGTATTTAGTATCGAGCCGCACTTGAGGAGTACTAAGTGTGACTATGTAACTGGCCCTTAGTATCGAGCCGCACTTGAGGAGTACTAAGTGTGACTATGTAACTGGCCCTTAGTATCGAGCCGCACTTGAGGAGTACTAAGTGTGACTATGTAACTGGCCCTTAACTTTACTTTTAGGTCAATTAGTCACAGGCTCTTAGTCAACATGTTGTTCGCTTATTACACAGTCTCACATAGGAATGCTATTGGCCGAGAGGCAGGCCACGTGACCCTGTGCATGACGTAACAGCCCCGTCTTGTATCCTGGCCTAGGGTAGTGACAACGAGGATGTCTCTCTCTCGACTGGTTGTTTTGTTTACAAACAAGTCGAGAGAGACCACAGCAAATGTGAGAAGGAGGAGAATAAAGAATGATGGGGATATTCGGAGGCCCGTGTGAACAAGAGAAATATTATCATTCTATAGTCGAAACGGAATATGAAGAATTTCTTAGAGCAAATAAACAAATGTCAAGTAATCGGCAATGACAAAAGGTCTCTATATTTATCTCATAGCTGTCAAAAATCACACTCTCTCTGTTGAACAAACAGATTAGCGTGCTGGTAATTCCGTTTATTGTGTCTTACCTTGAGCTTCCCTGTTATATCATTTGCATCATAGTGGAAACAAGCACGACACAGTCCGATTTATCTGACAGAAAAATTAATAGACGTAACGTATTCATACGCCAAGCCCTCTGATACGCTATCACTTTTGATATATATCATCAATATCTATAAAATAACAATATATTAAAATGCTATCACTGTTGGAGGCAAAAAAGTTAGTAATTTATTAAAAGGATGAAAAAAGGGCGGAGAATTGGCTTCCTTTCTGGGTAAGTAAAGTTTACACGAGAGTAGCTCTAAAAAACTTATGATCTTTGAGATAATAACGATCAGACTATACGTCAAATCTTAGATAAAAGTGTTTGTGGGGCTAAATGATTTTTACTTTTTGACAACTTAACTGACAAACTCTCTGCTTAACAACATGATCATTTACCCGGTTTGGTGGCCGCACGTTCTAACGCGCTACTCACGTGATGATCTAGACTGCCCAAGATAGGGAGATCGGGGATCGATCCCGGTTGGGTGCACTGAGGGTAATTTTCCCCTAAATTTTTTCCACTCTCCTTTTACGCAAATGCGAGTGCACTTCATCTCAATTAAACCTAACCAATCCCTAAACCATTAGTGTATTTAGTACATAGGCGTATAACCAGAACGGGTGGTATGTATGATCAATTGTACTGTCCATAAATGGAGATTTATTGGCTATAAACCAACACCGGTGGTCGCTTTGTCTAAAACCAATAGACTAGATTACCAGTGGTGGAGAGGTTGAGGTTCGAGTCCTGGCCGTTTAAACTGAGGGTGTCTTTTTTCTAAAAGGTTTTCCACCGTCCCTCCACATAAATGTGGGCAAATCGCCTCCAAATTCTACCTTTATCATCCCTACTCCATTATGTAAACCATAACGTAAATATACGTATAGCCAAAACAAGTTTTCAGACACCGTGCAAAAAATAACAATTTTACAATGATATACATTTTTTGAGAGGATTAAATATCTTTCTTTAAAAAAAATTAGTGATATTTTATAAATGGGGGATTTCAAGGCATTACTACATCAAAGTAGCCCGTTCTGAAGTAAAGGTCGTTGAACCCTGGACTGAAGGAGTTTGCCCTTTTGTCGTTTTTAATTTCTAGCAGGTCTCGGCTGAGGTATCCTGTCTGTTGTCTATTGGAGGTGTACTTGTCCCTGGATGACGTACGAAGCAGGAAGGACCCGATTGTGTTTGGGAGTACAACACGTTTTATTTTATTGCTGATAATACTTATGTTATTGTTTCCCCTGAAATCACTGTTTTCTTGTAAACCTATTTAATCTTCAATAGAAATGTATTAGTGCAAAAGTTGGTGTTGCATTCATACCGATACGGCTAGTGCTAAAATAAACACTAGCGTAACTTATCCGCATATCTGTATTCAAGATGTCAAAATAAGGAGGGTAAATGTCGGAAGAACTGTACCCGCATTTACGAGGAGGAATGTGGGAAAACCACTCTCATTTCACCTGGTTGAGAATCGAACCATAATCTCATCTTCACGGGCAAACGTACACATACTCGTATCGGTGGACTTGCGCGCTAAGGCGTCACTCTCTTCTTGTCTTGCTGTGTATGGGAAAGCTGGGACTCGGATCCCGTCTGAGTGGACGAAGGTTTTTTCCTAACTGGTTTCCCACCATCTTAACACACGAATGCGGATACATTCCATCACAAGCCAAACTCCTCGCCCTTATCTCATTATCGTTAAATATCTGCGTATTTCGGAAGTGTAGCAAAACGCAGGGCGCCATGGGAAGACGAAACTTACCCATTTATCATCGTTTCCCGCTTAAAATGGAACCGTTAAGAGTCTAGGGTGGATCATATCTTCTAGGGCCAGGTGCGGTGGCTCACGTGCGTGCCACCTGCCCGAGTCGTGTCCGCCGCCACATCTGCAAGGCCAGTCAGTTCTGGCCGGCGCAGGTGCGGATTGACAAAACAAATCATTCCTACACTCCGAGGGTCCTGTCCTGCCTCGTGGTCCAGAGAGCTAACATTTGGGCTCGGATATGTCCGTTAATCGCACACTTTGGCACCCACCGAGATTGCTAATACTCTAGTTTTTGTTAAAAACTAAAAATTGAATATGTGTCGAATGTTTAAGCTAATATTTTAAGACCAAGCCTATATGACTTTATATTCAAGTTATATTTCGCTAAATACATTAAAAGTTTCTTTAATATTTCCAATTATATGAAAGTGCAGAAATTCTAATACAAATATATTAAACTATTCACAAACTTGACTCTAGTGTGGGCAGGGGCACTGGAACCTTTTTTGTCCAGGGGAAGGTGGGGGGGGGGGGGGGTGTGATGTTGTGTTCCAGTTAAGCTAGGTTGAGTAAACACAAAAAGGGACTGGGAGAACAACATACAATAAGGCCTTTTTATGCACGCGGCAGCGGTGGCGGTAGCAGCCACGGCGGATCCGGGCGCGCATTGATACCAAGACTAGCGAAAATCCTCAGTTCCGAGTTCTATATACTTGGTCTTTCTCTAACCTCATCGATGAAACGTTTGGTGTTGAATTCTTCCATATTCAAACACAACACAATCTTACACGTAAATAACAACCAGTGAACTGACGGGAGGGCACCACTGAAGTTGGTGCTCTGCGAGCTGACCACTTTTCCAAACATTTGACATCTTAAAGAATTAGTGCTAATAAAGGCATTCATTATTTTCACCATGTCAACATTATCAACTAATTATGAGTAAGCGTTAATAACACACATAAGATTTAAACGTTTTTGTGTCTTTGTAGTTCGGAAATATGTTTTTACTCTGCGTAGCGTTGAAAATGACATTTCACCTGTTGCAGATGTAGCAGGGACCACCAATAATAATCTTATGAGGATACACAACTCAAGAAATAGTGTCTTCGTTTCAGGGTGCATTTCCTTGAATCTATTTACAAAGTCTTCAACATTGTTTGGCGTTTAAGATTACTTTTCTATTTTAAGCTTTGCCACATCATTTCCAAATTATGATATATTATTTAAGATGGGTTCATCCCATGATGCTTGAACTATCAGTATACCGTTTTCCAACTTAAAGTATTTTTCAAATCCAGGATGTTCAAACCTATATTCTATTTCATTCATAATATTGTCAGAAATTCATAATTTATTCTGTAAAATGCCTTAGCTGATTCAAAATCATGACTAGAAGCAAGACTTTGGTTCTTTTCTAACCTTTTTGAAGGTTTTCTGTTTCTTGGTACTTTATTTAGCACTGCGTCTTACTACCCGTTTGGGCTGCACGTCTATGAACACCTCATCAATATTGAATGTATCATGATCTACAGTTCGAATAGTTGACACTTGCTACTCGCCACTAATATCACTTGTTTCTAATAGTTATTGGTGACCTGGTGGTCTAGGGGTAAGGTGTCAGACTTCTATGTTGAGGGTCCGGGGTTCAATCCTCGGTCCCGGCACAGATTTATCTGATTGCCAAACCCTTCCTTCACCTCTGACAAGACGTGTATTAATCACAACTTGTGAATGTGTGGAATGCCAGGCCTCCACCGTGGTTCGGATTCCACGTTAAACTGTAGGTCCTCCATTTCGTCTCACAATCACCCTACCATTACACATTAGCGTAAGTGCGTATAACCCGAACGGGTAGTAAGACGCGGTGCTATTAATAATAATTATTATTATTATAATAATAATTATAATAATAATAATAATCTAATAGTTATTGACACTTGTTCCTTCCACTAATATCACTTGTTTCTTCCACTATTAGAGCAAACATTCTTCTCTTTTTTATCATTTCAACCACATTGCGAAGAATATATTCATAAATTATTTTTACGATTTAATTTTGAATATTAAATTAAGTGGACTTTTTTTTCTGCGTCGAAAAACTTCAAATTCTGTAATGTTATTTTCCCTCAATGAAATGTTCTTCATCACTGCCCTGTTCCCTAGATTCTAATCCCTGACGTGCTAAAAACAAGGCCGAATTAATGATCGCTTTTAAAGCAACACGGTTTTTAGCCTGGTTATGGATTGCTTGTGAAACCAGAGATACTACCGGTGTAATTTTTTTAGAGCATTCAACTTCGTTATCGATTCTTTTTGACGAGGGGAACCTCATGCTTTTAAGTTTATGGGTTGCTTTCTTCCAATTAGTATATTCTACTGAAGTCAGCAACTTGTCATTGTTTGATTCATAACTAACAAGTTTTGTCTTCAGAGCTTGTACACAAAATAAGCCTAACACTTTTTCATGCTCTATATTAAAATGAAGCCAAGGATGATCTTTTTACCAATGATTTTGAAAATGCTGGTTTTTTCACTCTGATTCCATGATATAACATTTAAAGTTTGATGGGACTTTTCAACAGACGTAATATCTTCATGTTCAATTTAAAAAGGTTGGGCAACTGAAGGTTGATGGGGCTTTTCAAGTACAGGCTACACAGTACAAAGATCACGAAAATGATGAACTGAACGTGCATAATTTCAGGGTTTTTTGTCATTGCTTTAATTTTAACTTTTATTTAACCTCAAAAAGACTTTAATATATTTTGATATTGTGTTATGATATAAAAAATTAAGAAATTCAAATTTTGAAAGAAAGAACCACTTTAATCAATCTTGTTCAATGTTACTGGTCAGTGGTCGCGAGATTCATAAGTAAATTTACTGAGCGATTTGTCCAAGACTCTGGCCCCCCTGCTCCCCATGTAAGAAAGTGAGGGGAATGGGGGGAAATGTACCCATCCCACCCCAACCCCCAGTTCTGGCGCTCATAAGTGGGGGTGCACATTTAAATTGAACGAGTTGGAATAAGGTTTTTTTCAAGTACATACTATTCTTATAAAATATTTACCCTTTAAATAACCAATGCCGCTTTTGTCATTAAAAACTATTGAAGGCGTTAGAATACCCATCTCTTTAACAGCACAGAGATCATTAAAGTGCTTTGTCCTTGATAATATTTACAGGGCGTCTCAAAGTAAATGGTATTAATCATATACAAGCGTATAACCTGAACGGGTAGTAAGACGCGTTGCTAAAAAAATAAAAAATCATAAATCTAGCCTTCCTCAAACAAATAACGTACTTTTTTTTTTATAATGGAATTTACAATGGAAACTGTTAAATTAATTTAGGATTTAATAGTGGTTTTGAAGGTTCGGAATTATCATTCTTATAAAAAAAACTTAACTGTACGGGGACATTGAGAAATTTCTTGTCAAATGCCACGATGCTCGTGACAAATATTCAAGAACTGTTAAGATTACGATATAAAATTAAATTGTTTGTATCTAAAGAAGAAAATTTTTATTTAGCTTGGCCAAAAAAAAGTATTTGTTACTAAAACTGTAAAAATACCAGCACACAACAGTTGGCCACGGGACCCCTTGTAATGAAATACATTTTTCATTTCATAATAATTCAAATCAAAAGTTCCCACCTTTAATATATTTCAAATTAATGAATAATTTCAGAATATGAAACTCACTTCATCCACATGTGTTAGGAAATCTTCTCACACACCTGGATGATCATTTATTTATTTTTTAAGTTGTTTACAACTAAGTTCTTTTGTTCACAGTCCTCCACCCTCCCTCACTCTCTCGCTCTCTCTCCCTCCTCTCTGGAACATGGTGCAACCGAAAGAAAGAAGAAAGAATATTCCAGAACGATTTATTTCGAACTATATACCCGAAAAGAAGGCTCCTTTACTCATTCGGTCCACAACTTTACTGTAATGGTCCGCGAAACATCGATCTCTCTAAATGTCACTCGATCTTAAATCTTACAATAAAACAATAAAGCTATAAAGTTGAAGCTGTAGTAAATAAAAACATAATTTTAGGTCAATTGCTTTTATAGTTAAATAAAAATAGGTTTCTTCAAAATAACTGCAATCACATACAAATAAAATTAAATTCTGACCCGCGTCATCATGACGCTGGACCCCAGAGAAGTGACTCCACAACTAGAGGCCCGACGACGACTCCAACTCAGCAACAACTCTCCATTACACCCTTGTCACAAACGTTCATTGGTCAGGGAGACTATAACCGAGGGGGGGGGGTGGTGGTTAGGAACTTAGGTTAGACTTGTTTAGGTTAGGTTAGACTAGGTTAGGTTAAGGATTATGATCCATATGTCATGATGGATTAGCAAGGCTATTATATTTGTTAGTTATGGTTATTGCCACATTTAGATATCCCTTGTCCAGGTGTCATTTTTCAATCTAAAGAACTTGGTAGGTTAGATTAGCTTAACATTTTTTTTGTCTTCTCATTTGCTTTTTTTCGTTCAGCTTGAGAAAACATTTACAACCATTCTAAATGGAGCGCCACAATAGCCGGGACTGAGTTAGTACATCAGTACGCCTTATTTAAAGTCCCCAAGAAGGAACTCGGAGCTGTGGGATTAACTATACCCTTTTAAACGCAAGTCATATACCCAACTGTAATACGCCCAAAAATACAGACCTTAACTTGCGCCCGCTTTAAGCTTTCATGCAAAACTCTAATCACTGTATTATCCTATTATGATCTGTAAATTATAAAGATATTTTGCTCTCACATAGTAGGGGTCGAATAAAACCAACATCCATAGAGTAATTGCGGAACTGTTGTACATGACGTCACGGCGTGAGAGGCAGACAGTTTGTGTCTTGTTGTTGCTCTCCATTCCCGTTAAAATGTCTGTCTGGTAACGGTGGCCATCAATCTAGCCCTCACACGTGCCTGCCCTCGGCTGACCAACTTGCGGTGAAGGGGACCTCCATTGCGCGGCTGTTTCTCCATAGTCCTCGCCAATGCTGCGGTCCTGCTACACCCGACACTGGGAGATAAACAATTTGCCTATATTCCAAAAACTAAACAAATTACAATGGAGATATCCTAAGCTTTAAGGTTTCAATTCCAGATTAATGTTAGCGCCAGAAACATCTAATGAGTTACAATAAAGCAATAACAGCGTTTCCAGTTCTCTTGTCACACTCTCAATCTACTACAGCTCTAGGTGGTTGAAAGTGTCACTAACGTCAGGGTTTCCCCGTCTGCTGCAGGCCAGATGGTTCATACTCTTCTCCTGAGATCTGCACTGGGAAATTGTCATCTTATCTCAAAGGACCGTGGCTAGGGTGGAAACCCGCATTCATGAGCACGTTAGGCAAAGGCGTCAATCTCGTCTGGCTTGTCGGTAACGGGAAGGTGGAGGTACGAATTCCGGCCGAGAGTATTGAGTTGTTGTTTTTATAAATGATTCACGACCCTTCCACCAAGCTAATGTGGCTGCATTTCCTCAAGATTATCCTCCCAAGCATTACACCTTGAATTAAGTCGTTAATAACCTTAGTGTTGAATGTAATGATTTAAAAAACTTACCAAAATGTTTGATTCGTTGACTCGGGTCAGTAGCGCGCATTTGTCTACTAATCTAAGTGTCTTAGGTTAGATTCCCGACTCAGCCGAAAAATGTTTTATTTGTGAATTTGGGGTCTTTCATTTCATTAAATTTGCTGTCTGCGGGCAAGGAACTGTGTTTGCTCTGGAATTAAGTTAGTTTGTAAGTCTTTTACTTAAATAATAATTTGATTTGGAAAGTGCACTTAAAATACCCTTAGTAATTAAAAAACTACCATTGGGGTTGAATAAGGGGAATTTGAGATAAAATGATGTTTGAGAAGAATCGCGAGTTTTTATGGAAAGTTGTTCCTTTTGCTTACCACGATAATTGGACCCGTCTTTTTCCACAGGCCACTAATTGTGTAAATAATGACAAAGGAGTTTCATTTGTTTGCTTGCTCGAGAGAATCCAAGTGGAGGACAAAGTTTTTCGTTGATTCATAGAAAACCACTTCCTTCTGTTTGATAAAGAAACAATGTTTACAAGCACAAATATTGTTTACAAGCACAAATATTGTTTACAAGCACAAATATTTGGAGTTAATTTGAATTTTTTTAGGGCTGGGTGTGTGGAGTGTGGTTTAATGTACTGTTTTAAATTTCCAGTCTTTGTATAACGTGAGCCATATATACCTGGTTTATTTCAACACACACAAACTAACTTAACCTATTATCGACGTTTAATAACTTACTACCCACCAACACCTAGTGTCTAGATGTTTACTAATAGAACAGCAGGATATCCTGTATCGGTGAGTGTGTTGCTTAAACGTCAGGTTCATCTACTCTGGTTTTCTTGTGATGAAGTTGGTAACCCGCTTCGGTGGCCGCGTGGTCTGACGCACTACTCTCGTGTTGGGACTAAACTGCCGAAGACCGGGAGATCGAGGTTCGATCCTGGCCAGGTACACTGAGTTTTTTACCCAAATGGTTTTCCCACTCTCTCCGCGCAAATGCGGGTGCATTTCCTCTAAATTAAGCCTTCCTAATCCCTAACCCATTAGTGTAATTAGTACATAGGCGTATAACCCGAACGGGTAGTAAGACGCGTTACTAAAAAAAAAGAAGATAGTGCTCGAATCCCGGCTGGGTGTACCAAGGGTGTTTTTTTTTTATAGTTTCATACTATTCATCCACACAAATATGGGTACATTTCCTTTGACTTTTACCTTCCTCGTCCTTACATAATTAGCGCGACTAATGTATGCGTATAACTCGAGCGGGTGCCAAGATGTGGATGGAGGAAAATATGGTTATAGCTTACAAGTGCCCACTTCTATTGTGTTATCTAGTGTTAGAGCGAGCGCAAAAGTACCAACTGGAAAAAACAGCAACACTATAACCTCTGTCAGCAAGTTCGATGAAGTTAACAAACACTTTAAGAAGGGAATATTCCCTGGCTTTGTTTCACCCTACCTTAAACTGTCTCCCATTTCATAATATATAGTTTAGTTCCTTATCAAATAGTTATTAATAAATAACTGTCTTATTAGAAAAGCTGATATTAAAATAGATTTATTAGTAATATAAAAGCGTCGTCACTGTAAGGGTGGCATATTTATGCTCATGTCGATGGTTGAAGCGTCTCCACTATACAGGTGGTATGTTTTTACTTATGCCAATATAAAAGTGGTATTTTTTTGATTATGTCAATGGTCGAAGCTCGCCACTATATTGTGGTATGTTTTTGTTTATCTTGATGGTTTAAGATTCGCCACTTTTTAATCGATATGTTTTTGCTTATGTAAATGTTTAACGTGTCTCCACTATATAAACGGGTCTTTCTCGGCCGGGTGAATTTGTTGCCTTGCGTGGTAGCGCTGCAGTCGCGAGGTGATTTCACCTTATTACGATGTTGTTTTTTCAAACAACCGAGATGAATCAAGCTGTTGGATACTTGTTTGTGCCTCTATTACATCTTGTTGATGCCTGATTACTTTTATTATGAAACTTTAACCCATACTAATGGAAACGTGGACAAAAATTTAGGCTCATCAATTCTGATTTTTCCGGTGATGGGCAGGTCGAGAGCTCGAATCCAGTTTTGTTATACTGAAGGTAGTCTTTCCACACCAATGCGGGTACATTTATCATGTTTCTATCTCTAAAATAATTTACTGCTCAAAATGCTACTGTTTACTATCGTTCATATAACTTTGAGTCTTGCCAGTATGAAACCTTCTTTTAAAGAAACTAACCACAACTTAACATATGGACAAACCCGTAATTTCTTTATATTGCAATGGTTGTTTTAAGGAGTGGGAAACCGCAATGGATTATTTTGTGGCTTTCTTTTAAATTTCTTGAGAAGCCCATTCCATTTTCTACAGTTGATTATAATCCAGATTATGTATAAGGATTATAATTATATTGTGTGTTTGAACCTGCCATAGTGAATAACTCTTACCGGAAATACCACTTTGTGATCAAATTTAAAAAGTGTCGGTCAATCGGATAAAAGTAATGCAGACAAATCCTTGTGACTGGCAGATTTAGCTCAGATTACTTTACTCTGATACGGGGGTGAGGGTGCAGGATTCTAATCTTGGCTGGGTGCATTGAGCACCTCTCTATACCCCTTTCGCTTGACAAATGCTGTTTAAGTTTGGCCTGCCCTGCCCGTGGACCGTAGACAAGCGTGCAGGCTACCTCTTGGACCGATTATAGCATGCCCCTCGATATGTCGGTCCTACGAAGTCCCGGACAGGGGTCTCCGGTGGTCGGATCCAACCTCAGAGGCTCACATCGGCTCAGACGGCTTGACGTCAGTGCCAGTGGCCACTTGGCACGGAGCCATCAATCTTTGAATCCGAGCTCTGTGCGACTTTGGTGGCCAACGAGCCAAAACATAGGAATTTAACAGAAATTCATCGTCTAGAGTAGACTGACTTCATTAATAACCGCTACCTGAATGTTATAGAAAACCAATTACAAGTATGAGATACCCTGCATAAGGGGTCCGCCTACTGGATCGGTGAAACACGTTACAGAAGTCCAGAAATCGCGCGTTATTTAAGAATTGATTTGTTATTTCAAAATATAGTTCACGTCAAAATGAAGATGAAAGCTGTCAACATATAGCTATAAGATTAAATCAATAAACGGAGGAAAACAGTTTATTTTCAATGACAATTCACGCGAAATGTCTTAGTTCAGAGATCAAAGTAAAGGACTAGAAATATCTTCCTCAAATAAATTAAGTATTTTTATAAACAGGCTCAAAACATATAATAATGAAGGATTGTTTTAATGATCTTGAAACCTCAGAACTGCTGTTCCTTTAAGAAATGCCGCAATGTGAGGATATTTCCTTATAGGTATGCAGTGCCCTTAAATTAATAATTCAGTAGTTAATGCTCACACGCCTGGCTCTTAAGTTTGGGTTTAAGTTATAATGAGCTACGAAGCATTCAGCTTTCGGCCTTTTCGAAGGCGCTAAATTTCCGACTCTAAAGGGATTTGAGCCTGAGTATCTCACAACACCTCCACGATCACCGCCACGGCCGCGGTCGAACATCGACCTTAAAGAATTATTTACAGAATAAATCTGCTAGAGTGTGCTCATGTTTGTGTGTGTGTATGGTGATTTAAAAATAGCTCATGATGACCCTTGCGCGGGTCTAATAATACAATTAATGTCGATGGAACTATTCCAAAAACAACCCTTCTGCGTGCCCAGGGAGGCCGATCATACGAGTAAGGGAAATTGGTTTCATCAGGGGCATGGCTAATATAATTTAGTCATTATTATATCCGTTCAAAAACCTGTAACCACCTTTTGTGCGTAAAGTTGAAGACTTTGATGTTAAACATAATATATCATAAATATGAAAATTGAGTAGAATGTTCAAAGTCGGATACTTTAATAATAAACTCTTAAATATAAAAAAAAATCGGCTTGCGTGCCCAAGGTGGAAGACTTTAATACAAAACTAAGATAAATTATAAATATCTTAACAATGGCCAGAGAGCGCAAGGTCAAAGACTTAGATATTGAATAAGGCTATCCCATAAATATATAAATTTACAAAGTGTCCGAAGCCAAGGACATTAATAATAAATAAGAAGATTTCATAAACATATTAAGTTTACTAGAAAACCCAAAGTTAAATATATTAATATTAAACAAGGATATTACCTTACTAAATACAAATATATATATATATATATATATATATATATATATATATACATATATATATATATATATTTATTAGAGCGTTCTAAGATAATTACTTTAATATCAAACGAGCTCGCTTATAATGGCGTCAACATTCTGGGCATTATAATAACAAAATATTCCAAGATCACACAGCAAATTCATAATAAAGTTCCCCCGCCTCTTGTGCTAATACTCTGTCCAATGACGTAATAGAGAGGCGTGATATGAAGCAGAACATCAAGAGAATATCTTCCCACTACAAATATTAATAGAACAGCGCTGAATATAAGTGCCCTGCCTAACAATAAAACCCTTAGAGATAGAGTCATAAAACTATACAAATTAAAGGTGGACAACTTTCCCTTTAACCGCTTAAGGCAGCCAAGGTAACCAAGGTTACATACCTAATGTCAACAGTTAAGTGTGCGCTTCTCATATAATAATAAAAGATAATATATGCAATCAGAGTTAATATCCCTAACATATGTTCCCCAGCTAATGATGCTGTACCAACAAAAACTCTATCTGACGATCCGACGCTACAACCAGTTGTTTCACCATCCAGAAGAATAGTAGTGTGTAAAGCGCGTGCGCGATCTGATGAACTTAATTGGGTCTCAATAGTTGTCTTCTCGTCAACCCCCCCCCCCTTTCATACCAAGACTTCATGGTGTTATGAGCAGATGCCAATGAAGTCATCTAAGTGCTGATTGGACATTAATGACATCATAGTTTGGCCTTTCATACCAACCCCTTTTTCCCCCACTGAATCAAAATGAATATAAGCGTGTGCTCGGCAAGAATATGTACTCTTTGATGCCATTCGCCATTAGAGCGACTAAGACTCTACAATGTAAGTGGACGATACGATGGAGACTTGTTTAACTATATTGTTTTGATCTGCGATAGAGTCGAGGGTTTATTCAAATTTCATTATGTAATTGTTCTACCAATTGTCTAGGTCGTAAATGTAGTATGGGGAACTTCTTTGCCAGTTTAAAAATTGTAAATATCTTTGATTGTTTAGGCTAGTAATATGTTTTCTCGACTTGTCATTATTTCTTAAATTTGAAGCTATGTATTTTGGTAAGGAATTAAGGCGCTTAGTTAGCTTTTAGCTCTAGGATAAGATCATTGGATCATCAGGGCTGCCAAAAGGATATGTCAAAACTTATAATAGCAGGCTAGTTTATGAATGCTACAATTATAAATGTAGAGTGCGTAACACGTAAAAATGTTTTGTTAGATTTAGGTAGATTTATTTTTGTAACTGGAAGTTGATTTTAGCTCACTTTCCAACATGTTTATAAATCATATTATGTAGGTTCTTAACAGTAGGATATGTATGTTTTGGTGAGCTTATCCTAAAACTATGTTTACTTATCATGTTATATTGTTTAGTGGCGACGCCTGAGCTAATTCCCAAATATTTCTTTATATTCTTAATAGATTATGAGTATCTTTTGTTTCGTTCTGAGAGCTAGGAAGAATACGCTCAGATTATGATCAGATTATCATGTTTTTTATATATATATTTATATATATATATTCATTTGCTATTATGTTTTTAAATAAACTCGCCTATGGCTTTATATTGTCACTATTCCTGCTTAGTTTATGCGAGGTTCCTATCCTTTTTGCAATAGACCAGCTTGAGAAAAAGGGAATATTAATTAATTTGAGTTTTGATCATTAGAGATCCCTGGTGATTAACCTTATATAATCGTCATAACCATACTATTGGTTGAATGCAAACAATTAGCCAGAAAGGCGGTAAGAGCGTAACCCAAGGTTAGCCGCCTGGCGGCGAAAATAGAAAGAAGGTTCACATTTGAACAAAGATTAAATTTCCCAGTAAAATTAAATAGAATGAGAACGCGGTTACAAATTAACCACGTTGAAACCTATCCCATAATTGACAATCAAAATATATAAGTCCGAATCAACAATTTTGAAGAGATTCCCACATATTAGGCCGAAATAGAATGTTGATGAATAGAAATAAACCTTAGCTTAATTTGCCGCTCTCACCTTTAGCAAGTCTATGATACAATGAGTATCGATACTAACGAAACATCACAATATATAGCGAGCACACAAACTGACATGCACACAAAGAGTAGGGGAAAAGGAGGGGAAAGTGGAGTGGAAGGGACTAGAGCGGACAGTGCGGGGAAAGATCACGTACACCCAGGGAACTAGTACACCTAATTTCATTGCTGAGGGAACTGCATGCTTACTATTGAGCAACAGCGTTGTCATTCTTTTGTTTTCCGTGATCAGTCTTCCTTCGAATGTATATCAAATTTGGCAATGCTGGGCTGTCGTTGTTGCCACTAATTGGTGCTTCTTCCTCCAGCACAGTCGTAAAGTTACAGTAGTCTGAGTTTCATGTTCCTAATAGCTAGCTCAAAAACATTGACTAAATAAACACTCATATTTTATAAGTACTCTGTGTATAATAATATGTGTTATTGATCACGTTAAGATTTGGTGTGTATCTGTATGTGTTGGTTGCGTGTTTTGTATTTTTACAGTAAGGTTGTGGAACTATAGTTTATATAATGTTTATAAAATGCATGTTGTAATATATTTGTTTGTATATTAATTATGAGGAAAAAAAGCTTTATACATAAAATATTTTAAGCATAATTACGGAGGGAATAGAGAAACGTTAATAAACTTCAATCTTGAAAAAATTACGATTGTGGAAATAGGTAATGTTTCTAGAAAAGGCTGTACACCGATAGGAAATGCTTTTACCTGTCAATTGAACCCCCCAACCACCCCATGCCGCATTGTTTACAATGAGGGATTTCCAAGTAAACCCTCCCCCCTCACATTCCAACAACCGAAAGCTAGAAAGTTTGGCAACTTGTACCAGAGAGAGAGCGAAGA